>JADRCH010007686.1:1142403-1325565 GCA_019843965.1 Rhynchomys soricoides | reverse complement strand
ACACACACACACACACACACACACACACACACACACACACACACACATTCACATACAAATAATAAAAATAAATCTTAATCAATGTTAGACACTTTTTGAGTATTTGCAATGGGCAAAGAAATGGGATTGTAGCAAGAAACAAGTTAAGGTTTTCTACATATGCCTCTACACACTTAATCACACAACTAACATAACATGCTGTCAGTGTAGAGGTGATGTTATAAAGGCATAGCTGGTCTTGCTTGCGCATGACTGTAACCCAAGCACTTGGAGGGGGTGAGGCAGAAAGACTGAGTTTAAGAACAGCCTCTATTACTAATTTGGGGGCCTGTCCAGCCTAAAAGAGCAAAGAAACAAACAAAAAAGTAATAGAATCAGATGAAGTTTAAAGTGTTTAAAAATAAATAGACAAACCAGTCAGTGGTGGTACATGCCTTTAATCCCAGCACTGAGGAGGCAGAGGCCAACAGATCTCTGTGAGGTCCAGCCTGGTCTACAGAATGAACTACACAGAGAAACCATGTCCCAAGAAACCAAACCAAAGCAACCAAACAAGAGCTCTCTGTGGTAGACCACTTGACTAGCACATGTAAGACCTGAGGTTCCATAGTCAGCACCTAAGAAAAATGTCCTGTACTGAAGAGGTAAAGTCAGTGGTAAAGCATTGCCTAGCATGTGTGAGGCCCTGGGTTCAGTCAGAAGCACAACTCAAGGAAAAATGTCTTCATATCTCATCTTGTCACTATTGAATGTATTTTCCCCTTTATTTTTTATTTACTTTCTTCCTTTATCATTGCTAATGGCTCTGATCTCCTTTGGTCTCTATTTGCATTTTTTATAATATTTTTGAAGTTCTGGAGCTCAAATGGATTTTTACTTTTTAAGAAATGACACAACTCTGAAGCTGGAGAAGGATATGAATTGGTAAAGCTAGCTTGCATGAAAACCAGGTTTGAGCCTCTAGCCAGCATAAGTTGGGTGGGGTACATGCTTTTAATTCCAGAACCTTCAAGGTGCAAGCAGGAAGAATAGAAGTTCAAGGTCATTTTGTGCTTCAGCTAGCAAGCTAGAGACTAGTCTGGGATATGAGTGACCCTGTCTCAAATACAAGGAGCTAGGGGGATGGCTCCGAAGGTAAGGGCAATTATCACCAAGCCTGATGACCAACGGGAGTTGATCCCTGGTACCTATATGGTAGAAGAGAACAACTCGCTCAATGTGGCATTCCCCTTCCACCCCATGCATACACCCATAAATCAATAAACATTTGGGGAACAAAAGTATTTAAAAGCAAAAAACAAAACCAAACAGAAATAACAAATCACTTTAAAAGAGAAGAGTGCACACAAACTATCACTATCCCAGCTAAAAAGGAGGAAGAACGTTTTAAATGGTGAGGTGTTAGAGAGAACATGGGAAAGAAGGCAGTGACTCACTTCCTCTGCTCACATGTAGAGTCCAAAACAAATAAAGCAAACTCAAGGTATACTTTCACTTATTTCATAAATCTTTCATAAATATTTCAAAAATCTCAGATATTTGTTCAACATGCAGGAGATGCAGTCACCAATATAAATACGGGGTTGTTAATGCTCAGACTTCACTAAATCTTCCCCAAGGCCTAAGATTTATGTGGTTATCAACCTATTTGAGAGCGTAGTCTTGAACTGTGCATTGTTGCAGTGGGGCAGCCTTTTGTATGGTACCAGTGGTGTCCAGTTCCTAATCCTGCCTCACTTGGAATGTGAGCAGCACTTACAGACTTACATCAAATGAGTGCAGTAGAGTAGGAAGAGAAATGTCAGCCGTCTCAAAGGGTTAAAAACAAAACAAACCATGAGGGCGACGGGAGAGCTGGCTCAGCAAAGAAGAGCACTGTCTGCTCTTCCCGAGGACCCAGGGTTCAGTTCCCAGCACCCACACAGCAGCTCACAGCTCTCTGGAACTCCAGTCCCAGAGGATCCAACGCCCTCTTCTAGCTTCTGAGGGCACTGCATGCACATGGTCCATGGACATACACGCAGGCAAAACATCCATACACATAAAATTAAAATAAAGTTGTTTAATTTTTTTAATTTGACTTCCTTCTTAGGTACCTTCTCTGGAGAAAGTCAGCCGCTATCTCATAACACCGCCCTGTGGTGAAGCCCAAGTGATTTCGTGTGAAAACAGATCTCCCCTCCCCCCATCATGAGTCATGGCATGACCTAGCTGCCTCTTCACTGACTGGAAGCTGCACCCTGAGCCCTTAGAAACTTTAAGAATCCAATTATTTGTTGTTGACTGTAGTTGCCATGCTGTGAAGTGATTCATAGGACACCAGTCTCCTACAAATGCAATTTCAAGACGGATGTCAGTAATGCACGCTGGAAGGACATGAGATGAGTTAACATAAATTTAGGGATCCCCTTCTTTGTCTCTTAGAGGGAAACTTCCTGCTGGGAAAAGGAGGACCCAGAATGGAAAGGAGGAGAACTAGGCAGAAAATGAAGCAGTTCCTAGAGAAAGCAGAAGCCAAAGGGAACACATGAAGGATGGGGGAGGGGATGGAGATGCCGAAATGGCGCTGGACCCGAGCTCAGCTATGGCCAACGTTAATACGGAATGATTCCAGATTAGAGCAACAGCACGGAGGGCAGAGTCTTTAGTTTACTTACTTGTGCAATTAAAGTTTTAAGAGCCAGTAAGCGTCCCTGAGCTGCAGCCTCATGGAGTGGGGATCGATCAGCCCAGCAGTCTGGAAGACAAATAAGCTACTTGTCAAAGTTGGGAGACTTTTTCTGAAGCTGTTCATGCTGCCCACCCACTGCGGTGCTTGAAGGAAGAGAAAAAACCTAACCTGTACCAAACATCAGGCTTTGTCAAATACAGGGAGCTGAGCACAGTGGCTCTTGCTGCCTTTCCATGGGCAGTTTTAACAAGAAATACAATTTTTAAATCAAATAAACAAAGCAGAGGGCTTAGCCCTGGTAACACTAAGGTCAAATGAAGGACTAAAGGGGCCAATTAGTTCTTTTATTTCCCATAATTTCACCTCATCTCCATTCATACCCCAAAGTCCAAAGTCTGTGTACTACAAAGCAACTCTGAAGAAATATTAGAAAAGAGGACTGGAATATGTCTCAGTAAAAGAACACTTAGCCAGCATGTGCAAAGCCCAGAGAGAAAAAGAGAGAGATTTCCTGAATTGCTGAGGTAATTCTGATTCTTTTGATAACGCTATCTGTGTATTTTAATGTCAAATGTCCCTTTGAGATGGTGATCCCCAAAAGTTACCCTAGGAAGCCATGCACACGGGGCCCATAGAGCCAGGCTGCCAAGACTCAAGTCCCAGTTGGACTACTCTCTGCTAAAAGCCATGTGTTGTGAAAGCATTTGAATCTCAAATGTTCTTATCTGTGAACCAGAGATATAGTAATCTACTATTTGGCAGGGCTCTCAGAAGGCCAACCAAGTACATCCACACAGTCAGGAGCTCAAGGCCATTTTTGATCAATTAATAAGTAGACATTGCAGGGCAGTTCTCTAAGGGATAGCCTCCAAACTGGTGTAGGAGTGCTTTTTTTTTTTTTTTTTTTTTTCTGTAATTGTTTCTCTGCCACTAAGACTAACCAGCTTCTGTGGTCATTTGAGAAACAACTATATATGAACAATGCCAAAGGATAATGGTTTGTTTTGGAAGCAGACCTGCTCCAGTTTTTCAAATTCTGTGCATTTTTCAAAGCATGGCTATTCTTTTTCCATACTGAACAAAGTGCAGTATACACTTTGGCTTTTAATGCAAAGGATCCTTCTGATCAGCGCCTTCTAAGTAATCCCAGAGTTCAGGTTTCCCATGTCCACAAACTTGATAAAAACAAAATCCCACCAGAAATGGAAGAATGTAAATTTGAGACACTACAAGCCTTGAGGAAATAGTGCTTCTTTCCCCCAATGGATGATACTGGAAGCTGTAAGCATTTCCATAGACCTCCTATCAACGTAAGAACCCAGGGAATCTTCACTATTCCTTTGGTTACAAAACTGAGAACTGTTACAATGTCCTCTACAGGGTTGGAATAATAGGGGCTCGGAGTCATACTGGAGTAATTGGTAGAAAATGTGATTTTTCAAAATAGTAGACATAAAAGTAAATTTAGACAGACAGTATAGTTGTATTCTGAGAAAATCTAAACCAGTGTTCCTGGAAGAAATCACCAACCCCAGACCAGAGGAGAAGAGAAAAAATATATAATATGTAATACTATGGCCTCTAACATCTTCTAGAAAGAAGGAAGGGTAGAAGATGACTCAAAGGGACTTCTTCTAGTCAAATATCGGACAATTTGCACATCAAAATAAGCAACAACAGTAAGAAGATACATGTCATCAAAATAGGAACCTGTAAGTCCTTGCTGATATAAATAATACATCAATAGGAACAATCTACGTCTTCCTAAAAGACACTAGCTGAAAAAAATGTAGAAGAAATAACAGGACCAAGCATAAATTTTCACTCTACTAATTATAAAGGGGACGCACATAATACTATACTAGAAAAAATGTAGAAACAATCTTGACCAGCACAGAAAAACAAGCATTGCTAAAACAAATTGGCATCACGTGCCATAAGATCAAATGCAATAAACTACAACCTATGTCATCAGAGGGAACCAAATGTGAAGAGCACCCTGTCATCCTCCCTGCACTATTCATGTCCCCAAAACAGTCTGACTCTTAGGACCACACATTGAAGCAACTCACATAGAGGGGCAGTCTATAAATAGATTGGCCTGGAGCCAGTTGCAGGATGGAGACTCAAGGGAGTGTGGGAGGCAAGACACGATGTCTGAAATCTCTTTGACCTTGTGTGGGACCCCTTTGCTTAAAAGATATTAATGGAAGAGTTAGCTAAACATAAATGGAGGGCTTTGGGGGAGGAGCGGGAATTCCTTGTACTGATCTTGTAGCTCTTCGGTTAAAACTAGCTCCAGAAAACAACTTTGAACCAAGAGAAAAATAAATAGATGAAAATTGTTTGTCATCTCATACTCTTCCTGTGAATGTGAAATAGTTTTAAAATAAAGAAAAAGCATAAAAGCATTTAATGTAGACACACAGATGCTGTGCTTATTCTATATCGCCACTGATTCAGAGTTGGCTCCAAGCTGGTGAATGTGACAGTTTAAAAAGAATTTAGTGAGAGCGGTTAAAGAGAAGTGTTTCCTGCTATACCACTCCCTTTTTCCCCTCTTAGGGTTTCCAAGGCACGCCTGAAATTGAGGTGAACTGTTTTTGTAAGTCTAACAATGTGAGTGGATCAGTCAAGTTGGGGAGAAGTACATAGGGTGAATTTGCATCATGTTGGTTCTGAAGGGACACCCAAAATTAACACATCCAAACAAGTTTCTCCAAGAGCTTTAATTATACCATGTAGCAAAATGGAGCCCAATGTACTCCATACCAGTAAAACAGAATGGAAATGGTAATAATGAACATAAAAGGGAG
This sequence comes from Rhynchomys soricoides, assembly GCA_019843965.1. Classification (NCBI taxonomy): domain Eukaryota; kingdom Metazoa; phylum Chordata; class Mammalia; order Rodentia; family Muridae; genus Rhynchomys; species Rhynchomys soricoides. Next base: position 1,320,078 of record JADRCH010007686.1, on the reverse strand, counting down.
AATGGACTTTTACGTCAAAATAACCAAGAATTTTTATTTATTTTATATCTAGCTTACATCTTGTGGGCCTTGCTTGGCTACCCACCACTGACAATAAAATGTAAATTCGGAGACTTGATTCATTCTCTATACTCTGTCCTTGTTTTCCTTTACTGAGTACTGTAGCATTTCATGCCATGTCTGGATATAAATACTAGCTGCAAATCAATTCTAATCATGACATGGTTAACTTAGAGGACAGAACCCAGCTGGTGAGCAGAATATTTCTAAACCTCTTTAACATCTCTTTGCACATCATTTTTAGTCTCCCTCTCATACTGCTCCAGCTAAGGCCTTGGCAGATGTGCGTCAGACACGTTGGATGTGAACACAGACACTGGAGGGTTGAGGATAGTCCTCACCCACGCTAGCAGCTCAGCAGCCAGAGCAATGGAAACAGCAAAATCTTCACTGTGACTTTGGCATTTTGTTCTTCTAACATTAAGTTAGACAACCCCTGGGGCCTGAATAGCTATAGGTTAAATATTTCTCCTCTAAAGATCAAAATCTGGAACATTCCAAAATCAAAAACATTCAGAGTGCTGATACAACACTACCATGCACAGAAAATTCCACTCCATGAAATCCAGATGATTTAGAATGTTACATGGAATTTCATGAATGAATGTAGTATTTAAGCTAAGGTTCCCTCCCCTAAGATATCAAAATTTCTAAACTCTGGGAATACAAAAAAAAAAAAAAAAAAAAAAAAGAATTCTGAAATCTAAACCTTCTGGTTCCAAGCATTTTGTGTAAGGGAGACTTGACCTGTAGAGGTAACCTGTCCAAACATAAAAACAAGATTTAAGCAGCCATTTACTCCTAAAAGAATTAGCTTAGGATATCAACAAGCAATGGAATTGTGATTCCTAAAACTTGCCTATTTAGGCTCTGGTGATCTCTTCCCCTGTAAGAAGCAAGAACTTTAAGTGCATCCTTTAGCCAATTCCAGACTTTCTAGTAACTTCCATCAGTCCCAGTAGACCCAACCCTTAGGTGGTATTTGGACAAACCACACAAGCCCGGTGTTGAGTGAAAGCAGCCCTAAACAAAGAAGTGTGAACTGTGGGGGTTCTGTTTCTGTCAAGGAAAGAAGGAAGGCACACTCACCTTGGGTATTAGGAGTCAAAAGCAACCTGAAGAGGGGTGGGGGCTGACAGAAACTGGGTGTGGTAGGAGTCATACTGACAGTAGCCTCTCAAGCTTAGGTGCTGGCCCTGCTTGTGTTCACTAAGCCCTCATGTATTTCTCTGTACTCAGGTCTTTAAGATGACTCCACCCCCTCCTAAACACACACCATCTCCCATTCCTTCACAGTTCCAGTGGCCGGGATCCACTCTCAGAAGAAAGCATGGCTCTCTCTAGTCCACCAAGCAGCTAGAGGCCCAAGGACAGAATGTTCTTCACAGGCTTCCCACCTCCTCCTTCTAGGTGCCATTTTCTCTGGTGCTTTGAGGATGAAAAGAAGCAAGGAGGACAGAGCAGGTGACTGACTCCCAGTTTTCTGGAAGAGGCAGCCAGTCCCACTCACTGGGCCTCAGGGTGTCACAGGATGAGCTAGCATCCAGAGTATTCTACCTACACTTGTTGAAATGAAAATTAGAACACAAAAATTGAGTTTAAAAAAAAAATAGGATTTAGTACACTTTGGCCAAACTGGGGGAAGGAAACAAACAAGCAAAAACCAGGAAGGTTTTCTTGTTTTGTTGTTGTTTAAATGGGACAAAAGTTGGGAAACATGAACTGTGGGTAAGAGTTGGGCACAATGCCCTCCCTCCAAGGAGATGAGCCTTTGCCTTTCTGACACCACTGTCACTGTTGGAAATCCCTGGTCATGGAATTTCTTGGGGAGGGGACTTTCAGTGTCATGAGCTCTGCTGTTAAACGCTGCAGTTTCCTGTGGCCTTGTGAACCCTGCAGCTGCAGTTTCCTGTGGCCTTGTGAACCCTGCACCGGCAGGCCTGCTCCTCAGCTGCTTGCTTACCCACTGACCTCTTCCAGAGTCTCCTTATCAATGCAGCATCTTCGGACGGACGCTCTCCAACTGTCACCCATAAGTCTGAGGTCACATGGGTAAGCCTGTGGTGCCATCTGTCACTACACCAAGAGAGAGGGAAGGGTGATAGCCTTGGGCTCCTTTCTCACTTCGTCTCTGCTCTGAGGCTCCTTCTCCACGCTCCACTCCCAGGTTGTATAGCACAACAGGACAATTCACTCCGGCAGCTGCCTGAGCATTCTTACCTCCTATTTCAGGTACCACTTGTCTGCCCCTTGCCCAAAGCCTCACAGCCTCCATGAGAGATGAGGGGAGTGTTGTTTTATATATGAGAACATCCCGAAATGAATGACCACTTTGTTCCAACTAAAACATTCTCACGACTAGTTAAGCGCTAGAAATAAAACCATAAAACCAGGCTTAGGGACTTCAAAAAAATATCCTTGCAAGGTTTTTGAGAACTATTGTTTTCTAAATTCTGCCTATCCTGGTGCTACATTCACTTATATTGGGACACTTTGGCATCAGGTTATTCCTGCTAAGTGCTGGGGAAATAGGAAGCTAAGTTGGAAAAGTGTTGGCCCAGCAAGCAGGAAGCCCTGGGTTTGCTCTCTGGCACTGTATAAACCAGGGGAGGTGGAGCATGCTGTACTCCAGAGAAGGAGGCCTGAGGATCAGAAGTTCAAGGTCATCGTTGGCTACCTAGAGCCTGAAGACAGCCTCACACCGAGACCATCTCAGGCAAAAAAAAAAAAAAAAAAAAATGAGAAGGGCAATGTGGTGTACACCTGTCATCCTAGTGCTCTGGAGGCAGGGATCTCTGTGAGTTTGAGACCGGCCTGGTCTACAGAGTAAGTTCTGGGCCAGTCCAAGCTGCACAGTGGACCTTGTTTTTTTAAAAAATGTGTGATAAATTTGTTGTATTTCCAACTGGAAAGAAAAATCACTCTCCCGGAAGTAACCTTTCCTGGTCCACTGATGATGACTGCCCTGTACAAGGACTGAGAGGGTTTTCACACAACCATGCCCCTGAATCTGCCTCAGGGAAGGTCCCCTGGTTTTTATTTCCGTTCCCAGTACAGTATCTCATTGCCCTTCTCGGTTTGCAAATTGGAGCAAATTTTAAGAAATTAAGGATTAAAGGTTTTGGCAGCTTCAGGACATTTCCATCGCTTTCAGTAAATATGTAACCAATCTTTCCAAGTGCATGAATACTTAAATAGGACTCAGTGCCTTCTAGGGTGCTCTATTTTTACTTCCTTGGCACCCCGCCTGGGTCACAGGGCTACAAATATATTATGAAGTTAGTTTACAAACATGTTCACTCCTGATGAGGTGTGTGGAAAATGTTCAAGTCCTTTCCCCATTCTTTCAAACTGATTTGTATCTCTGGGTCTCAGATTCTTTCAATAAATTTCATGACAATCTCCCCTCCCCCCCCCAAATGATTTATTTAATAATGAAACCCATTCAGACAGAATATGTTCAAGTTCCAAGAATTCAAAATAAGAGCCAATAATTTTTTGACATTTTTCAAGGATGTTACCTTGTCAGATTTCGATGAGAATGTGAGATGATTCTAGAAGATTGCCTGTTTACAGCCTCTGGAACCTAGGGCTTACAATCTGCGTTCAAGTTTGGAAATCATAGAAAGCAACATCTATAGCATTTATCGGAGAGCAAAAGTCATGAATCTCATGTTTGAGTCAAAATAATGGTAAGAACTCAGAATTAATGAGATTTTTAAGAAAATGGGGTTCATTGGAAAGAAAACATATGGCAATGAAAATTCTGAGATACCTAAAATGTTATAAAATATCAAAGCTAAATGAATATTCATCAGAGCACCCAGTTCTGATCAGATGATAAAGAGTGGTCAATGACTTGTGTTAAGAAGGCTCCTTTGAACCCATTAGGGGTGGGAAGGTTGAGCTACAGTTGATTCGTGGACACAGAACCTCTGCCAGGAACTCGTTGTCCCTGCTTGGAAATAGTCATCAGGAATCTGATATATCAACCATTCAGAAGACAGTTAGGCCAAGGTTTAATTAAATAAACAGGGAAATAAATAAGACAAAAGGCTAGGTAGGTGCAATGATCAAAGGCAAGAATACTGAACTGGAATGGACTACAGTCAGACAGAGGGGTGGCTGTCCAGGACCAGTCCCTTTGGAACAAAAACAAATGAAACTTGGAAAATGAACTAATGTTTTAACCTTCTCTTAAAATGGTTTCTTTTTTTCTTTTAAAACAAAGATTCTATTATCCTACAAGCTCATATCTGCAAGTGTAAAAAGGTCCCAACTTCTATATCCCACACTCAATGTTCTGGCTACACCTTTGGCAGCAAACCTGGCCAGTATTCAGATTAAGCAATTTCTCCTTTTTGTGTTTTCATTTGGTCCAAATATGTTCATATACTAGAAAAACTGAGCAACTTTGCCTTGAGATGAGAGACTTTCTAAGTCAATTCACTAATTTACAGAGCAAACGTCACATAGTTCCAGAACAAACCTTTGTCTGACAAACTGCAAAGATGATTTCTGGTTTGAGAACAACACCATCACAAAAATATTTTTTATTAATTATTTTTTGTCTTGTTTTGTTTAAGACAGAGGCATGGCTGTCTTGGAATTCAATTACATAGACCAGGCTGGCCTCTAACTCACAGAGATCCACTTGCCTCTGCCTCCTAAGTACTGCAATTAAAAGTGTGCACCAGCCGGGCAGTGGTGGCGCATGCCTTTAATCCCAGCACTCAGGAGGCAGAGGCAGGCGGATTTCTGAGTTCGAGGACAGCCTGGTCTACAGAGGGAGTTCCAGGACAGCCAGGGCTACACAGAGAAACCCTGTCTCGAAAAACCAAAAAAAATACAAAATAAGAAAGTGTGCACCAATACTCCCATCTCACAAAATATTGCCACTGGTTTAAATATGTAACTATGAAAAATGTCAAAAGAAAAATAACTGTTAGAATCATGCAAAAAAAAAAAAAAAGTCCTGTTTCAGGAATGTTACTGCTAGTTTATTATAGAAAGACATATCAAATCTGAGTATATTCTCATACATGTGAAGAGGTATAAGGACACACATATACACATATACATGGACAAACATATATATATGAAATAATATATATAATAAATAGGTTTACATGCACTAGTCTCACCACAAAGCTGTGTTTATCAGTATCTGAAAATGGGCACAGTTCAAGAGCTTGAACAAGATGTCTGGGTTAGAGGGTGACCGAATCTCTTAAGGACATTTGAAGTTTGGCTCCAGATTCAAATCCAAAGCATGATTACACAGGTTCTGAGTACTCAACACCCATACTTCACTAAAGACATGAAGACAGGAGTCATACACAGGAACACCTGGAAAAAAGCTTTTACAAATTCTGTCAGCACTAACCCTACTAGATTTTACCTAATTGAAAGCACAAGGATGCCATATCTAACAGAACATCAAATGCTAAGGAAGCCTCTTCCCAAACTGATGTCAAAATTACCTTTATAGATCATGCTTAATTCGAAACTTAAGGAAACTTAACGTTTTTTCACCAAAATTACATACCTCCCTGAAATGTGTGACATATATAATCCCCAAAAGAAATCTCTTTCCATGGTCCAGGCCTTCTGACACCTTCTTCACCATTTAGTTGAAGCATTCTGTTGTTTCTTTACAGCTCTTGTTTCTCTATGTAAGACCACTGATATCTAGTGTTTTTCTGAGTTGTCTAGTGCATTTAAATCACAAAGTATGTCTATTTTGAAAGAGAATCCTGGATGCAAATTGAAACAGATACCAACTAAAGCATGATGCAATCCCAGGAACCCCTGCGAACACTAAAAATACATAGGGCAACTTTCAACAATTTTAGAATCCTCCTCCTCCTCCTCCTCCTCCTCCTCTTCCTCCTCCTCCTCCTTCTTCTCCTCCTTTTCCTCATGCTCATCCTCTTCTTCCTCATTGCTGTCTTCCTCCTCCAAGAAGGGGTAATTCTAGCAGAGGCTTCAGTTACTTCTGAAGTATCTCACTATAAATAAGTCAAAACTGTTTCTTGAAAGGGATGCAGACTGGCCTCTACAAAGTATGAGATTTTAAGATATTTTATGTTTTAACTAAAATCTTAGCAGTTTTATATTGTGATGATAACCTTCATTTTTTAGTGCTTTCTATGGCACCACTGATGTACAAATGGGCCTAGTGACTTTTGACTTTTTTTCCCCCTGTAATAAATGGTCAATCAATTCCATTTGTAAAGGACACCACAATATGCATACATACAGCATGGCACAGTGCTTCTCAATCAAATTAATAGGTCATTGAATTTCCCAAGAAAATTTAGTCTTCTTACAATGTTCCTTCTTATTAGTTGGACTGAAAATATCGAAGAGAAATAATGCTCTATAAGAACTCTTTGGGTTAATAGAAAGTCACTCAAGATAGCCTTCAAAACCCACTACTATGTTTACTTCTTAAATAATCATTGTGGAGACCCACCCACTTCCAAGGAAATAAAACGGAAGATCCTTCACAACTTGGTGCAGTCAACATATTTGCTATGTTAAGTGAAAGGTACATTTTAAAACTACCCATTCAGCACAAAAGTACAAGGAAATCTTACCTTCTAGAAACACTATTCACTATACATTTTAAAGGAGGAATTTTTGTAAGTGCTGGGAAGAAATTCAAGTCTTTTTTACCTGACAGTCCACCATAGATCTCCTCTGCTATCCTAGCTGCCTCTTTTCTGTTTCCTTTGACGATATAGAAATGGGTTAGGAGAGCCAAGAAAACTTTAATTAAAAGCTTGAAGAAAAAAAAAGTTGCAAACATTGTAAGAAAAATGTTTTTAAAGCCATAGAAAGCAGGACCATCTTCCATTTTGGCTTCTTCTCGGCATAGGTTCCTACGGCTGCAAATTTTTACTGAGTTATAATTGGCATCATATGATATCTATTTTAAACCTCCTAGCACACGGTGCTCCTGTTACCAAGAACTCTGTCTGTAGGTTCTAATCTAACTCTGGTGTGGTGACTGGGTGTGTTGATACTTATGGCAATGTTTAACAACTTCCTTCTATCAAGAAGCACTTCTTGCTGGCCTTTGGACCTGAGGGTGTTAGATCCCCCAGTAGAGGAGAATGACAAGGAGGGAAGACGAGAGTGGGGGGGGGGGGGGAGAGAATACCCCCATAGAGGTAGGGGAGGGGGAGGGAATAAGGAGGTTCCAAAGGGGAGATCTGGAAAGGGGAAAACATTTGAAATGTAAATAAAGTAGAAAAAAATTACAAACAAAAAATAAATAAAAATTAAAAAATACAGGCAAAATGCATAAATATTCTGTCTTTGATTAAATATGAAATGAGTCTATTTCAGTAAATGTATTTAATAAGAAAAAAAGAAAAAAAAGAAAAAGAAAAAATAAGGAATTTTTAGCCTAATTCATTTCCTTTTTCCTTTTAAACCCTCACTTTGGCTACAGTATGTTGGTAAACGGGGTTGGAAAGATAAAGGGGACTTCTACATTGCTATAATAGCCAAAGCAATTCCTTCCTGTTTATGCAAGAAAGTGGTAATATTTTGTGTCAATCATTGAAAATACTATTCCTGGTGGTATTTTGTTTGCTTTTCATGTGGAGGTTTACAAAGGATTAAGGCCAAATCTAATCTATGACTGGTCAAAAACAAACAAGCAAGCACAATAACAAACAAACAAACAAAAACCCAGATGTTTGGCTCCAATGTAATATTGAGCACAAGGCCCACTTTGCATGTCTCTCCCAATGAAAGTTTGAATGCTACTGAAGTGCTGAGGTGATGCAGGTGATAGGTACTAAGGTGACACCTGTGACAGGTCCCTCAGCCAGGATTCTTTATTTTTTTTGATACACCCCAGGTTTTATTCCCCTCCCGGTCCACCCTCCCACTATTCCACATCCTATACCTACCCCTACCCCTCTGTCTCCTCGAGGATGTCCTCAACCCCACCACCACCACCACCACCTCCTCCTCCACCACCACCACCACCACCACCACCACCACCACCACCACCACCACCACCTCCTCCACCACCACCACCACCACCACCACCACCACCACCACCTCCACCACCTCTCCACTCCCTGGGGCCTCCAGTCTCTTGAGGGTTAGGTGCACCTTCTCTGTCTGAGTCCAGACCCAACAGTCTTCTGCTGTACATGTGTTGGGGGCCTTATATCAGCTGCTGTATGCTGCCTGGTTGGTGGTCCAGTGGCTGAGAGATCTCATGGGTCCAGGTTAGTTAAGACTGCTGGTCCTCCTACAGGGTCGCCCTCCTCAGCTTCTTCCAGCCATTCCCTAATTCAACCACAGGGGTCAGCAGCTTCTGTCCATTGGTTGGGTGCAAATATCTGCATCTGACTCTTTCAGCTGCTTGTTGGGTCTTTAGGAGGACAGCATGATAGGTTCCTTTATGTGAGCACTCCATAGCCTTAGTAATAGTGTTAGAGATTGGGGCCTCCCCTTGAGCTGGATTCCACTTTAGGCCCGTTACTGGACCTTCTTTTTCTCAGGCTCTTCTCCATTTCCATTCCTGCAGTTCTTTCAGACAGAAACAATTATGGGTCAGAGTTTTGACTGTGGGATGGCAACTCCATCCTTCACTTGATGCCCTGTCTTTCTGCTGGAGGTAGGCTATACAAGTTCCCACTCCCCACTGTAGGGCATTTCTTCTAGAGCATTTCATCTTTGAGTCCTGAGAGTCTCTCACCTCCCAGGTTTCCGGTATATTCTCGAGGGTCTCCCCAACCTCCTACTTCCCGAGGTTGCTTGTTTCCATTCTTTCTGCTGGCCCTCAGGGCTTCAGTCCTTTTCCCCCACCCAATACCAGATCATGTTCCCCTCTCCATCCCCCCTGTCCCCTTTCCCTCCTCTCTTGGGCCCTTCAGCTTGCTGACTTTTTTGAGTCCTGTGGACTATATTTTGGGTATTCTGTAGTTTTTTTTTTTGTTTTTGTTTTTTTTTTTGCTAATATCCACCAATTAGTGAGTAGATGCCATGTATGTCCTTTGGGGGCTGAGTTACCTCACTCAGGATGATATTTTCTAGTTCCATCCATTTGCCTCCAAAACTCATGATGTCCTCACTCTTAATAACTGAGTAGTGTTCCATCGTGTAAATGAACCACATTTTCTGTATCCATTCTTCTGTAGTGGAACAACTGGGTTGTTTCCAGCTTCTGGCTATCACAAACAAGTGGTATTAACATAGTGGAACATGTGCCCCGGTGGCATGGTAGGGCATCTTTGGGTATATTCCCAAGAGTGGCATTGCTGGGTCTTCGGGTAGGTCTATTTCCAATTTTCTGAGGAACCTGCAGATTGACTTCCACAGTGGTTGTACCAGTTTGTAATTCCACCAGCAATGCACATCCTCTACATCCTCACCAACATATGTTGTCACCTGATGACTCAGCAGTTAAGAGCAAGGTTTTTTCTTAATCATTCATTTCCTGTTTGAAGCTTCAGTGAAGATGACAGCTCCGTCTGGAGGATGTGCCCTATCCTTCAGCAGGGACTTGTGTTAACAAAAAGGATGACTACCATTCCTAGCTCGAAGGTGAAGTTAGCAGAGCCCATGAATCAGTATCTTCCTTAGCTGGGCAGTGTTCCCTTATCAGCTGGCCAATACAAGTAAAGCTGATTTGTTTTACATCTCTCTCAATATTGTAAGTTTTGTCTTTTATTCTTGTTTAGATGTGGTTTTTCCACATTTGTAAAACCTACTGGAAGTACAAGTGTATTAGTTAAGGTTCACTAGAGGAACAGATTTGTAGAATGAATCTCTCCATATATTAAAAAAAGAGAATTTATTAAAATGCCTTGCAGTATGTGGTCCAGCTAGCCCAACAATGCTGATCTATCAATGGAAAGTCCAAGAACCCAGTATTTGTTCAATTCCTGAGATTAGATCTCTTGGCTGGTCTTCAGTATATGCCAGAATTCTGAAGACATAGGCTCTAATGCCAGTGAGGAAATGGACTTGTTAGCAAGAGCCAAAACAAGCAGGCAAATAGCAAGCTTCCCTCTTCCATGCCCTTTATATAGGCTGCCAGCAGAAGGCGTGGCCCAGATTAAAGGTGGATCCTTCCATCTTAAAGATGTGGATTAGAAGTGGGTCTACTCACTCCAAATGATTTAATGAAGAAAAAAATAATCCCTCATAGGTGTGCCCAGCCATGTAGGTTTTAGCTAATTTCAGATGTAGTCGAGCTGACAACAGAGCAAAACCCATCAACACGCTATTACCAAGGTGGGAGGGGCTCAGGAGAATGAACATGTCCATGAGGAACTCTTGGCAGTCAATGGTTGCTGGGGGAAGGACTGTCATTTTGTTCAGTGCGGTAGCCATTGATAAGTTGTGTGTGCTCCAATAAATACCCTCCCAGCCACCCATATACTTACAAACAAAATGTAGTTAAACTCAGAGGGCTACACACACACACACACACACACACACACACACACACACACACACGACAGGAAAGAAGGGAGACTTGGCAAGACGGCTTTCAGTGGGAAAGGAGGGAAAATGAGAGGGCAAAAGGGAGCTGGAAAATAACTAAAATTCAGTATATAAATGTATGAAATGGTCAAAAAGAAACATTAAAAATTCCTTTGAATTCTAACTGTCAAAGAATCCATGATATAATAAAACATTCTACTCCTATTTCTTTCAAGTGGACGCTGGTGGAATGAGACCAGGCATTGTCACCTGTATCTGTCCATGTAGACAAGTAAGCATTCACACCTCCCACCCCCACAATCCAGCCACAGGATAATCTTTTCACTTTAGATCAAGCCATCTGGGAGCCTGAGGGGTGGCTCCAAAGTTAAGAGCACTGGCTACCCCTGCAGAGGACCTGGCTTCAGTTCCCAGCACCCACATGGTGGCTCACAACTATCTGTAATTCTAGTTCCAGATCAAACACCCTCTCTTCTGGATTCTGCCCAGACTTACATGAAGGCAAACCACTTATACATACAAAATTTTAAAATATAAAAGTGCTTTCAATGAAGATCAAACCATCTTCTTTTGTAAGACAAATCTAAACACGAATGAAAATAACTGCTTCCTACAAGTGGGGAATGCTAAGCTTTGTTATGTAAAGTGAAAATTCACATATCTTTTTGTTTTAAAGATGTGAATACACTGTTATTCTCTTCGGACACACCAGAAGAGGGCATCGGATCCCATTTCAGATGGTTGTGAGCCACCATGTGGTTTCTGGGAATTGAACTGAAGACCTCTGGAAGAGCAGTCCGTGTTCTTAACCACTGAGCCATCTCTCCAGCCCTCAAATATAAAAAGTATAATTACGTAGTTCACACACACAATAGTGTGTGGAAGCATTCATTTGTCTTCTGTGATGACTGGCAGCGAGAAACAAGGGCTTATTAGAACCAGGAAACAAAGGTGCAATTGAACTTGCTATTTCAAGAATACAAAAGAGCATATATTCTAGAAATAAAAGATGACAGAGTGGCACATCAGACAAAGGACACTTCCTCTTTTACTAAGAAACCAAGCAATACATTAGATCTACTCAGAAAAAGTGGAGGAGGGGTTATTCTACCAGTAATATCCTGCCCACAAAATAAGACAAACCGAGACTTAAAATAAGTCTTTTAAAACAGCATTCTCATCTTTAGTATTGGACAGGAGCATGTTTGAGCAGACTAGTTTCGTGTGTGTGACTGTAACATCAAAAGCAATACAGTGTCTTTCCAACAAATTCCTCATTCATGCTAATTTCATTGTCATAAAATCATGAGTGGCACGGTGGAACAGTCTTCCCACATACTGACCAGGGCAACATTGACAATTAAGGTAGCCAGGAAGCCCGAAAATGGTTTTTGTCAGACAAACTTTATTTTTACTTATTCAAAGAAGGAAAACAATTTTAATTCATAAATTATATATTCCCTCACAAGAGCAAATTAATTTTCAACTCTACTTTCATCTTAAAGAACTGAAGTATTTAATGATGATTTTGATAAAAGCTAGAAGCAAACATAAAAGAAGAAATAATAGTACAGAATAAATACAGCCAAGTGTTACACATGCCTCAGTTGACCGTGGATATTGGCACTGTTATCTGTATGCTGTCTCAGCGCATAAAGATTCAAATAAGACTGAACGGTTTGAACAAGGTCATTTTTTTTCCAATAAAAGAAGCCCTAACTTCTATATTTTGAAAATTACTCTACCATTGTGTTTCCATAGAAACCAAACACAAATATATCTTTTATATCAGTGGCAACCAAGTAATAGGCATGTTAAGATACTCTTCAAAAAGTTTTGCAAATGTCATCGTTAAAAAATCCTGTACAGAATCACAATACTGACAGAATTGAACACCCACAAGTGCCTCTCTGCTTTTATTTCAGTCCTTTCCCACAAACCTACGCGAAAGAGTTCAAAGGATTAATAATACATATCACATATAATTTAGGATTAAAAACCCCATGGCTCTGGATAACTGTAATTATGATTGAGAAATTCCAACCACAAAGAGCCTGCGAGCTCTGACGATTTTCAGAATTAATACATTATAAATGAACCATTCTGGAGAAAAGGCTTTCCATACACTGGCAATACTCATCAGAGATCAGCTAGACCACAGTGACAGGAAGGGACTTCCATAGAGGACAAGAATAGCAGCTGGTTTTGAGATGGCACACCTCTTCTGTTCTGCTTAGAAACCATAAAGGCATTTCTGGGGGACTAAACTGTGCACTACAAAAGCAGAGGGTTGGCCAGCACAAGCATCAACAGTGGTATCGGTCAATCCATAGAAGAAAAAAAGTAACATCTCTTCACAAAGACAAGAGCTCTTTACACCCACACACACACACTACACACACCCACACCCACACCCACACACCCAGAGAGAGAGAGAGATGCAGACAAGGGCTCTTCCAAGGAGAATGCAGATACATAAAACAGGTTAAGAGAGGTACTTGGTGTATGTCAGTGATGATTTCCTATCATTCAGTAGCTTGAGCATTTCGGCACGTTGGCTGTTTTACCAATTCTTGTTAACTAGTCCGTAGTCTCAGGAACCATCTAGACCAACTTTCATACATAGCAGGTGTTCAAACATGCAGGAAACCAATAGATGGTCTTGCTCAAGAAATCAGATTACATGTATCCCTTGACTAGACCCAGTAAGTGTCTAGGAACATGACTTCAATGTCCAATGAAGGATACATGACCTTGACTTAAAACAGTTCATATAACTGTTGTAACTCCCTAAAGAAAGCTTGTAAACATCTGGTAAATGTGAATTCATGGTATAACGTTAAAAACTGGCCAAAAAAGATCCAGAAACATTTGGCCTTTCAGCACCCAAGGCTCCCAAAATATAATGTTAAAACATCTCTGCTAGAGGGATCTCAGTAATCTGAAAAATGTCCTACCTGAGTGGCTAAACCATTATCCCCTAAATTTTAAAGAAGTGCAAGGAGTCCCCACACTCAGGAATTGCATAAGTGTTTATCTTTTTTCAAAAACAAAAGTGAATGATACAGAGGTAGCATAATTTACAAAACCAACTCTAAAACCCAAAAACAAACGAGCAAACTTATTTTCAAATGCTTACAGGACTACTGCAAGTATCTAATAGGACTTGTTAACTTGGGCTTGCTTCTACCTGCTTTTGGATACTATCATTCTCATCTCTTTTCTTATCACGAGGCATTTGAGTCCAGGCTCTCCTTGGCCCAGTAGCATCTATTGCAACATCAATGATAGAGTCTGGAGTCATCCACTGCAGGAAAATGAGGAAGAGATAGCTGAGCACAGCCAGCAAAGCGAAAATGTAGCCTGTCACTGGGCCACAATGAGAGATGAGCCTGTCCAGTCTCTTATGCATTGGCAACACTGTTTCCTTTGATACACGCTCATACACCTGAAAAGAGAGAGGATGACAATAAGCACTCCGAGCCACCACATGCCTGTAACAAAGGGTGACCTGTGACCCACACTGACCAGGAGCAACTGGCAATCATAGGTAGAGACAAATCATCCATGTTTGTTGTTATCTAAAACAATGCTTACCATTGACTTAATTCTGGGCTAAACAAGTGACCCATAGAACAGGTGACAGTCACCTGACTACTGGAAAACCAAAGTCCTATTAGGCCAGAAGGCTTTTTCGGTAGGCACACCGTTGAGTTGGGCCCATGCCTTGACTGGGTGGAGAAAGCTCTCATAAATGCTTAGCAAACGGCACACACAGACAATTACCACACTGGACCACTTATGGATGGTGACACTCCAGAGAAGCAGCTTCTACACTGCACGCAGGAAGAAGACAGCAGATGCTGAGTGAGCGGCAGAGTAGGGGAAGACAAAGTACAGTGTACTAAGAACAGGGAGTTGGAGCCTAGCTTTGTGCAACCCCATTGATCCCACATCCTGTAAACATCACACATGCAAACTGTCTCCTTGTAAATTTGAGAAAGTCACAATGGTCAGTGCAAACTCTTCGTTGGGGGGGGGCGTCAGTGGCCTTCAAAAGGCATGGTGTAATGTTAATCTAGTTCTTCAACCCTAGTGACACTTTAAGTACAAACATTTTAATCAGAATGATGCTGAGGAAGGGGGATTATAACTGGAAAAAAAAACCCTGTATGCTTATAGCAGGAACTCTTAGCTTTTTTTTTGACCTCAAACACACTAGAGAGCTGAGGATGGCCTTCAGCTGCATTTTGTCACCTGCCTCCAGAGTGCTAAGATTACAATTTTCCTATTTACTTTGCTAAGTAACCCAGTCAAAACAGAAGGAGCTGAAAAGGATCAAAATGTTCTCAAGTTAAAAGACAAAACTTTGTCTATCTTTACTTGAGGTCAACTAAATTATTATCTTATGTAATAAATCATTTACCACTACAGAGGAAACATGACTACTATAAATGAGGATTTACTTCTTTTCTGTTTGTCTGGCCTTTTGAGATAGGGCAGCATAGAAATAGCCTGGAACTCACTGTACAGACAAGCTTGGTTTGGAACTCATAGTCATCCCCCTGCCTTAGTCTTCTCAGTGCAAATCATCATGCCTGGTTAGATTTTTTTCCTTCCTTCCATTTTTTTTTTTCAAATGTGAACAATGAATTAGCGGAAATTATAAAACATATAACATGCTTTACTATTATCTCAAAGCATAGCTACAAAAAATATTATTACAAAAATGCTAATTAGCTCCTTTAACATTAACTGATAAACTGGTACCACAATTCTTTCCTGAGTTGCTTCCCAACGGCCTTTGGGGGTTTGTAAGACAACAAGGTCAAAACAGAGCTCAGATTCCAAATCAGGGCGGAGTCCAAGATCACCAAAAAAACCTGTCTGGCCAAATATTCCTGCCAACCATAATCCAAATGGCATTTCTGTTCTATTAGGGACAAGTCAGAATTTAAGGAGTGGTTGGGGAGGATGTAGACTGTAGTTTGAAGAGGCTAGCCATGTGATTCTGACATGCTCCCCCACAGGTAAGCGGTACGCAGCCCAACTTATAAAAAAAAAAGGAAGCTATTTTCATAAGTTGATGTACATCTTCAGTCAAAATTATGTCTGTTTTCAATACCTATGTTAACAAAACATGTACCATATGTCCAGTTTTAGAAAGAGATTGCACATAAAAGAAACTGTATCTCAAACCAAGATTCGCCAGGCTGGACACCCACTGTTCCACCATATTTAACACCAATAACATAAAACCCAAGTTGAAACTATGACCCCTCCATGCTCCGCTCAGCTGGCTTTCTGGTACAGGATTTCTACATACTACGAAAACGAGTTATTTCCTTCAGCGTGGCATGTGGTAACATGAGGAACAAGAGGTAGACACAAGGGGGACGTAAGAGATGAAACAGAGTAGAATAAATGTTACCTGAGCCCAGGATCAAGAAACATTTGCCACAAGCTTCCTCTCTAAGAGGTCTACGAAGCCTTGATGTATTCTTGGGAACTCCCTGTAGCTGCTTTCTTACCAGTGACTATTCTTATTTTCACATATATTTGGAATTCTAACATAGTGTCAATCAACTTCAAGTTATGAAAATCCTTTCTGGCAAGAATATCAATCATCAGGAAAAGGGCTACTGGAGTTTCAGGAAGCATTCTTAATTCAACATTCACAACTTAGGAAGGCACTGTGATCACCCACCATTTGCTAAGAGACCCCATGTGCGTAGAATTAATTATAAGTAGCCCTAACACAATGATTTTACTGCTCTTTCTGCTTCTGACTGCTGCAACTTCTAGAAACCTTTGCAAGTTCATTAGAAAGAGTTTAATGAGACTAGACTGTGTTGTTACTATCTTCAGAATCCAGGGGCAGTAATTTATATAGAAAATTAGCCAAGCATATGCATCAAACCTGATGCATAAATAATTACTTTCATTTGGAAGGACTCATACACTTAAACCAAAATGCAAAGCCAAGCTTGTCTGCAAGAGAAAGCAAATGTGCACGCAAAGCATCATGGAATTTGAACAATTTTCTTCCCGGCACATGACATACTTTTTCAGTTCTCTCTGCCACGTTCCGCCAGGTGTAGAAAGTCTTTACTATATTATGGATATTTTCTGGAGTTGGCAATGTCCCCGACTTCACTTGCAAAATGGCTTTTTCCAGGCCTTCACACAAAGATTTTACTGAAGGCTCACATAAAATAATAAGACTTTCCGGAAGGACTTCAGGAATCCCACCAACCTTTGTGCTGACGACCTTAAAAAAAAAAAACAGAGAGAGCACGTGATCCACTGGACTCATTTCGCAGGAAAAGAAAAAGACCAAGCTAAAAAATATATTAGTTTGGCATGGACAACAAACACAGAATCCCACAGGAGAAGCCCTTAAAGTGTTTTACCTGCAAACCACAACTGGCGGCTTCCACGATTGCCATACAGAAAGCTTCAGTGAGGGAGGTGTTAAGGAAAATATGTCCTTGAACTAAGACGTTTCTAACATCTTTGTGTTCTAAAGCTCCCAAAAGTTGCACCCTAATTTTTGCAATGAGAGAGAAAGAAGGGGGGGAAAAAAAAGTCATGCCATGAAAGAAATTTAATTTCTAAGCCAAGTCTGTTATTTGTATCACTCTACTGGAACGAATATTGGCCACCTCAAAAGCTTCGATAGGGCCAGACCTCAATGTAATAGAAACAACTTTAGAAACCATGTTCTGTTATAGCTCATAGGATACAATTTCAACTTCTCCAAAACTAGTTTGTATTTAATGAATATTACATTACTGTTTGTTTTGTTTTGTTTTATGACAAGGTTTCTCTGTGTAGCTCTGGCTGTCTTCGAACTCACAGAGCTCCATCTGCCTCTGCCTCCTGAGTGCTGGGATTAAAGGTGTACGCCACCATGCCCAGCTAACGGACATATTAATAACACATTCACAATTAAATGTTAAACGTGTTGTTTCTAAATGGGAAAAGAACCCTTTTAAAATCAGCACTTCAAATGCACACGCATTGTGTGTTAGAGAAATTATGGAGGAAAAGAGATGTCCAAACCCGTATGTGCACAGCAATTTACATGATTGGATCGTGACACTTAAATCACAACTAAGATGACTTGGAAACCAGCAACCATTTCCAACCAAAGTCCTCCTCCCATCCCTGTGCCTCTCATCAGGGCTCCAACAACTGCCCCCAAGTCAATATTCAGCTAATGGACAACAGCTGTGTATTCTGTGAGCTTTCTTATTTGATAAAAACTCACAAAAAGATGCCTTATTTTGTATGCCTTATAAACAGAAGCAGGCATACACCTAAGTCAGGCATGTAGTCAAAAGCAAACAAACAACTGCCATTTTTTTTTTTACACCCACAATGACTTGGAAGCCATGAATACCTGTCATGTAGTTGGTATCTTTCCCGTACTTCTTCCAAAATGATTCTCTTTGGTCCCTCTCCTCCAATTAGGAAATTTAATTCTTGGTATTTCTGACAGAGTTCAGGTATTATACCACTAAGCAAATCAGTCCCTGGAATTATAAGGTTGAATATTAGAAATATTAATATTTAACATTTAAAAAAAGCTCATCAGAGCCCCCGAGAATCCACTTATTTTAATTATCAACTATCACTAGCCACAAGTGGAAAATCATTACTAACTGCCATCAGTTCCCAAGTATAACACTTGCAGACGCAGGTTCTGACATGTACTGCTACTGCCACATACCCAAATCACGAACAATCCTGTTGCAACTTTGCAGCCTTTAAGCCATTCACTTGTTCATACAGCCTACTTGGAAAAATAATATTTAATTAACAAGGCTTCTCCAGAGCTCAGAGCTGATTAGAAATCTAGGTCTCACCACAGCTCTTTCTGTAGTTTTTAAAACCACCCCACCTTCTCATTATGGCCTAGTAAATGCAGAGACATGTATACCAAAGGTCCAAAGTCTTCAGCTATAAAAACCAACAGGTCTATGATTCCACTTCCTACATCAGGAAAGGGCTAAGCAACAGCCTAACTACTGCCTTCATTTTGTTCCGAAGGCAGTTGCTACAGAGAATTTCACAATGAACACCAGCAAAGGAAGGTGCCAGGGCCTTGACTGTGAGGTCATTACAGTCCACAGACCTAAGGCTGTATCTTACTTTTTTTTTTTTTTTTAAAAGAAAATGGTTCTCATACAACATGCACGTACGATCTCAGGGGACATAAAGTAATAGAGTAAGTCAAACCCTACAGGCTGAAAGAGTAGCTATTCAAAGTCACAGCAGTGCTAACACTGTCGGGGAATTTAGTTCATCAACAATTACAAACCAAACACTCAAAAGTAAACATGAAAGAATCTACTGAGCTGGGTTTATTCCATTAAAAAACTCACCCATGTACATTTGCATAGGGCACAAACTACATTTTTTCCCATCCATCTTCCTCACCATAGGCAAACCAATTACAAGGCGTGGTGGGAGACTATTGGTTCATCCAGATTTTCTTTTCTTTTTTATAGACCACACACCCACATCTTCTTTCAGTTTGTATGGAAAATGTGGATAATGGCAAATCCCTAGAGCTTTTCATTCAGTGTTCTTTATCCAGCTACAAGAAACAATTGGATGCTGGATGTGGTTTTAGGTCATTCATTGCTCAACCACACTACCCAGTAAACACATGGGCACTTCACTCCCAAGTCTCAGTTTCTACTCTCAGGATGGCCATCCCCTGATTCATTGAAGTGACCACTAGGGATCCAAAGAAGTACAGTTCATAAATTCTACTTACGCTCCAGATAAAGGAAATTTCTTTATTCTTTACTTTGAGATATTGAACATACAGACAAAAACACCCGTTCTGTGTCTAGGACTTCTTTTGGAACATTTTCTGCTCTAAGCTTTGAACAAGATAAACCATAACAAAATCATTTCTTCCAATGAGTCTTTCCTTAATAAGAAATTTAGCTTTGGCTATTGTAAGCTTCTAAAGCGGCCCATGTCTCTGGAAACCGCTCAGAATTTTGCCACTTTGGGCAGTCACTAATGGATTTTCAAAATAATTATATACACCAAAAATATATTCAGACGTATTTTCTGAATGATGAAGGCTTGCCATTGGCTGGATAAACAGGAAATGGCTTAGTGCCACTCAATACTTAGCTTCCTACATTCCCCTCCCCTTTTCCTCCTTTAAAGGAAAGCATCAAGTGTCCACTCTTCATACAGAACAATGAAGCAATCATCATAGCTACATTTACTGAACTCTTAGTTCATTTATAATCTACTTCAAATGCACTAGGTCATTTCATCCTGACAAAAACCTTATATGATACGAAGCCAGTCAGTACCATCATGACGTTGTTATATATTCTAGTAATACAGCAGGTTTTCTCTCCTCACTATAAAACACAAACTCAACAAGCTTACTGAGGTAAGAATCTAAAAAAGACTCTAACGCAAAACACGACACAAAAAGACTGCCAATCACATGCACATAAACCAGACAAAAACCACCCATGAATCAAATTGACTGTAATGCATAGCCTTCAACATGTTCTAAGAATGTTGTTCATCTCTGTTCTGTTGTTGTGCATAGCAATGGCCAGCCTGAGGGTAGGGACACAGGGAGACCTTAACTCAAGAGCTGAACTCTTGTTTGTGATGTTACTTACTGTGTAACCTTGGGCGAGTTACTTACCCTCTCTGAGACTGTTTCTTTGTCTGTTACATGCAGGTAACATCTACACTACAGTTGTTGGGTTTAAGTGAGGTACTGTACCATGCACAGGCTTTAGCAGCTGCAGAATACAAATGTTAAGTTGTCATTACAACTACAAGTATCTGGGGGTGCCTGCACCCACATGGAACAGTGGGAAGCCCGGACTACATGGAAGGAAGAAGGCTCAGAAGCCAGCCTTTTCTCCACGAAAGCTGGGCAAGGAGAACATAGCTTTATCCTCTTAATCTACGTCAATGGGCCTTGCAAATCTGGTCCATTGAACATCTCCCAAGGTAATTATCCTATTAAGAAGGAATAGACCATTAATATAACTAGTCACATTTGGCCATTCCTCCTCGTGTTACCTTTTGCAGGGTACCTGGTCTATGGAGAAGGTTCAGTAGATTATCTGTTGAGTTATTGAACTGAAAACAGGAAAGGGCCAGGCAGTGGTGGTAAACACCTTTAATCCCAGCACTCGAGAGACAGAGGCAGGTGGAGCTTTTAAAGTTTGAGGCCAGCCTGGTCTATAGAGTGAGTTCCAAGACAGCGAAGGCTACACAGAGAAACCCTGCCTTGAGAAAGCGAACAAAGGAAGGAAGGAAGGCAGGCAGGCAGGCAGGCAGGCAGAGCAGGCAGGCAAAAGAAGAAAAGAGGAAAGGCCATAATTCTGACGCTAGCTCTGACAGTTAAAACACAGGAGCTATCGGAGCATGTTTACCCTTTGTATGAGTAAATGTGCTAATCTTCAGTCACACACGCCGTCGTTCTTTCTCATTTATCTCACCAAGGTAAGCTATTTAATTAAAAAATAAGATGGGAAAAAATTTAAAGCTATAATACATCACCATATCCCAGCAGGAGGTTAGAATACAGAATTCCATTCCTATCATCTTGATTAAATGTGAAACCATGATTTCCTTCACCCCAGAAAATATAACTGAGTTCAAGTTTTCTAAGCAACCTCTACCTACTGCTTTACTTACAACCTCCACCTATACTGGCCACTGTCGACTTCTGAATACACTGCCACATGGCACAGCATAGCCTGTTGGCATTTGTGCTCAAATTCATCAGATGCCCATTTTCCTTATGACTGTATTAAAAGATTTAATTAAATAGTGCATACGCTGACAAGTTTCTACAAAAAACTAAATAGCTTGAGAAGCCAATAAATGAATATCAGGAAAAAAAGTCCTTGGCAGATGAGAGGTGATCTAAATTGGAGTAAAACTGAAAGCAGATTAAAAATCCAGCTCATTGTTTCCAACATTTCAGCCCCACGCCCACCCCTTAAAGGAACCCAAAGTGGCAATGGGAAGCTCTGTGAAGGCAACTGAGCAAGATGACACAGGCAGAGTCAGTGAGCTAATCCTGAGTCCTATAGCTCTAAACCAAGCTCTCTACAATTCAGCATGTGCTCAAACATTTAAAAGTCAAATAGTTAAGGGGATTATGGAGTATTTGTTACTGCCCCCTCCAACTTCAAATGATATTTCTGATTAGTGGGCAACATTTGGGAGACCATTTCTACGTTAATAAGCAGGTTGTTTCAAATGTGTAATAAACATAAATGCTACAGTGGGGACCGTTAGGGCCACAGAAACTTGAAAGCCAGCAACTCCTGAGAGATAAAGGCGGACTGGGGTGGAGTGTAACCTAGGCAAAGATCTTTATAAAGAGCTGTCTCTGAACCTTCACAAAGTTCCTGTTCTGACCTAAACAAATAAAAAACGAACACAGAGCTATTGAGAAACCTGTCCTAGATTAGCGATAAGCCAGGTTTTGACTCTGGGCCACCTAGTCCTTTCTTCAGTCACTTGACTGCTGATAATAATGCCTTGCATATGAGCAGATAAAACCAGCAAGCCACAGGATAGCCATGGGCCCCAAAGGCCCACTGATTCTGAACACCGTGTACAAGTGGAGAAAAGACAAGAAATCACCCATGAAAAGAGTCATTAGGGTCATCTCTGAATGAAATCATCACAGATGTGCTAGGTGAGCTTGGCAAACACCTGCAATAAGAAGCCATTACTTCTGCAATCTAAAAAGAAAAAGACCACACAGCAAATTCTTACCTGCACAGCGATCTCTTAATTTTTACAAAGATCTGATTGGAGGACATCTGGTCAATGCCTTTCTTTTGTTCGGTAACCATTACAACAACATCAAAGGTTGGGGCAGCATTTATAGCCACTCTATCCATTTCTCTTCTTAGATGCATAAACTGATTATCTGACCTTTCCTTGCAAGAGTTACCAGTCATTATAAAGCCACCATACAGAATGAAAAGACAAGCAATCATCACATACAAGTATTGAACAGTTTCTGACAAGAAATTTAAACAAAAAAAAGCTGTCAATGCAGATAGAGCTACTATGTTATTACCTTTTCTGTAAACAAGTCTGCTGACAACAACAACAGTTATTACACTATCATGCCTCCTAAATGGTTCTGGAGTGAAGTCAGTAGGATCTACAGCGTTAGGAATGACGGACACTATTTCAGGATTCAGTGCTGCTCTGAGTACAGTGTTCTCCTTACTAGTGTAAGAGACACAAATGATGTGGTTTGTGTCACAAAGAGACACAGTTAGAAGCTTGTTTGTAAGCACCGAGCTGACATCAGCAAATCCAAAAAGAGAATGGTCTGTGAAGACTGTCTGAAGCCCCATTGTCTTGGCATGGAAGAGAGCGTCGTGGGCCATGGCAGAGAAAGAACTGTGGGAATGGATTATCGTAATTCTCTCACGAACGAATATGTACCTGAGCAATGGCAGACTATGAAAGAGAGTCGTGGCTGTAGATTGGTTGTACATGACTCTCAGAGGCAAATAGTAAACTTTGAGGCCATTGGTGAGGTAACGGATGCCCTTTCGATCTCCATAAGCATGGGTGACAGTTATGACTTTGTGCCCTCTCTCAATGAGGCACTGAGAGAGCTGGTAAATGTGGCTTTCCACACCTCCCATGTTTGGGTAGAAAAAGTCAGACACCATGCATATATTATGAGTGCAGGTCCTATCAGTGGAAAGACTTCCAGAGCTACCAGGGGAAGGAGACACTGAAGGAGGCTGGCCTTGCCCACCTCCTCTTCTATTGGCCATGCTGAGGTGGTTCAGGCATCAGTTTTCAGAGCAAGCCAGTTAAGAAATGTGTCTTCTGTCACCTGAAAGAGAAAAGCAGGACATCAGCTCAAAACCTTATCTCATTTCCTATCTCAAATCCTGTTAGAAATAGTTTTAATGTTAAGGCATATTTTTAAAGCTTTTCCCTTAGAAATAAAAGCAAAGCATACTATAAACATATTCATACTATAAACGTATTCATTTGACAACATTTACTTGCTTAGCATGCTGATGCCATAGGATAAAAAATGATATTCTGCAATACGTTGAGCTGGGAAATTGGTACATTTTAAATGTTGTGCCATAGTACATAATGGTTTGCTACAAAACCCAATTCTTTCCAATAATTAAACATATACCCACATATTTCCCCTCTTCTCTTATCGCTTTTATCAGCTTATTAAGCTTTATCACCCATTAAATCACTATATATCCAATACTATAAACTAAGAGCTTTCTATATGTGACCACAGTCTAGCTGACAGACCTAAACAAGGTATCAATTATGTAGTATAATGCAAAGCCTAAAGCTTAAAGTTAGAGAGAACACAATGTGCCAGGCTATTAGTGATCATCTTTTCCCACATACTTTTTAGGCCAAGTTTTAGCTTATAGCTCACGCTGACATTGAACTCAACACTCCTGGCCTCTGCCTCCCAAGGGCTGGGATTACAGGTGTGCACCACCACACCTAGGAATCTTCCTAGCATTTGGACCTCGTAAGCCGCAGGACATGGTAAAAGGGATATGCAAATCTTTGACCTCGGCCTATGAAAGGTTTGATGGCTTTTACTTCTGGAGTTATCACTTAAGTCACGAAGCTACTGGGCCAGAAGGACATGGAGGAGAAAATGAGATAAAAAGGGCTTACAAGCTACATAGAGAGAGGAAGGGACCCAGCCACCTCTACATTCTTACCTGTGTCCAATTTCTAGCCAGACTAGCTAAATGCAGCCTTCTACAGCAACCCCTGAAAAGACTCATAAAAGTACCACTAGCTAAGTCTAGCAGATTCCAGAGTCATGAAAAATAGCAAAAAAAGGGCTGTTGTTTTATAGCTCTGCCTTTTGTTCTGGGTTGTAAGACAGAAAAAGGTACTAAAACAGGATAGGATGTGAATCTAATTATACTGGCACATTGTCTATTTTTATGAACAAGATTTTCCAGGAACCTGGCTTGCCCATTCACTTAGGTGAATGGCTACTTCTGTGCTACAATGGCAGAGTGGCTCTGAAAGAGATCAGATGACCCACAGAGTCTAAAATATTTACCATCTGGTTCTTCACAGAAAATGTGCTGATTATGGCTGCACAGCTTAGCTAGTGATACAGTAGTACATCCCATAAGGTTCTGCTGCCATTAGCTTTGTGGTTTCCATTAACATGTACCTGGAACTAGAACTTTCTTTTTAAGAACACCTTCTTCAAGCATTACCTGGAGTTCATGCTGCAGACAATCCAGTTTCTCCTTCTTTATTCAAAGACAGTTACACTCAAACTGCTCCATTCTCTTTTCAGAGCCTTTCTTTTAGTTAGATAAGCCTTTCCCCTATGAGTGCCCTTTCAGTGTAGACTCTGAAAGGAAACAGAATGGGATAGGGGCTACATGTGTGGGCTCTTTCCTACATCTAAAGCTAGAAAATGTTTCCTTTAAGAGTTCCCTAAAGCTATGCTGATACAAAGTGCTCATTCAATATTCCATTCTATAGGTGCTTAGACTTTTAATGGCACAGCTTTGGAGATCTGGCAAAAATCCACCTTAGTTGAGATCTACAAGGCTACAAAGAACTCAATGGAGAGTTACTATCCTAAACGATTTGGGTTTCAGGTCTCACCTACAACTATGTGTTGATTTTCTTCAACAAACTCATCTACATTTAAATTAGTCTCAGAAATACAGAGTGAGGAGGCAAGAAAGTAGCATGTGTTTGGGAGACAGAGAATTGAGGGTTCCAGGGCAGATAAAACTAGGTTCCATGGGGGTACCCTGACACATAAACTGGAAAAAAGAAGAGGGAAGACCAAATTTACAACCAATAAGTAAACAAATAATAAAAGCAAGAAAATATCAAGTTTGCAAAGGGGGGAAGCAAAGTCTGACCTTTAGTCCTGTTTAGTTTTAAGACATGAATGATAAGGAGAACCTAAATAATGAACCAAATTAAATTATGTGAAAACCCATCACTGACCTCCAATGTTCTGAGTCTGCCTGCCATCAGGTCATTATTCCTAAAATCTTTATTTGTAAAAGCTCGACATATTGCATACTCACTGAATCCTGGCTTCTATTAGTGAATCGAGGCTGTAAAATCTGGCTAATTCTCTCTTGAGTAATGCTAAGTAATCTGTCCCTACTCAAGCCACGTAAATGACAAAGTCAAGAAGTCATCAAAATTCTCAATCATGGCCAGTGAACTCCCTTATTAGTAGAAGCTCCCGAGGATCCTTAGAGAGGGCTTGGACAGGGCTGAGAAACCAAGAGAACTATACTTTAATCCAGTCCCAAATTAGTGCGCCCGCATGACACCCTGAGAGTCAGCTCGGGAGCACTAGAGCCAAAGAGGGTCAGCCCAGGTCCATCAGTCACCACCCCAGGATGAAGCAAGATCTGGCCAGACTCAGAGGGGGTCGGAAAAACATCCTAAGATGCCAGTCCCTGGCTCTACTAAACTCAGCCTAAGAACCAGCTCCAACCCTCAAGGCACCTCAGCCCCATTTGATTACGGAGACCCTCGGATTCGACTTCCGGGCCTCAGGCAGGGTAGGCTTCACCTCCTCCACAGCCTGCCACGCTCCTATGAGAACGGCACAACCTCGTCCAGAAGGGACCGAGAATGTTGGAAAGGACAGCCGAGACGCGTACTTACCCTCGAGTCCCATGGCCGCCACTGTCCGGACCTCCCGCGGCAGTTAGCAGAATCCCGCCCCGCTGCTCCAAAGCACCAATCAGAAACGTCCGCGACCGAGTGCCGCGCCCCCATGATAGCCAATCGCACAGAGGTTCTGAATTCACGTGGAAAAGAGACGCCCAGTCATCCCCAACTCTCTAGCGCGGGACTGTAGCGTCAGCGAGCGCAGGAGCACGTCTCCTAAGAGCTGCGGAAGGTCCCGGGTTGCCTAGTTACGGCGTCTCTTTTCAGGAAGCCCGCTCTCTCCCCGCCTCCTTCCGGTTAGAGAGATCGGGCGGGGGTTGAGGGAGGGCGTGGATAGAGGGTGGGGAAATTAAGGTCAGGGTGTTTTCTTGTCAGTACCGTACCACAGCCAAGCCAACCACGTTGGTTCTTGTTATTCTGGCAGGATTGCTAAGTGCAATGAATAAAAGTACACAAATAAAGAAAAATTACAGCAAGTCAAAACGAAATTTGAATCTTAGATCTACGTTATCTGTGCATGTCCCAAAGATTGACGACTTTCCTTTTTAAAAGTTCAGATTTTGTATTTTACCTTACAACTCTACAGTCCAGAGGTGTGTGGGGGGAGGGGGAATCTTAGGTATGTGTATATGTGTGTGTGTGTGGGGGGGAATCTTAGGTATAACCTGAAACGCTGCTGCTCACGCTGGCTGTTGCAGTCCTCAGCCAAAACTGTCTTGAGGTCTGGAGCCAGATTGTGCTTGACCCGAGAAGACAGGCTCTACGTGCTTGTTCTAATAATCACCTGCTCTTTACAGTTGGTACCTGCAGTTTCCCCAGCATGGCCATTCCTGCTCTTTCTAGAATAAATTCTTTTCTAAACAACAGCACCATCACCATGACTGGCATCCATTTGAAGTTAAGGGTATTTTCTAAAACGTAAAAGAAAGTTGTAGCAGAGTTAAGAGATAAATCTGGAGACGATTTGAATTGCCTGAATGACCTCAAAGCATGCCTTTAGAGCAAAGACTTTCAACCTGTGTGTTGTGACCCCTTTGAGGGACCCTGTATATGAGGCGTTTACATGACGATTCAAAATGTAGCAAAATTACAGTTATGAAGTAGCAATGAAAATAATTTTATGGTTGGAGGTCATCACACCATGAGGAATTGTATTAAAGAGCCACAGCCTTAGAAAGGTTAAGAACCACTGCTTTAGAGAATGTTCTTGGAAGCCACTAGAATATGACTAAAATATTGATTCGCAGGATGTTCTGATGATAAAGTATTAAGGCAGCCAATGCCAGCTGTACTATCAAATGGCCTAAAAAGAAAAGATGTCAAATAAAGTAGACAGCATCTTCCCTTGAAAATTAAGTTCTTTGCAAATTCATATGTAAATAAGCTTCCTTGGATAATTTTAGAGTGGGAGGCATTGCATATGTAGTGAAAGCTTGCTATCTATATGCAAAGTACACAATGAGAAAATTTGGCAAGAGTACTATTTCCAAACCAAGATGAAATTGAAGCATATGAAACTGTCTATGAGAAAAGGAATTGCTAAGTGCCATAAGAGAAATATGTGAGAAAGGGCTGGGAGTTTCAGAGAAAAGAATATTTCTATCTACCAGCATTTATGAAACAAGAAGCAGGGGGTGTTCATACAAGTTGAGAGCAAGATCCTTTCAAGAAAAAAAAGTGAATAAAGATGCAGAGGCAGATGTTGACTGTTCAGTAGATAGCTTTGTGTAATTATACAAGAAAGAGATAGGGAAGAGATGTAGCCAGAATACTGACATGATTAGTAAGAACTAGAGCAGACTGCTCGGATGGTTAAGAAAACATGCTGAAGAAAATGTACTTGTTGCTGATCCAGATTTCCAGCAAAGATGACATTTTTCAATCATTATTTTGTGACGCTCTTCCTTGTTCTGCTTCAAACTGAAAGATCAGATATAATATAAATGAGGCAGGTATGTTTTTCGGTGTGTATGTATGTTTTTAAGAACCAAAAAGATACAGAATCAAAATTGCAAACTGCTCATCAAGACAAAACGCCACCTAGGCCCTGGACATTGTAAGTGGAAGTAAAACCTGGACCAGAGATTAGCTCCTGTAGAATACTGGCAGGATCTAAATGTGGCTGGGGGCAGGAACTAGCCTTGTGAGAAAATTTTATATTGGTAGCCTTCAATAAATGATCCATCAATTAATATCCTGGTTTTAATCCCTCCCACATTGAATCTGGGGTTTGACCATGTGGCTTGCTTCACCAATGATACCCTCAGCAAACGAGATGCAGCAGACGCTTCATGAATGTTTCTGCACTGGGCCATGCCCTCTTGGAACCTTTCCTCTTGAAAGCTTATGGCTATGTATGTGAAGAAACCCAGGCAAGATGTTAAATGAGAACGACCACATGGAGAAAGACTTTGAAGAATGAGACCCATGTTGGTCATTCCAGCCTACTTTGAGTTCTACTTTGATGAAATAACTTCCTGTGCTGTGTGGAACAATATAATCACCTAGCCAATCCTGATTAACCAACAGAATGAGGACTCATCATCATCATCATCATCATCATCATCATCATCATCATCGAGAAAGTCATTGTTGACGGAAGATACAAAGTTTTAGTGAAGTTTGTTACACAGCACACAGCAACAGATAACTTGCGTGACTCTCACCTCCCCCCTCTTGATAATGGATATTGAAAAACTTTGTTGCAACAGTTGATACCTGTCTAGAGATAGATCCTTATTAAAGGAATTGAGCTACTTACAAAGTGATCTTCAGTATGCCATTGTCACTGTTAGTGTGGTTTATATCTCACAGACATACTCTCATGGAGGTGAGAGAAGCATGTAATAGCTCTCAGGGAAATTCCAAGATATTAGAATAGATGTAATACTAAGATAGACAACACAGAAGTGTAACAAGGGAAATTGAATCCACTCTAAGTGCAAGTAAAATAATAGAAAAATATGGAAAAACTCTAAGATAAAAATTTTGAGAAAAGTATGTCAAAATAAAACAGACATCAACAGGTAGTAAATAACCAATTACAAAATGTGGATGAGCTATTAATAATTTTACAAATGTGGAGCTGGGGGCTGGAGAGATGGCTCAGCAATCAAGAGCACTGACTGCTCTTTGGAAGGTCCTGAGTTCAAATCCCAGCAACCACATGATGGCTCAAAATCATCTATAATGGGACCTGATGCCCTCTTCTGGAGTGTCTGAAGACAGCTATAGCAAGCAGGGTGAGTGGGGCTGGAGCAAACAGAGCTGGAGGGAGAAGACAAAGTGTCTGAAGACAACTACAGTGTACTTACATATAATAAATAAATAAATCTTTTTTTAAAAAAAAAAAAAGTGGAGCTGGAGAGGGATATAATTCAGCAGTGCCATGCCTAGCATGCCCAAGGATTTGGCTTTGATCTCCAGCACCACAAGCAAACAAAGCACCCCACTTTTTTATCCTGGTAAAATTGAAGCTGCATACCATTTTTAAAAAGTGAGTCAAATCAACCCCTCCCTGGAGTTGCTGTTGTCATTTTCTCACACCTGTGAGAAATATAACAAATACAGAGAATGAGTACTGGAAATGGAACCATTACTGTGGGAAGTCTGACCAAAGGTGGTTCTTGCACCTTTGAAAAGCCCTAGAACACTGTGAGCAGAGCCTAATGGACAATTCTGGTGGTAGCTTGGAAAATCAGAGTCCCAAGGCCCTGGAAGAGTGGCTTGAAAGGTTTCAAAAGGAAAAATCTTATCAAGAACTAATGGAGAGGGAATTCTAAGGCAGGACAGAAAGACAGGGAAACTTCCAGGGAAATGAGAAGGGAAAGGAGCTGGAGCTGGCTTGAAGCCTTTCATCGTCTGAGCACCAAGAGTCCCAGCACAGCCCAGGTGTGGTGACACACACCTTTACATCCCAGCACTGAGGAAGCAAAGGCAAAAAGGATCTCTATGAGTTGGAGTCTAGCCTACATAGCAAATTCCAGGCCAGTTAGAATGACACATTGAGACTGTAACTGGCCTAACAGAAATTAAAATATTCTGAAGAGACACTCGTGTCCCTCAGTTGGACTATCAGACTATTGAAATAATAGACCAAAAAACCTGGAAATTTCCCCAGAAATCACAAGCCAAGAGAAGCAAAGTGAGTCAGCCAGAGGGGTAAATTGTTTCCCAGAAAGAGATTTCACATTGTTCTAGCATGTTTATCAGACCACTTTACAGAACAAGACTGGAATCCAGATGATGGTGAGTGAACAAGAACAGACTTTGACCAGGACTTAGATGTGCATATCCTGGGCCCCCTATTTAAACTTTGATCTCACCTCATGACCCAGAAGATCAAGACTGATCTGAGGAGTTTGCTAACCTCTTTGTCTCTCTTCCTTGATGTGGCCACATTGAATACATCTCCTTTTTTAAGGTTCCACTTTTTTGTTGTTGTTTTTCAAGATAGGGTTTCTTTCTGTGTAGCCCTGGCTGACCTGGAACTCTGTAGACCAGACTACCCTTGAACTTACAGAGATCTGCCTCTGCCTCCTGAGTGCTGAAATTAAAGACATGCGCCAACATGCCCAGTTAATTTTTCACTTTTTACTTGGTCCTTTTAATTGGCATATTGAGGACAGGTAGCCAAGCCAGACTTGGGTATAGGTTATGACCCTTAAGTTTGATAGTAAGACCCTGTCTCAAAAATAAAAGAGAATTGTAGCACAATTAGCATGATGTGAAGATTACTAACACAGAGATAATATTCCTTTCCTATATGGATATTATATATTAAAATAGAAAATGAAAAAAATCAGGCTTAAAAACTGCATGTATATGACCTTGAGGGGAACCCTACTCCTTTCCTTGGACATTTTCTAGAACTCTGGAGTAAGATTACTCATCTTGTTTACAGTAAAGATGAAGTTCTTCATTCCTGTCATCTACAGCTCACTTTGTCTTTGTAACCCTAACCCAGGCCATTCAGGAGCCACCTTGTGATCTCTTTTGGGTTCCTTAGCAACCCTTTGAATTCTTAGCTTCAAAACCACCCAAATCCTCTATGTGACTGTTTTTAAAGACATTGGACAACGAGTTTCTCAGAGAAGCCCACACCCATGCTCTCAGGTGTGTCGTACATTCTTCTCACGAATTTCTTTCCTTCTTTTAACCCTAATGCTGAACGTCTATATTGAAATGGAAACTCCAGCTCTACCTCATGCTCTTTCACCTGGAAATTGTTTTCTGTTTGAACTGAACCAAGGGTTATGGGAAATTCCTTAGGCTGCTTCCAGAGACAGCACAGAGCTGTGTCTCTCTCATGTCACCTAATGCTGAAAGTTCTTGTTATGTTTTGGATAAAGAGTTTGGTTGTGTTCTGCCCATATTCAGAGAACTCCAGTCAGGCTGAATTCAAAAGTAATGAACTAACTTCTTTGTTAGAGGGGAGCTCAAGATGGGATAAGACGAAGACTGTGGCATATCCACTGCTCCCTACTCTTATCCAGATCCACAGTGAAAGAAAGTAACAAGTGGATTAAAAATGTATGAAGACGTGCAATTTGACAAGGAGAGTTGGTGCTTTACAGACAAGGAGATGCTGAGAAAGCAACTGCAATCGTTAAAGACACGCATCGCATCGTATTAAAAAAAAACCTCCTGCTCTGCATTGGGACAACAAGAAAGACAACTGAGGGCAAAACACCAGCCATGGAAGACTTCATCTTATGAAAACCCAAATTCATTTAAAAAGAGAGGCTAAAGCAGCGGTTCTCAATTTGTGAATCATGACCCCTTGGGAAACTGAAGGATCCTTTCACAGGGGTCACATATCAGATATCCTGCATGTCAGATATTCACATTATGGTTCATAACAGTAGCAAAATTATAGCTATGAAGTAGCAATGAAAATAATTTTATGGTTGATGTTCACCACAACATGAGGAACTGTATTAAAGGTCACAAAGCATTAGGAAGGGTGAGAACCACTGGTCTACAGCAAGAATGCCACTGAGGAGGTTCCCTTGTCTGAAACAAGCATCTAGGGAAGAGGTTTCCCAAGGTCAGCAAAGAGAGGCTACTGCAAACTGGGATCCAGGGGGTCAGCCTATATATAAAGCTGGCAGCAGGACTTGGTAGCATCATCCACATGATGCTGGTTTTATGGGCCGAAAAGATGCAAAGTGAGGTGGATCATGGAGGCTTACTGTCAAGATTCCAGAAAGCCAATAAGCTGACATTAGGCTGCCAAGAGGCTCTGAAGAACAAGTTTGTGAAGCTGGGAAAGTGAAGCTTAAGTTGCAGTGGAAACCCCAGGGTGTCAGAGATGGCCACAGGACAAAAGAGGCATGCATGGAGTAGAAGCAGCAAAAGATAAAGATTATGTTTGCTGTGGACAGAAGAGCTGGAGTGGCAGAAGTGTCTAAGCCCTTTGGAGCCCACATGATTCCATACAACCCCAGATATCCTTCATGGAGCTGTGAGATTCAGTGTTTGATCTGATAAGCTTTGGTCTTTCTTTGATCTGTTGCGTTATTTCCTTCCTATGCCTCCAGTTCTTCCTTTCTGGAATGGGAACATTTACTGCATGCCACTGTATACTGGAAGTATGTAATTTGTTTTTGATGTCGTAGGAATTCATAGTTAAGAGATTGCCTCAATCTCAAAAGAAACTCTATAGCTTACACTTTTGAATAGTGCTGGAAGTGAATGTTTTTGTTATTGCTGTTTGTTGTTTAATTTTTTTGAAAAAGTACAATTACATCATATTCCTTTTCCTCCCCTTAGTCTCTCACAGCACACCCCTCAAATGTTTGGCTTCTCCTCTTTTTCTATATCTATATCTATATCTAGCTAGCTACCTGCCTACCTAGCAACTATCTATCTACCTACCTATCTATAATCTATCTAGCTATCTGCCTACTTATTATCTATATATGTATCTATCTATTTATCTACCTATATCCCTAAATATGTAACTCCGACCTGTTCAGTTTATACAATGTTGCTTGTATGCATATGGTTTCAGGGCTGACCACTTGGTATTAGCCAATTGGTGTGCTCTTCCCAGAGGAAGGCTCTCTTCTCCTGCTCTCAGCATTCCTTTGTTACCTGTAGTTTTGTGTCTAGGACTGAGGCTTTATGAGCTTTACCCCTTCCACCTTAGCATTCTGTAGCTGTCCTCCTTACTCAGGTTTTGTTTAGGTAGCTATGTTATTGAGATTTCATGCTTGTAGCTTCCCTAACATTTCTAAGAGACAAAGTCTCACAGCAGACTTCTTATCCCTCTGGCTCTGACAGTCTTTCTGCCCTCTCTTCGACAGTGATCCCTGAGCCTTGGGTGTAGGAGTTGTGTTGTAGATGGATCATTTGGGGCTGGGCACCACATGGTCACTTGTTCTCTGCATTGCTATTGGTTGTAGTTCTCTGTAACGGTCTCGGTCTGTTGCAAAGAGGCATTTCTTTGAAAAGTTGAGGACTGAGAGCTACACTTATCTGAGGGTATAAGGATATGTATTTAGAATACTGTTAGGAATTATACTAGTTTAATAAAGTGGGAGTTGTAGGCTATCTAACGATATCTATGACCTCACCAGACAACTACTCAGAACTAGCTTGGCTAGGTTTCCAGTACCAGGCATGATTTCCCTTCCTTTGATCAGTGCTTAAGGCCAATTAGAGAGCTGTTGGTTATTGCTAAGATATAAGGTGCTGCAATTGCACCCTTAGAGTTTTTATACCATTCTGGTTACTATTGTAATTCATAAGTATCATAGGTGGGTAGGGCTATTGGTTGTTTTCCTCCTTTGGAAGCTCTCATGGTTCCTTCTGCTACCATCAAAGCTAGTCTTCGGGAATGAGGCTTTCAGGTCAGATCCAGCTCAAGTCCTCTGGGCCCTGTGTCTGAAGTACATGGGGTCTTCAGCAATGGGAACTTAACATTCATTTCAGGGATGGGGACAACGAAGGACAATAACAACAGTCTGTAATGTTTGGGGAGTATCTTTGACAACCCTGACCAACACGGAAAAAGAGGGTATCTCACTCCTGGTGTTGGGGTTCTATTTTCCCCACATCGCCTCTGTAATAAAACTGTTTAAGACTATGGGCTTTGCAATTGAATTCATTGCACTTTGGATCATGAGATGGCCACAAGCGTATATGGACAAGGAGTAGAAGGTTATTACTTAAAAGTAATATATCTAGGTGTCAAGTTGGCAAGGAG
Organism: Rhynchomys soricoides; assembly: GCA_019843965.1. Taxonomy (NCBI): domain Eukaryota; kingdom Metazoa; phylum Chordata; class Mammalia; order Rodentia; family Muridae; genus Rhynchomys; species Rhynchomys soricoides. Next base: position 1,285,604 of record JADRCH010007686.1, on the reverse strand, counting down.
TGGACTTGTGATGGTTAATAGTTATTGTCAACTTGACAGCGTCTAGAATCATCCAGGAGAGAAAAGTCTAAGCAAGTCTATGAGAGAGTTTCTAAATTTATTTAATTAAGGTAGGAAGACACAGTCTGACAGTTGACAGTACTATCCCATGGCCTGGGGCCTCAAGCTTCCTGCCCTTCATTTTCAATGTTCTCTGGGCTTTAGAGGGGGGGCTATAAGTGACTTATTTAGGGATGAGCCTACATCTCTTATTCTATGCCTCTTGGACAGCCACAAGTGTAGAGATTTTATTTTATTTTATTTTATTTTATTTTATTTTATTTTAATGTAGCTTCAAGGGAGAAAGCAGGCAGAGGGAAGAGTCCAGACTGAACATGACTGGCAGACTACACCAGACCAAGGGAGGAGAGAGAGAAGGAAAGAGCAAGAGAGGAGCTGCTGGCCAAGAAAAGCAGCCCATGCCAAGAGACCTGCATAGCCAAAGTGGCTGAGTTATATAGAGATCACGTTAGGGGAAGGGAAGCAGAAGTCCAATTCCTAGAAAGGAAAGATTTGGGGGAGGGGATAGGGTGAGAAGTACAGGCAGGAGCCACAGGTACTGACTGACACTTGTCCTTGGTTGGAGACCTAACATTCCTGCTCCTTGTTGATGATAAGGGGTGATGTAATCTCTTCAACTACTTTCTGCTGAAAATTGGGGCGTCAGTGTCAGGGCCCAGGATGCCTGGGATGCCCGTCAATAAGCCGAGAAGGGAGGGAATAAAGCAAGAGACAGAAACATCTGATTTTTCACTCAATGCTCAGGTTCTGTGGGGCTCTCTGGGGCTAGCCTTGAAGTAGTCTGGAATGATGCTTCAAGCAAGGCTCACACTGGTAAGCAGTAGTAAGAGGCCTGGAGAAATTCTGTCAGAAGCGTCTGGTTTACCAACCATCAGCTAACTTTGCTAATTCTTTCCTGAAAGAACCTAAAGAGACAGGGGTCAATCATTAGTACAAGAAATATAAAAATCAGTGGGCCAAAGAGGTGTAAGAGCCAGGAGCCCAATGAAGACCAAAATGAAAAAGTTCTGCAAGAGCGGGTCCCTGGAAGCCATCGAGTACTTTCCAGCTCATGTAAATCTTTAATCCTTTCTTCCACCTTGCTAGAACAGTTTGTGTAGTAGCAGAATTCTTCTTTAAAGAAGAGGTATGAGCCTCCCCCTTCAGTGGTTAGCAAGTTGAGGGTCCTTTGATTTTGTAGGACCACTGAGACCAGAGCAATGAGCTGGTTTTGAAGTAATTGTAGAGCCAGAATCTGTTCAAATGGGTACAGACTGTGACCTGCAGCCAAACCTGTAGCAGCCACCAAGACTTACTATACTTACAGAATGACAAAAAGAAGGTAAACCCAGCTTATTGGAACAGCCCATTCAGGGTAGGTGATATCTTTTTTCTTGGGGGGGGGCAGGTTAGGGATTCAAAAAACACTCTCACTCCTTCTATTTATTGCTAGTTGACATTTGACAAAATAAAGACTACTTTACAGTGGGAATTGACTAAATGTTTCTGAAAGGGACCATGAAGTACACATATGAAATACTGTGGATCATCAGTTTATGTTATAATTAATCAATTTTGTTGATATGAAACCAAAAGCAGCCAGAGGCCACACAGTGGCAAATGAGCATATAATGTGTTCAAATAGAACATCACCTACAAGCGGGTTCCAAAACTGGATAGTAGATCTTCTCTTACAAACCTCTGTTTTAGGACGAATAACATCGTGATAAAGTAAGCACAGGCTTGTTGTTTATTACAAAAATCAAATATTAGAATATTTGGGGATACTTATCATTTGGTAAATATTTTGAGAACTGATTCTCCATAAAGTTCTTATCAAGAGTTGTGACATTGCAGTAATCTAGGTTTTCATGTCATCTAGCCCAGTCTGAACAGCATGAATTGTGTAAGGTTACTCTTGACATTATTTTTAGATAATTTTTCTTCACTGATCATAAAATTGGTGAAATGATTTGCTGCTCTTTACATAATTCTTTACTAAGAGTTTACTTATGCAAAGCTTTGTTTTCATACAAAATGCCAATTTCGATAAATTCACATCTTTTTTTACTGTGCTGTGAAATGCTACAAGTGTCTTAAAGTGGACTATTTCCGCCACACCCTCATAATGAGTGTTTCAGTCAGTATTTCAATGTTTATCATTATGCTGCCCAGTTTCTGTCTGTCTCTAAAGAGCTTCCCATCACGTTGTTTTGGTCACAGATTTATGGCAACTCTGGTCCTGTAGCTTACATAATCAAGGACGTTGTGTGTTGCTGTCATTTGTAGTTTGCTTTATGCTCTTGGAGATCCCCCACCATATTTCAATTTTTTTGACAAGTTGAGAGTTTTCAGATAACGTTCTAAGGCTATCGGTATGACAAATATTCCTGTACTATGACTAGTGAACTCAAATTAAACAATTCACCACGCTATTCTATCTTATCATCAACCTTAATTATGAACTTGATGGATCTGGAATCACCTGGGTATGTCTGTGAGGGTCTTTTCAGAGAGGTTTACTAGAGTCAGGGAGACCAACTCCAAAAGCTGGCAGCACCATCCCGTATGCTCAGTTCATGAACTGAATTAACAGGTAAAAGAGCTGAGCAGCAGCATGCATCTTTCTTTGTTTCCCAACTGTAGGCTTAATGCGAACTAATGCTCAGGCTCATGACCAGGAGCCTCATACTCTGTCACCGTGACTTCCCCGCCATGAAGGACTATATCCTGAAAGTATGAGTCAAAATACACCTTGTGTTAATCCCACCAGGCAAGAAGAAAACCACTACCACAATTTTCAGCCAAATTTGAAGCAAGTTTGATTTTATTGGGGTGCACCCGAGAGCTGGCAAGTGACTGTGCCCTATGTCAGGTTTAAAAGAACAGCCATGAGCCATGAGTCCATTTCTTAGGACCCTTTTTTTTGGGGGGGGGGGGGTGTTCGAGACAAGGATTCTCTGTGTAGCCCTGGCTGTTTTGGAACTCACTCTGTAGACCAGGCTGGCCTTGAACTCAGAAATCCGCCTGTTTCTGCCTCCCAAGTGCTGGGATTAAAGACGTGCGCCACCACTGCCCTGCTTCTTAGGATCCTTTTAAGGACTAAAATCATCAGTAGTTGCAAAGCAGGTTACAGAACACAATGGAGTGGTAAAGAGGTACACGAAAGTCTCAAAAAATGAACAAACAAACAGATTGTTTTCAAAAGCTCATAGTTACCACCATGTGATTTGGGAGGATTTAGGGAGGGTTTGGGTGTTCCCCCAAAACTTGTCAAGGCCATGGTTGGGGCATGTCAGGTTCCAGGAAACAGAGACAGAAACTTATTATTAACAATACAACATAATGGTCCCTGCCTTCAAAATGGATCCAGTCAGGTCCCTCATTTCTCCCGCATTTGCCTTTGTGAGGGCATTTTTTTTCTTTTTTTTTTTTTTTCTTTTCTTTTTTTTTGGTCACCGCAGTGACAAAAATGGCTAGAGCAAACCCCCCAGGACCAGCCCCGTCCTGACCAGGCATGGGGAGGCAAGAGTTCGTCCTTAAACTTTGTGTCTTTGTTCCTCATGGGTGACTTGGCCTCTCACTTTTTATCCTGTCAGGAATGAGCTGAGGACTGGAGAGATGGTTCAGTGGTTAAGAGCATTTGTTGTTGCAGTGGACCTGGGTTCAGTTTCTAGTGCCCACATGGCACTTAACAACTGTTTCTAACTCCAATTCCAGGGGACCCAACACCCTTTTTTGTCCTCTTTGGGCACCAGGCATACATGATGTACACATACATACATACATACAGGCAAAACACTCATAAAATAAAATCTAAAAATCCATTTTAGAAAAATGAATGAGCAGAGTAATTGACTCACTTATTAGGAGAGCTTCACCAAATACCCTGGAGGGGTGTGGAGCAGGGCGAAGTAAACGAAATGCCAAGGTAGGGAACTGAGTGCCAGGTGTGCTTACAAAACCTAGCTGCTTGAGAGTCCACTCAGAGATTTGATTTAAAAAAAATAACAATACAGGGAAACACATCAGCACTGTGGTCACAGAGGACGAGTATAAGCATGCAGCAGGAGAGGAGTGACTGGGCCTGTAGCAGGAAGTTTCAAGAGCAAGGACAGCAACAGCAGAGTGGGACTACTTCTGAAATCCAGGGGAGAACCTAGGTAAACAATCTGGGTTCCTCGCTTTCAGCTACTGTTAATTCCAATGGTCAAGAATAAGACCACTACCCCGTTTTTTGAGCCAAATTTGAAGCAAAGCGTTATTCAGTGTTGGCAAGGACAATGGACACTGGCCAGGTCCATACCTGGGATTCCCAGAGAATGGTGCTGAATCACATCCATCAGGTACCTATAAAGGTAAACCCTACAAGGCTATGTATTTCACACCTTGGTCCAGCCAAGGGAAAGCATACATCCTGACACACTTCCTATCTACATACTTGCCATCTTTGTGTGATAAACTACATCCTGTGCAGTTGGGGCAACCAACCTTGTTTACTGAGGGGAAAACACTTGCCTTTTAATTTTCCATGAACAGCCCCCAGCATTCCAGGAAGCTGTCTGTCCTTAGGCAAGTGGAGCCTCCAGGCTAGAGGCATTTGTGTTTTATAGATCCTTTAAGTACAAGAATTTAAATTTAAGACATAACTTTAATCCTTACACTACTGTTTTCAGTTAACTGGAAAAATCACTAGTTCTGGAGGCCACACAGCCCAGTATGTTATTATTCCCCCACTGGCTCTGTTGTAGACGACGCTCTGACCTGTAGGTCATGATGGTAGCAGTTGCCTAGGGAACTTCTCAGGGATTTCTGTTCTCCCTTCCAACTAGTTCCTTGGGCCTGTGCAGAAGTTAGATGTGTGTGTGACCTTTTGATGTAGAGTATGTGTGTGAAAACTCTACCCACAGATCCTGCTAACAATAGATTTGCTAATACTGTCGTTTTGTGACCAAGGGTCCCATGGAAAGCTCTGAAGATTAATTACATATTTATAGAACATTGAATGTGTCGCCTCTGATCACCTTTCAACCTACTTCTTTATCCCATAAATAACCTTGAGCTCTCTCCTCTGGAAGACAAGTTTGAGATTTAGGTCTCATATTTCCATATTCCTCTGCCACTTTGTGAATACACTCTTTCTCTTTCTGCAAAATTCATTGTTTTGGGATCAGCAGATGCTTCATGGAACTGCTCCAGCCACAGTTCCACAGCTAGGTTAAGACAAAATGGGGGAGGACCAGAAATAAAGCCAAAAAGTGTGGGAAGGCCCCAATCTACAGGCTTCAAACAACTTAAACAAGCAAATGGAGAACCCAGAGACTGCTTTGTAAATTTAAAGAGGAAAGGCAGGGATTTCGGCCAGGATCCAACAATATCACCATAGGGTTATATTTCTTTATCATTATCTTTTTTCTTTGCAACTGTCCTGCTCCAGGGTGGGCTGACCTTAGAAATTTGGGTCACATCCTTTGATCAGGAAATTCTCCAATCCTAAAAGGGTCATGGAAGAGTGGAAAGACAGATATAGTCACAAATATTTACACAATTCTGTGGTAACTGCTGTAGTAGAATCTGTGTGGGTTGTCTCCCTGTCATATCTATGCACAGTGCTGAGATCGATTTGTTAAGTTGTTTCATAAATAATACTGCTATTTAATTCCCTGTGATGAGCCAAAATTTCAGTAAAGTCTGTGCCACAAATGAATTCTATGTACGGATACTTCTCTGTATAGACAGAGAAGAAAAAAGAAAAGGCCTTGTGCTCCCTTCAGGGGCAGCTATGGAAACAGAAGAATCATGCTGCTACCTGAGTTGACATGTGGGTGAGACTGAACATTGAACACTCTTAGAAACACTGGAGGGAGGGGCACAGGCTTTCAGAGTCACAAACACTCAAAGATGTGTAGAGCAAGGGGCCAGAGAATGGCTCAGCTGTTAAGAGCACTGAGTGCTTTTTTCCAGAGGCCCTGGATTCGATTCCCAGCACCAACCTGGTGGCTCACAAGCATCTATAACTCCAATGTCAGGGGATCTGGCACCCTCTTGGCCTTCAAGGGCACAACATGCACATGGTACACAATCATACATTCAAGCAAAACACACACACACACACACACACACACACGGACGCATGCACACGTGCTTGCACATACACAGATGTTTTTTTAAATCCCAGGTGGTGGGGAGATATTAACATTATTAGGCTCCTCTCCATAAAAGGAGGATGATCAAGTTCAATTTATTCAATTTATTCACACACCACAGAGCGATTCCCAGAACTCCTGTGTTACCCTTGTTTAGAATGATAAACCCACTTGGAGATCTGCCTTGGTTTCCCCAAACGAAGGTCTAGTTTTAGTCTATTTATGTGTTCCCTGAACCTCCCACTTCTATATTCCCTTTGGTCTTAAAAATATTCCCATTAGCATGAAATGTGGAGGAAGAGCATAGTTAATAACACTGACTTCTGTGGGTTGCGTAACGGTGTTTATTTCCTTTAAATACATTTAAATATAAAACATCAGGCAGTGGGTCAGTAAACTTGAGAAGTACAAGCTGAACAGGAATTACATCAGTGCTGGTGTACAAATCAAATTCCGTATAAGAAAGAAGCAGAGTAACTCATAAGCATTGCGCTTGGACTTTGCCAGTCTGAAGAACCAATCACATGGCTGGCACCCGTTACTTTGTTTCAGGTAACCTTTTCTCATTCATCCAAACAAGGGCCTTCTCAGACCTCTTCCTCTCCGAGCACAGGTGCAAAGAGGCATCTGAAGCTACAAGTCATTTGTCAGTGAACTTGGAATCACCCAGCTGCTATTACCTGGAAATGTGGCTTTACCATGGCACTAGTTAAAATCATTTTTCTAACACCTGGGGGGTGGTGGACAACAGTGACAGCAACTTGACAAAGCAGCATGCTGTTTAAAATGACAATGAAGGGGAACTTGGGAGTAAGTTGAATCAAGGATTCTCTGGGCTGTGGAGCCCCTGGGCCCTTGTCTCCTTTGGAAAGCGCCAGTGCTTTCTACAGGCTGGCTTTCTACTTGCACATGTTCTCGTGTGAAAAGGACATCTGTCCTCACAGCTGTCACAAAAGAAAGTGAAGATGAGACTTGAGAAGCAAGGATCAACTTCAGATACGTCGTCATTCAGTTCTGATTTCATTTAGTTGTTCTCAAAGAAAAAATTCCAGACATGTACATAAAGTATCAATGTAATTAATATTCTACGTGGACACTTTACTGGCTGAGGATTCAGCCCTCACAAAGATGTTGATACCACCTCCTGTGCATCTTGGGGCACAGCGAAGAGGGGCTGGGGAAAATGTAAGAATCAGAAGACAGAGAGAAGGGCGAGGAACCCTGTACGTGATGCAGAGACTGCAAGCAGGAACTCACGCAGCTGTGATGATCTGCCCTAGGTCTACAGGAGGCCAAACTTCTCAACAGTTAATCATGCATTGGGGGGGACTCACTGGGGGTGGGAGAAATGAGTTGTAGGCTACTGGTAGAATCTACAAGACAAGGGAGTCACTTTCTTCAGTTGTGGTCCTATTGGTGAGTGGCTTGAACAAGCTGTGATAGATAGTTCAAAACCTGTGCTCACAAAAATGGCCCTGGCTGCATTTATTGGGTTACAAAGCAATGGGAAAGATGAATAAGAACGAAATGAGTTGACAGGAATAGGCCAGAGTTGAGGGGGCAGGAGTAAAGATAATTAGAATGTATTTTATGTGTGTTTGAAATTATTAAAGAACAAATTTATTTACTTTTTAAAAATTTCTGTGGTTAGTTTCCATAGGTTTTGAAATTGATCGAAACCCAATCAATGGCCTCCAAGGGTTATAGTCATCCTTAAGTTTCTCGCTGAGAGAAAGAGAGAGAGAGAGAGAGAGAGAGAGAGAGAGAGAGAGAGAGAGAGAGATCCGAAACTCCCTTAACCCTGTTGTTTAAATGTCAGTGACTTCTTTTTCCGCTCATAATAGCGTAATGGCAGGCATGGCAGTACAGGTCTGTAATTCATGAGACCCTGTTTTGAAACAACAAAACAATTAAATCACCACTCTATACACTTCCACGTGTTTCTTAGATGCCAAACGTCTGTGTTCCTTTTTTTTTTTTTTTTTTTTTTTTTAAGAGTGTGCTTGGGCCCTGAGAGAAAAAAGCCCCCAACAAATCAGATTAGTATGTCCTTCAAATGTCACCAGTAAACCAAGTTAAGGGGAAAGCGAAAAGACCATTGACCTGCAGGTGTCTGGGTGAAAAATCTTGTGTTTTTGGCAGCAGCTCTCCAGACTTTCTTTGCATTCAAAGCAACTGCAGTTTTCTGGGTGCTGAATGAGATCTCCGGGACATGGTGCTTTACAGACACACTCACAGCGGTCTTCATCAAACGTCATGTGTGGTCCACAGAGAGCTGGCTCCTGGACGTAAGAGTGGTCTAAACAGAAACAGGAAAGGGTTGCTTTGGCAACTGGAGCCGGGAGATTGTGATGAGCCAAATTAATTGCAAATTGTACATCTTCCCAATAAAGCTTGGACCCTCCCAATCTCCTTGTCTATAATTTTTTTAACTTTAATATTTTCACAGGCTGAAGGAGATCCAGCTGTAATTTCATAACATAAGCATAGAACTCATGTGTTTTCCTAGGTTATAAATAAAAAAAATACCATAAGCTGAATATTTCTGACAGGTTCTTATGTTGGCGACTGACCTGTTAAAATTATAAACTTCTGTGCAGGAGAGATGACTCAAGGGTTAAGAGAACTCCCTGCTCTGGCAGAGGAGCCAGATTTGGTTCTTAACACCCACGTGGCAATTTAAAACTGCCCATAACTGAAATCTCGGGGTGGGGGGCAGGAGTGGAAGGTGGCTGTTGCCCTCTTCTGGCCTGCATGGGCATTTCATGCACACCATGTAAAAACAATGCAAAATTAAATAAATCTTTAACTATATATACACACACTATATATACATGTATATGTATATGTTTCTGCAGCCAGCCAGTAATGACAAGATGTAGATTGCCTATGGGTATGAATGTAGTCCTCTCCAGTCTTTTAAAAGTGTGGGAACCAGAAGTACTAACGCTATTGAAATGTTTCCCTCCGAATTTCCAGACAACCAATGATGCATTTCCTTATCTTAGATCACCACACTTGTATGAAACATATAACGGTAACAATGAACTGTGGTCCAATCTCCATCAGTGAATTGCAATACATTGCAAACAGAGTAGGAGATGGGCTAGGAAGCATGGCTTTCTTGCTAGAATGCTTGCTTAGAGTTCATGAGAAGTTCTGGACTCGATCTCCACTGACTCCTAAACTGTGTGTGGTGACACACGACTGTAATTCTACCACTCACTCCAGAGGTAGAGGCGGAAGGATCAAAAGTCCAAGATCGTCCTCTGCTGCGTATTGAATTTAAGGCTAGACTGAGCTTCTAAGACTCTGTCTCAAACGGAAAGCAAAAGCAAACAATCAGTAGAGAAGGTGAGAATTTTGGAAGACCATGCACCTTTCATCACAGCATTCATGCAGGTCTTGGTAGAAAATGAATATTTCTTCCTCAAACCTGCTTCTTGTTCAGTTTGCCTCATTTGGGGGCTGGCACCATTGTCCATTAGATCATGTGGTCACTGTTTTCACTTGGTCCGTCCCTTGTTCACACCCTCTCTTGTCCATGACACTACCTCTGTCACAATTCACCCAGTACCTGGTATTTCTTGTGTCGGTGGCTGCCACTCACATCACAACCACAGCGTGCATCCCTTCAGTCTTTCAGTCATGTGACCATCAAATGCAAACCTAATCCCAATCACCATCAAAGCTTTAAATGTATTTTTATTTTTATTTATCTACTTTTTGAGACAAGGTCTTACTATGTAGCCCTGGCTATTCTTGGGTCTTGCTATGTAGACCAGACTGGCCTTGAACTCATAGAGATCCACCTGTTTCTGCCTCCTCAATGCTGTAATTAAAGATGTGAGCCACCATGCCCGGCTATGCTTTAAGTCTCTTAAAGTCTTCCTTCACACACACAAAGAAGGCCAAATTTTACACCAGGAGATAAAAAGCTTTCCACGATCTTGACTGTAAAAAACTTCCATACCCATTCTTAGCCCTCCCTTCCTCCCTCTTTCCTCCCCCACCTCCCCCCAAAAGGCAATCTCTCACAATCCAGTCTCACGGGTTTGACTGCTCTTTAATTGACACATATTTAGAAATTAGGTGGATTGTATATTCACAAAGAGTCCATTCTGAATCTCACAAACAGGAAATAAATGAACTGCATATGCTACAAATCCCTTGAGGCAAATGTCAATTTAGAGCAAGATAAGGATTACTGAAAAACAGTCAAGACTCTTAGCGGATTCATATTGAGCACTGGGTGGCAGCAGAGACTCACAAGAAAACTCCATGCTGGCCCAGCAGAGTAGTTTAGGTGGAACACAATCCTGAGGAGTTCAGTACAGTATGTGGCAGAAGCAGAACAAAGGCAAGTTAAAGGGAACAGAGACTGGATGCAGTAGAATTATTTTGAACAGCAACTAGCTGGGGCTGACGCCTCAAAATAGTATATGTTGGTGTCCATCCCTAGGGACATGGACTCTGGATCACCAGTGTATTCTGTCCTCAGCCTTGTTCCATTCACTACCTATTAGTATGTTTTATTCATTAGGGCAATGAAAATGAGTTGGACTTGTATCAACTGCATTCATTTGGAGAATAAATGACTGTAGACAAAGTACTTAGCTCAATATCTTTGTATGCAGAAAAGGTGTTCAGTGCACAGAAAGTAATATGTCCTCGGCAGAATGGGACCACTGGAGAAACAGATGGGAACTTTGGCACATGAGGCCGTTATGAGTGGTGAGAACTAGAAGTAACTGAGCTGCAATCCACCCTCCTTCTTCACCTCCACCATTGTTACAGCTTCCCTCAAAGGCTCCCTGCCTCATGTTCTGCTCAAAGCCACTCATCTTCTTCTCCACTGTGGCTGGCTGGATCTTTTTACAAACCATTTGGGTGGTTTTCATTTGTCCAAAAGATCACACCCAGGCTCTTCTAGCACAAGCTTACTAAGTCCTTTCACTCCAATCATACAAGCATCCCGAGCTTCATTCCCTCTTATCCACCCTTTCCCTCAGCATGTCTGTGTTCCCATAATACGATTAACCTTCATCGTTGACTTCACTGGATTCTAGAACCACCTAGTACTTACACCTCTGCTTATGAGGACACTACTAGAGAAATTTAACTGAGGAAGGACCACTGTAAATGTGAGCTGGGCAGTCAGACTGAAAAAAAGGAGGGAGGAGAACAGGAAATGCTGATGGATAGGAGCTTGTCTGCTTCCTGGCTGTGGACACAATTTGATCAGCACTGTTCTTGCTGCCAGGTCATCCCCAGCAGGATGGACTGTTCTGTGTCAAAGGGAAAGACAAAAGAAGCCCTCCCTCCCTCCTTCAATCCTTCTTTCTTCCTTTCCATTGTTTTTGGTCAGATATTTTGTTACAGCACCTAAAAAGTAACCAATGTGCCCCCCCACTAACCTTTTCCAGCGCTGGGTTTATGTTTTGCTTTCTCATCTAAGCCCTGCTCAGAGTATATCTCTTCTTCCATCCTGAATATATGAACCTACCTGGTAGGTCTTCCCCAGGAATTAACATCCCCCTGAAAGAAGGCACCCCACCCAGGTTATGACCCCTCCCCAAATCTGCAGGGCTCAACCTGTTTATTTGAGGTGCCCCCCAAGGGAATTCTTTGGCTTCAACTCCATGCAGGATTGGCTGTTGACATTTTAGCAACTGCATTGTGGTATGCTGCCTTGATTGTCACCCTTTACTTCATCGTGTCTGGGTACAAACTGTATGTGTGAGCCTTTCACTACATAACATCAAAAATATATTACCTCACATCCTAGTTTGAGCTCTTACAAAGGTGCTGAGAACCAGAACAACACGGCAAGAGTAATAACAGGTTCTTATTTCATTTGTATGACAGATTCCATGGCTCTGGATCTTTGCTATTCTTGCTAGGCGATCACAGTTTAAAACAAGCAAGGTTCACATTGCATGGTCTCCTGCGATAGTTTTCAGTGGAACCATGTCACACATGTGGGGAATAAAAAAAATGTAAACCCCTCATGTTTATTCAGCCAATGTTCATCCCAGGATTCATAGCTTTAACAGATCGGGAGACAGAATGACAGGTTAGCAATTCCCGGTGTGGTTCGGCCCAGGAGCATGGTTTGCTGCAGTTCTCGACAAGCGTTTCCATGTGTCCTCCCTTATTTTCCCACAAGAGTACTGGCTTGCTTTCAAATGGTGCAATTGAAAGAAACCAAGTTCCAAATGACCTCTGTGCTTCACCCCGAAGTAGCCTTCATTAAAGTTTAACACCTGTGTTAGGGATCTTGGCCCACTTTGTACTTTCCTTTGAGAATAAACTGCAGAGCGAACAGAGAAGGCTCTAAAATCCAACCACTTCTGCCACAGTTATCTGTGTGATAGTGAGGAAATGGGTAGCTATCTTGGGGTAGACACTGTGTGCTTGGAAAGAGGGGTGATCATGAGTTGTCGTGAACATTATATGATGTTGTGGCTTGAGTGAGACACTTGATCCTCTGTTGTCTGGGGAAAGTTATGGAACCCTTAGGAGGCTGGGCCTTTCTGGAGGAAGTACATCACTAGAGGCGGGCTTTGTTGGTTTATAGCCTCACCCCAGCTCCTGTTTTCTCTTTGCTTCCTGTGTGCAGATGAAATGTGATCAGTTTCCTGCTCCTGCCTGCTCGCATACCTTCCCCAACATGATGGACTCTATTACCCTCAAAGCATGAGTCAAAATTTGCTCTTTCTTCCGGAAGTTGCTTTTGGTCATGATATTTTATCACAACCACAGAAAAGTAACTAATACACCTGGTCATAGTGAATGCTCAGTCATGCTACCAGGCTCCTTTTATCAGTGTGGTTATTATTTTACTATTGCCATCCTTACCTTCTGTCCCAGGCAGTGGATTCTCATCTTGTAAAACACATTTACATTTGGTATTATCCCACAGCATGTCAATAGGACACAGTTTCTTGGAATGAGGACATCTAGGAAAAGAAAGTAATGAGCCATATTTAAAAGTTTTTCAGGGTAAGTCTACATTGGGACTATTAAGTCATTCTAAATATTTAATATCTAATAATCTAAGTATTGTATGTGGAGCATGCTAGTACTGTCAAATTTTGTTTCTCGGAGTGATACAGGAGAGCAAATGTTTGAGATCATTGTCTCTCATGGCTTGGTGACTGTGAAGAAATGACAACTGTGTGAGAACAGTTTTATAGACCTTAACCTTGAGGCTAGAGAGATGGTTCAGCAGTTCACAATGAGTACTGTTCTTCCATGGGACCTGAGTTCAGTTCTCAACACCATGGGGATCGGCTCACAACTACCTCTAATCCCAGCTCTAAATGATCTAGCACTTTCTTCTGGACTCTAATGGCACATGCACAGATACACAGACCCACACACATGCATATACAGATACAAACCTAAACAAAATAAAATCTAGAGCTTACTTTATATTTAGAAATGGTATCTTATGAGATAGTAATTCTATAGTTATAAATATTCTATTAGAGAAACTTTAGAAACTAAACTTGAATTTATGAAAGTCACTGCGTAGACAGGAGTGCAGGAAGACATGGTAGGTATGAGGCTGGAGCAGTTTGACAATGTGTTCGGCCACTCGTGTTAAGATCAAAGGTGTTGAGCCAGTGTGTCAGCACATCTTTAATCCCAGCACTCAAGAGGCAGAGACAGGTAGATCTCTGAGGACTCAAGGGCAGCATGGTCTACATAATGAATTTCAGATCAGCCAAGGCTGCAAAGTGAGATCCTGTCTCAAAAAAAAAAAATCAAAATAAAAAACAAACATACAAAACAAAAACAAAAACAAAAACAAAAAAAAAAACCACATAGTAAAACCCCAAAGGCTTCTGTAACTAAACATGCTGGGTTCATAATCCTCAAGGTTTGGGGCCCTACTGCAATATAGATATAGCACCTAGTAAAAAATAATGTGTTTGTCAAATACTATGAGTAGATTTGGTTTTGAAGCCAGAAGATGAAAAAAATATAATGAAGAGGATGTAAGTTTTGTAACTTTACTTGTATTTTTTCTATTTGTGTCTTCAACATTTTTATTAGTGTATATTGTAAAAAAAATAATGATTTTCACTATACCATATTCATGCATGCATAAAATATACTTCACCTGCACTTCTCCCCTCTATTTTCCCCTCTGCCTCCTCCTCTTTATCTACTTCCTTTCCCCTAAAAATTCCCCATCTACTTTCATGTCTTTTTGTTTTTTAATGCTCCATAAACAGACAACTTTCAACACATGTCTTTCTGGGGATGCCTCTATAACGGGTAAAGGAATGTACACACAGTTTTGTCAAAAGCAAGAACAGACATTATCAAGTCCAGGAAATGCTTACTGATCTTCTTCTGGGATCTGAATGGATCTTCTGATAATTGAGTAAGGATGGCGGGGGCCCGTGGGCAAGCACTTACAACCCGTATGGTTGGCAATTTTAACAGGCACTAACTCGGGCACTGATGTCAGAGGCACTGATATCTCAAAGAGCTACAGCAAAGAAAGAGAACCATGATGTAAATTTTATTGTATACTTTTCTCATTTTCCACCGTCTGCATTTTTGCCCTTATCTTTTATGGTAATGACTTTAGCAACATTTTTCATGTACAATGGGTTAGTCATTGTAAGTAGTTTGGAATGCTGGGAATCAGGAGACAGGGGGGCTTATCCAGCTTGGTCTCCTAAGTGTTTTCCAAATCAGTTCTTTTCACCGTCATTAGAGTTCTTTAAAATCCCTGCTCACTGCTCTTGTTTTTAAAATTGAGTATAAATTGTAAGGATAAACCGAATGAAATCTTTCGTGATTCTTTGGGACTTTGGTGGATTTGACTGTTATTTAAATTATTTACTCATCCCTTCCCAAACCATTTCTATTGATGACAATTTCCTACCTCCTGACATTGAGGTTGGCCATAAAACTTGTTTTGGCCAATAAGATGTTAGCTGACATGACATAGTAGAAACTGGGACTGTGCATGCTTTGTGAGGTTTATTATCTCTTGCTTACGGTATAGCCATGAAATGGATATAACCTGGAAGCCATGCTAGTCCAAGGGATGGGGGACACAGGAAGCAGGCTTAGACTCACACAGCACCTTAGAGAATTTTGAACCTCAGATACACAAGAGAGAATAACTTAAAGCTGCCGAATTTTAGGGCATTTGCTATAAAAGTATTGGGTAGCTAAATTGGGATTATACCCAGACAGATAATTACAGCTAGTATGCTTATTTCTATGTTCCTATATGCCTGCTCTATTGTAAATACTTGACTATTAATTTATCACTGTAAAATCATTATATTTGGGGGACTGGAGAGATGGCTCAGTGGTTAAAATCACTTGCTGCTCTGACGCAAGTTTGGTTCCCAGCACCCATATCAGGCTTACAACACAGGTAACTTCAGCCCTAGGAGATCTGGTGCCTTCTTTTGGCCATCACAGGCACTGCACTCATGTGGCAGACACATACAGACTAATATAAATAAAAATTAAAAAAATAGTTTAAAAAGCATTACATTTATTAATGATCCTTACATGACAGATAGATAAAGAGATGCCTAAAGAGCACACACAAGTTTCAAGAGTGTTTTCATGAAATGTAGACAAATGTGATCTTGATTTTAAGGCACTGTCCACTCGATCACTATTCCATGCAGTTCTGTTTACTTCTGTTTTAAGAGGTAGTTGATCACATAGTCTGTACCTTTAAGGTAAGAAGTGCCAAAATACACATACATCTGTTTGGAACAAAAAACCCTGCTGTGCACTTACACTTGAATAATTTAGTTCTTGTGAATCATTTGTTGAGTGCCTCAGTCAAAACAAAGCAATCAACTATCTACTATGTGGAAACAATTCATTCAGGTTGTGTTTATTTAGACCTTTTGACATGTAATGAAAACAATAAGAAGTAAGGATGTTTTTCAGCATAAATTTCATGTTCTTGCACAATTCTTCAGTTATGCTCCAAGAAATAGCACGATCAGGAATTGAACCCTCTTACATTATGCAAGCTTGGTTTTTACTAACAGTTGATTGTAGCCATACTTACATCATTGTTTCTAATTATCAAGTAGTAGGGGTCAGATTTATGAGTTTCACAATTCCCCAAAAGGGTTTAGACAAAAATAACGCTACAGTGTCAAGGATAGTTTAGATGGTACGGAGAGCAAAATTAAGAAAACTTTAGCCTAGTAACAAAACAAATGGGCATTTAGAACATTCTTTGGCATGGATGTATTTGGTGCCTATATAATTGTCTTCTACATGATCATGAGACAAGCAAGTGCTAGGTGAGTTGTATTAACATGTGAGAAATTTGCAACAGAGGACCAACAGGAATGTGGCTTGATTTACAGTGTTTGATAATGCATTCACTACAATTTACAAGATGATAGCTATAGAAAGGAGCACTTAGCTGCAGGGCAAAAGGTGATGTGATTGATTCACTTTATTTTTCTCCTGAGCACAGCAGGATGCTTTCAAAAGTCTTGTGCTGCCTACTGTTTCTTTGTTTCCCATGCTACCCTCAGCGATCTAGACATCTTCTCCCCTCCCCTCCCTGTTGGGCTCTGTGCCTGCAGTCACTGGCCCCTATGACTGCCTGCTTTGCCTCTCCCAGAACCTGCTTACATTTCATGCCATGCTAATGGTTGGCAACTGCCAACTGAGAAGTCCTCTACCGTTCTCCCTGTGTCTCTATGCCTGCTCCTTCCTTCAGCCTCTTTAGTTTTAGGGTGAGAGCACACTCCTCCTCTTAGCTGGTCCTTGTCATGTTCACCCTTCAGGAAACTTTTCTCAGTCACTCCAACTAAACTAAATACACCAAAACAGCTGCATGAGTTGGCACAGCTTCCTTCCTTCTTTTAAACAACCTGTTATGTAATGCCCATATGTACTAATTCTTGATAGTAAGGTAGATGTTAACTGTTGGGGCTGTGTCACGTTGGATATGGTGTTACCTCCTTGAGCCTCTGTTTCTTTGCTTATAAAGGAGGATAAGATATCCTGTGTGTTTGGGGGAATTAAATGAGGTTCGGCACATCAAGTATTTGGTGCTTAGCAGCAGCAAGGTCAGCAGCAGCGTCTTCATTTCCTCGTACCTGTTTGGAGATGTAGGAGGTGCTTGTGTTCATACACATCACACTCTCTTCATTGCAGCAGCCTCCACACCGGAAGACATTTACACAGGGGGGTTTGAAGAATGTGTTGGTCGTCTTCCCGAGCTCACTGGCGACTTCTACACATGTCTCTCTAGGGCTGCATTGGGTCCTCTGCCATTCTTCATCTATAACTATAGGAATAACATTTATTTGGGCCGGTAGGCAAAATGGCTCTTACATGCAACATAGGCATTTTCATGACGCCCTCACCCCATCCTTTTATATTTATTTGTCTTTTAGAAATGTATTTATTTTACGCGTATGGGTGTTTTACCTGCAGGTATGTGTACCACGCTTGTGGCTGATGCCTTTGTAGGTTAGAGGAGGGCATCGGATCCCTTGCAATAGGAGTTACAGATAGTTGTGAGCCACCATGTGGGAATTGAACCTAGGTCCTATTCGAGAGTGACAAGTGATTTTAACCACTGAGAAACCTTTCTAACCCTTAGATGGCTATTTTTCTTCATCCTTTAGCTAAAGATTTGTTTGCAGAAAGACAGGTGTAAAACTGAAATCTCTATACTTTTCCATTGACACCATCACTTCATAAAATATTTTCTTTCCCCTTAGGGGAGAGCACTATGCCTTGCACACAGCCTCACTGGGGCCATCTGCAAAGGGTGGATAATAAGGAAGTCAGTGGAATAAGGTGAAGACAAAAAGTGTGAGTGTCATTTATCAAGGAACATTCAGGCTACAGCTGGATAGCACTTCTTCATTTTGAAGGCAGGCAGGAATAGGTGCCTTGTCAGTGGTAGCGTGGATTGCCCTTTTTTACATATTTCTCTGCTACAGAGCAGTATTTGCCGGTAACAGGTGAGCTCTCTCAAGCCCTACTCTCATTATTTTGTAAGTTAGATTTTGACTCTTAATGCTGTGTGTAGCCTCCCTACAGGTTGGGCGGAGCAGGGGAGTTGCTCTCAGTTTGTCATAGATGGAACTTCAGACTATGTTATACTAAGAGTGTGTTGAGCTGGGCAGTGGTGGCGCACACCTTTAATCCCAGCACTCGGGAGGCAGAGACAGGTGGATTTCTGAGTTCAAGACCAGCCTGGTCTACAGAGTGAGTTCTAGGACAGCCAGGGCTACACAGAGAAACCCTGTCTCGAAAAAAAAAAAAAAAAAAAGAGTGTGTTGAAACCCTTTTGCAGTGACCCCTCGTGATCCCCAATCCCTGTGCAATCTCCCCTCCTTTTGTGTACTGATGAGACCCAGTGGTTGACTTTTTGTGAAGAGAACACAGCAAAGCAGGATGCCATCTAGGTGCTCAGGTTGAAACTATTTTCTGACTCTGTTTCTCTCCTGTCCACACCTCTCTTTACCCTCTCTTCTCTCCTCCCCACTTCTTTTCTCACCAAGGGCCACTTTAAAAACAGATTCATTTTATTTTTAATTATGTGTATGTATGTGTGTAGGGGGCAGTGCACGTGTATGTAGGGTGCACAGGCGTGCAGAGCCCTCAGATATAAGAAGAGGGTAATGAGTGCCCTGGGAGCTAGTGTTCTGAGTGGTTGTGAGCCCTCTTTACATAGGTACTAGGAACCAAACTTGGTTATCTTTGAGAGCAGTATGTGCTTTTAATATCCACACCATCTGTCCAGCCTGAAAGTTATTTTTGAAGCTACCTCAAACTGAGGGGGGGGGCTCTGGCCAACAGCAATTGAGGAAAGGGCCCCTTCAGAGTCCAAGTACCTGTGCAGAACTTAATCTTACAAACAACAACTGAATGAACTTGCAAGTACATTGAGATGCTCAGAGCCCAGACCAAGAGACCTTGACTGTAGCCTCCAGAGAGACCTTGAATCAAAAGTAAAACAAACAAACATACATCTTGGCGATGCCTGTATTTCAGATCCACAAAAGCATGAAACTAAAAATATCTGTTTTACAAGTATTTGGTATACAAAACATACCCAAAGAATGTTTCTGTACACTGTCTTTAAAAGTATGTATTGATGGACCTGGAGAGATGGCTCAGAAGAGTACTGGCTGGGACCACATTTGGTTCCCAGCATCCATACAGCCACTCACATCTCTTAACTCCAGTTGTAGTGGATCTGATGCCCTCTTCTGGCTTCCATTGGATACTGCACACAAGTGTTAACACAGACTTGTAACCAGCAAAACACCCATACAAACACATAATATAAAATGAACATTTTAAAATCTTATAAAGATTTATCCTCAGGCTGTATTTAATTATTTAATTAAGTATTACTAGGGGTGCTATTTCAATCACTACCATTATTCATAAATCTTTGACGGAGAGAGTAACTTACGAAAATATCCCTTGTTTCAAATGCTATTTAAATGTTACTTTCAACTTGCTTTTTATCTTTAAAGTTCTAAGTTTTAAAAGTTGGAGAAGATTACAATCAAAATCTCATGAGGTTATGACGAATAGCACCGAGTAAAGGTTCCATAAGGCCAATGTTCTTTATTACTGCCCAGGGAATTACCTTGAAATCCATGAGAGGAGTAGCTAACAAACCATAATTGGTGTAACACACTTATTTGATTATTCATTGCTTGTAACTTAGTGAATAACTTCAGATAATCCTCAATATAATTAGGAGAGAAAGCATAGAGGCTGCAAATTCTCCAATATTTTATGGCTTCCTCCTTATAAAATGTCAACCTGGCTGACTTTTAAAAACCACTGACTCATGGTTTTATGGTAAAAATTGTCTCCAAGGCTCATCTATACATTTCCCTTGAACCTTCAGACCAGTAATCTTGTCAAAGCCTGTGCTCTCCAGATGTGTTTGTTTGTTTGTTTGTTTTGTGAAATCCACATAAAATCACCACATGAATGAACAACCAGACCCTCAAAGATCTGACCATGGTTCCCAGTGCCTCAACTCACTTGACACACAGGCCCACACGTGAGCACAAGGAACCTTCTTCACACCTACACTGCTGTGGGATTCTTTCACTTACATATAACTTTCCCCACAGCCAAATCCTATGCAATATATATGTATATGTATGTATGTATTATATTACATACATACATATACATATATATATATAATTGCAAAGAAACAAAGATAACAGTAACTATTTTAAAAAGAATAATTTTGCTCAAGGATCAACTGAAATTAACCAGTAGATGTACTATGAAATCATATTTACATCTATAAGGCTAAGTCTAACAGTGACACTGGTTTCTTGGGTTGTTTTGATGTATCATCAGAGAGGTAAAGGTATAATAAAGGTCACACAACTTTATTTTAAAATATTTCACTCATTATGGCACAGTATGTATAAACAGTCTTCTTGTAAAGAGTCTGTCTCTCAATCTGGATATCATTAAAGTGGTATAAGTGTACACCACATGTCCACCCCTCCCCTACTCCAGGAAACAATTTAGAAATATAATGATCCCTTGATGTCTATGGAAGGCTGGTTCCAGGACACCTTACAGATACTAAAATCTTTGAGTTACCAAGTCCCTTATATAAAGTGGGCTAGAATTTGTACATAGCCTACCTACATCTTTCTGTACATTTGAAATCACATCTAGATAACTCCTTGTAACCAATAAAATGCACACAAGCCATATGAATAGTTGTTTCAGGTCATTGTGTGTCAAGAAAAGGTCTGCATATGCTCAGTACATGTGCATTTCCCTAAGTATGTGAGATGGGCTGAACCCATGGTGTGTGGGTAGGGGGACAGAACCTGAGGACACAGAGGCTGACACAGTATTTTCTACTTGTAAGCTTTGATTATTTCGGGGCAAGAAATGTCTTTGTCATTCTCTGAGTAGCCATTATCACGTGTTACCCTTACAACTTCTCCCATTTCCATTTTTAAATAAAACCCACAGGATCTTGAAGAGAAAAAAACTATAGCTGAACTGTTGGGTTTTCTCTCTGTCTGCATAGCAATTGAAAACTCCTTGTTGATAAATACTTGAGGTTCTTTTGCTCTTAAGTAAACATGTTTTTCTCCCTCACTAAAATCAGTCTTTCTGTATTTGCCTTGCCCTCAAATTTCTGAGTTAAATTTATTTTGATAATTTGAATGTCCTTGTGTTAGATGTAGATATAAAAATCATATTGAGTATACTTCTTTGTGGAGTAGACACTTAAAAATAAGAATTCTTGACCTGGCAATCAGAATTCTTGAGCTGGCAAGATGGTTCAGTGGCTAAATGTGCTTTCTGCTAAGCTGAAGACCTGTGTTGGAATTCTGGGCCCCACAAGCTGGAAGGAGAGAACTGATTCCTGCAATGATTGGTTTGTTTATTTTTTATTACATCTATTTATTTATGGAGGGCCCACAGGTGGCTGTCTGAGAACCATTCCCAACTTTATTTAGTGAAGCATCTTGTCACAAAATCAAAGTCCTTTCAGCAGCACCCCCACACACACACACTGATACATAACTACTTTGCTCAAACTTTTGGAAGAACTTGGTTCTGGTGTCACTATGTGATAAGGAAAGAACATACCACTCTACCCGTGCACTTACCTTTTAGTGTTTCAGTATCATAGAAAGTTGCCGCAAATCTGGTGGAGCGATGGGATGTTGAGCGTGAGTCCATACTGGTAAGACTTTTGAGCTTCAGGCGGCATCTCCACAGCTTCCAGTCCTCAGAGTGCGCAATTTGCAGCAACTCCTCCAAACTAGAAGCTGCTCGGATCTGTTGTTCAGATCGTTCCAACACAGACTGGGATGATCGCTCAAAAGAAAAATCCTAATTAAGAGTGAGTTACAAAGATATCTTGATAATCATGGTTACTAACAGTTTAAACTATAGACCATCTGAAAAAAAAAAAAAACTAGTTAAGGTTATTCCGATGTGGACCTGTGTCAGGGAAAAAAACAATGTCTAATGGTGGAGTTTGAAATGGTGGGTCTACTTCCTTACTTCCAGAGCCTCTGCATGTTGTCTTATTCAGGAAAAAAAAAAAAGAGGCAAATTCAATGGAGGTAAAGTCTTTATGGTATTAGTCACATGAACCCAAAATACAACAACCAAGGTCCTTGGAAGCATAGACACAGCAAGGCCATGTGAAGATGGAGGTGGAGATGAAGTGATGAAGCCACAGCTCAGGGATTATCCAGAGCCACCAGAAGCAGATGAGGCAATGCTTCATGCCAAGAGAGTTTGACACCTTGATTTGGGGGATTTTGCTGTTGTTCTCAGCTATCAAATTTATGGTACTTTGTTACTGCAGCCACAGAAAAGCAATAGAAATTCTATTATACTAATGTTGTGACAACAGCCACTGATTTCCTAGTTTATGCTGAAGTCTTACTGTTTCTCTACAGTTGCATCTTATTTGCAATGGCTAATACAGTGCAACTAGATTAGATGGGTATATTTGTGTGTGGGGGGTCCCAAGTCAAGAAAAGATTTTTAATATGTAACTTCTTGTTCTAAAGTTGGGGCTTGGTTATATGAAATAATGATACATACATACAATTATATGCAATTCCATCAAAACCATCAAAACCAATGGAGCCCGTTTCCTACTGGTGTTTCCCCCTCAAGCACTGAGGGTCAGTCTTTGGACCTTGTGCATGCTGGGAAGGTACTTTGCCAACATAGCTATCTCCCAAGTTCTGGAGCTGAGTTCTTGATAGCCTGTCTTTCCCAGACTCACATCCTGCGGCTTTAACTTTATGGTTCCATAGTTTATCAGCATTTTCTACTTAGATTGCCTTACATGTTTGTTTACCATTGTTTTCTTAACATTTATAGTCCATGAACTAAAAAAGTCTCAAAATACACATCTTCAAGGTTATGCCTTCTATTGTTATTGTTGTTGCTGTTCTTGTTTCCAGGCAAGTTCTCATTTTGTAGCCAAGTTTGGTCTGGAAATTGTGATCATCCTGCCTCAGCTTCTAGACTCCTGATATCTCAGGCTTGTGTGACCATGCCTGGCTAAAGCCACCTGATCCATTTTACCTAAGTCCAGATAGAAGTGTACACATGCATGTAAGTACATTTTTGCTTGTGGTAGAAGAGTATTAAATATATTTATGAGCTGTAGGAAAGGTGTTAGTTGGATGCAGCATGAAGAGCTAAAGACCACCCTCTGAAACAGGTGAGCTATAGGGAGCCATGTGACTGCTTAGAGAACAAAACTGCCTCAGCTCAGGGAGATTGTCTTGGTGGTTTCTCACATCCTTCTGGAGTTAGAAACAAGGACGTTTTTGTCAAGGAAGAGAAGGAAGCTTAAAGAGCACAGCTGGAGTGTGTGAGCAGGGTGCTGCACTTGAGTAGCATTGCCCCACTTATTTAGTTGAGAACCCTGTAGACAAAATGGAACACTTGCTCGTTTCCATGACAACCCTTACATGTGATGATCCTAATTTCCCAATGGCCTCTCTTTGCCTCACCATTCACCTCCTCTTTCTAGTTCTATGGAAAAGCTACCTCACACTGATTCAATCTTCAGGATAAAAGGGTTTGGTAGCATTGCTTCAGTAGGCTAGTGAGGAAGACTAAGATACTTTTAAAAAGATTATTAAGTTGGGCTCAATGTGTATGTGTGCCCGTGTGTGCACATGTGAATGTTTAGGCACGCTTATGTGTATAGAAGAAGAGATCATGTATTTAAGGAGTAGGGGAGAGTCAGAGGGAATTGGATGGGAGGAAAGGGAGAGGTAAAAATAATACATGTACAAGTGCTCATGTATGAACCCCTCTAAAATTTTAGACTAAAAATTATTAGATTGTACTTTGATGAAAGAATTTTTGTCTATGGAGGTAAAATTTCATCCAATACCATCCTTGGATAAGGTTGATATATGGCTTCAAGCTTCTTACAGGTCTCAATTCAATTTCAGGTTCTTTAAAAAAAATCCTATGCTAAAAACCTTAGGATGAAGTAGTAAGCCTGCAGAGTGAATTAAAATTTTGAATGATGTGAAGACTAAATAGCTCCTATGACTGGTTTCTTTGTAAAACCACAACATTGACTTACATAATCAATGCTATTGAAAGCCTACTTAGTCTGCTACCTGAAAACCTAGTACGAAATAACTGAGAAAGTGGAAACAGTCGCTTTATAATTCTAAATGGAAATACTAACGACTCAAAAAAAAAAGCAAGTAATTTAATAGGGCATCCATTTGGGAAGGGTTGGAAATGGATCTCTTTCCAATCAGCATTCTACACCGGTGGATATTTGTGTAATCAACTTTATGTTATCCACATGTGTAGGAGAAAACTCAACATCAAAGTGTGACTATCATCTCAAACACACATTTAATCCTTTGATTGCAGTGGCTTTCATTGCTGAACGTTTGCCAAATG
Source organism: Rhynchomys soricoides (assembly GCA_019843965.1). Lineage (NCBI taxonomy): Eukaryota > Metazoa > Chordata > Mammalia > Rodentia > Muridae > Rhynchomys > Rhynchomys soricoides. The sequence goes on along the minus strand of JADRCH010007686.1, from coordinate 1,260,963 downwards.
AGTTGCTCTTTATTTCTTCCAGTTCTCTGATACAAGTGCTAATCAAATCTAAACTCATAAAAATCAGCCAGCAAGATGAGAGGGTGAGAGCCAGCATTCCCAGGTCTCTACTTCTTATTAGAGTGGCCGCCTCGGTTCTGTAATTAGTTCAAGACTGGTAGAGATTCATCACTCTCTGGTAGTTTTTAGCTACCAACAACAAGTTTTTAAAGCATGGGGTTGAAGGTCTCTGCAATTCAAACAAACAATGCTAGTTTGTCATCACATAAATATTACTATACATAGTGTTAACATTTTGTCCAAACTCCACCCCACAGTTACCTGGCAACAGCCAGGTAGGCCTGACCCACTATAAAAGGGGCTGCTTGCCCCCCCCTTCTTACTTCTCTTGCCTCTCTTGCTCCCTTCCCTCCTCTCTCCATGTGGTCAGGACTGGCCTCTACTTCTCTACTCTCCCCCTCTCTGCCTTTCTCTGCCTCTACTACCCTCTTAGCTCCCCTCCCCATGCCCTGAATAAACTCTATTCTATACTATACCCGTGGTGTGGCTGGTCCCTCAGGGGGAAGGGGTGCCTCGGCCCACTGAGGCGCCCCCTTCCCCCACACCTCACTACACTCCCATAGAATATATTATCTCATTATCTTTTTATAAACACATCACACAGAGCAAAACTGGTCCTAGAGACCTGACGGGCCACTAAGAAATGGCCACACTGTTGTTTGCTTTATTCCCTCTTGGGAAGGATTTGGAGCAGAGGTTCCAAGACTTGCCTTCATCTTGAATACGTGTGAGGGAAAGCTTCAAAAAATACTGATCATCAGAGTCCTATTTTACAGGTCTGGACCACAATTTCAAAAAAAACCCAACCAAACAAAAAAAAAAAAAAAACCCTGACACAGTCTGGAAGTCCAGGACTCGGAGGCTGGACAGTCCAGAGACTTAGGATAAAAAAATGATATTCTGCTATACTCATAGATCGATCCCTAGCCTAATTGTCATCAGAGAGGCTTCTCCCAGCAATTGATAGAAACAGATGCAGAGACTACAGGGCGCTGTTCCAGAGTTCACAGTTACTGGCGCTGCGCCCCGCAGACAAAGCGCCACAGGTCCATGCCACACCAGAATGGGGCCAGAGGGGGCGCGGCCGGGGAGGACTGAGACTTGAGGCTGGGCTCCGCCTGGGCACGCCTAACCTTCACTAGCATCGAATGAACACGGGAGAGCATTCAGTGAGTGGCGGGTACATAGGCATGCGGACGCCTGTGGGTGGTACTTAGTTGCTCAGCCCGCAGGGTGCGGGGAAGGCTGGGGAGAAAAGACGAGTGAGGGGCGGGGCCAGCCGTAGTCTAGGCCACTCTCACTCGCCTCCGGATTGGAGGCAGGCCGACTGCCTCTCCGACTCCACCCTTCTGCCCCGCCCCCTGCGCGCTGGCTGACCTCGCTGGAGCAGGTACCTTACTTAGTGAAGTGCGAGGAGGGGTGGGTGTCCCCCCGCCCCCCACTGCAGCATTGAGACACGAGTTCCCTACCCTACCCGGGACCCTGAGGCAGGGGCAAGGGGCCCATTCCTTGTATCTGGCTGGACTAGATCTGTTCTGCCCCGCGGAGGCCTCCAAAGCCTCCAGTCCCCTCACCCAGCCCCTTCCCTGGTTCCACCAGTCTGGTTTCGAGGGTGGGGTTTCTCCTTTCTTTTCCTTACTTCCTTGTCTTTCCTGCCCTCTGTCGTCAGTTTTCTTTCCCTCCTTGTTTCCTTTTTTTTTTTTTTCTGTCTCATGGTCGTCTGTCTCTTCTCCTTCTGCCCTCCCTCCCTTCCTTCCTTCCTTCCTTCCTTCCTTCCTTTCTTTCTTTCATTTTTGTCCAGTGTCCATATCGCTCCTGATTCTCTATCTTTACCATCTTCTGGGCAGGTCCCACTGAAGGACTAGACCCTTCTACCTTCCTCGTCCCCACAATGAATCCCCACACAAACAAAAGCAAATTCCCCTATCAGAACCGGGACCCTCCACCACACAGAATTAATTTGTTTTTCTGTGTCTGAGGCAGCTGTGAAAAAAAAAAAGAAAGAAAAAGAAAGAAAAGAATATTCATATTCATCCAATCAAAATTCTACTCTTTCCAAAGAGTTTCGGTCACAACAGAACAGCAAAATAATTTTTTCTCCTGAAATAATTTTTATTTAAACATTGATTTTTTTTCCAAAAAGCAATCCTCATCTCCAACATGTCCATGCTATAGTTATTTAGTAAGATCCAGGTAATGGTGAAATAAACCTTGTAGAAATTATAGTATTTTGGGTTATCAGTCTAGCTTTTAGTAATGGCTGAGTCATCTCTCCAGCCACTTTGGGAGTGAGGTAGAAACCTAGTGCAATGGAAACTTGCAGGAATCTATGAGGGTGACCCTAGCTATCCTGAACTGGCTATCTTCTGCAACTACATAATAGGTTTTGGGACACCAAGCCAGCCACAAAACCTTTGATCTACAATATTTCCTGCCTTCAGAATGTGCTGGGGTAAAGGTAACACAGAAATTGTGGGAGTGGCTAATGATTGGTCCAACTTAAGACCCATTTCAGGAGAGGGATCCCATATGGGCCTGACACTGCCTGGAGGACCAGGAGCCACAGGCTGGATAGTCTAGAGACCTAGGATAGGACTAAACAAACACAACTGGCAATAAGTAAATAAATCAGCGAAATGATTCCTAATGATATACTGTTATACTCTTATACCAGAGCCTAGCATACTCATCATCAGAGAGGCTTCATCTAGCAACTGATGGAAGCTGATGCAAAGACACCTAGTCATACACTAGGCAGAGCTCAAGGAATCCTGCAGAAGGGGGTGGGAGGGAAGGACTGCAGGAACCAGAGAGGTCAAGGACACCAGGAGAACATGGCCCACAGAATTAACTAACCAGGGCTCATAGGGGCTCACAGAGACAAAACCAACAATCAGGGAGCCTGCACAGAACTGACCTAGGCCCTTTGCATATATGTTACAGTATGAAGCTTGGTGTTCTTGTGGGACTCCTAACAGTAGGAGTAGGGGCTGTCTCTGATTTTTTTGCCTGCGTTTGGGACCCTTCTCCTCTTTCTGGGTCACTTCATTCAGCCTTAATATGAGGGGAGGTGCCTAGTCTTATTGCAACTTGATATGCCATTTTTAGTTGATATCATGGGAGATCTGTCCTTTTCTGAAAGGAGACAGAGGAGGAGTGAATCTGGGGGAGAGAGGAGTTAGGAGGGAAGGACTGGGAGGAGAAACTACGGTTGAGATGTAAAATATGAGAGAAGCATAAATAAACTTTTAAAAAGAAATTATGGTGTTACTTACAGGTTCAGGCATTAAAATAATCCTTCCTACAGGCCAAAGCGAACGCCCCAGAGGTTGGTAAGACATGAAAATGACTAAGACATCTTTATTTTATAAAAAGCAGCATGTCCACTCATGTGCTTGGCACATGGAAGACATTCCACACATGTTTACTGAATTGAATGTACAGCTTTCCTTTTCCCAGGGAGAAAGGGTTTCTTAAGCAACTCACTAAGACAGCATCTGATAAGAGTATTTTTGTCAAAAATTTCTACATCTTTCTATAGAACCCAAGATGAAAACATAGGTAGGGCCTCCAAAGGCTTTCAGAGATAAAGACAAGAAAGAGGGTGTCTAAGTTGGACACAGACACTATATGGCTAGATGCTGCTTTGTGTAGTTTTCTTTCTGTGACCATCAGGCTGAAATAATGGGCTAAAGTGACTTCACTTTCTAACGTTGGGTTTTAGAAGTGAACTTCTTGTTTGATGGCCTAGGGTTGGAAGGACACTTCTGGATTCTTCGACACAGCCATCTAAACCTTATCTTGTGCCCACAGTAAAATAAAAGGATAAATTCATTGCCTTAAAATGCTTTTGGATTTTATACAAATCATGAAACCAGGTGAGCCAGACCAGAGATTGTCCAGTGTTGTCTTCCATCTGGCCATCTCAGAATCCTCTAAGGCTAGTCTATCAACCAGCCAATAAACACCACTTTTGGCATCTACTGTGCAACAGGCTTTGCAAAGTGATAGTTGGTACACTGCCACAAACAAAACAACGAAACACTCCTCTGCTGAAAAGCCTCCATCCTCATGGTGAGGGTGGAATCAACAGGGACAAACAGACCACAAATGTCAGACACAGATGTATGCCATCAATAAAATAGTGTAACGACACCGAATCCTATGTGTAAACTGTGACCCATGAGCCACAGGGTGCAAGCCTGTTTTTGAACAGCCTGTGAGTTAAGAAGGATCTTTTGCATTCTAAATGGTTGTAACTAATGAAAACAAGGTTACCTGGTGCATAAATTTTACATAAATTAAAATTGTAGCATCTATAAAGTTCTATTAAAGCTCATCCCCACTCAGCTACTTTTCCAACCATGACAAGTGCACATCTGATCTCCGCTCACTTCCCAGCAGTCACTCTAGTTCTCTTGCTCATCCTCTGAACATCCAAGCTCCTCCCTCTTTAGCTACTACCCCAAGGGTGGCCTCTGCCTCATTCAGTTCTTTCAGTACTATGCACAAACAGAACTGAATTAGAAGAATCTCCCCCTTGATCACAAGCATCCTGTGTCCCCTCCTTCACTTGAATGCCTTTCATTATTATTGTCCCTGACACATTATTGATTTGCATATTGTCCACATCCACTAAGCACAATCAATATACACATTCCAAGGGAGCTGAAATAGTGTTTTATTTCTTGCTGCATTCTCTGATCCTAGACACAGTATATATTCAATAATCCCTGGTGAAAATAAATAGTGAGTTATCAAATACTGGAAAGTTGTAATGAGAAGAACAGGAGAGTCTTTATGGGTTAGGACATCTCAGCAAGCCAAGGCTTTCATGATGTTGAAGGTGCCTCAGGATACTTTTGATTTATAATGCTCTAGTATCTTAGTAGGACCACAAGAACCAGAAACAAGAGAGAGAAAAGTGGACTCGCCACCATAAGAACAAGCCAAGCAGGAACACCAATATGATTGCTGTCTGCTTTTATCTCAATTCATTCCTAATTATGCTAAACTCCCACCCTCTGCTCTTATCCCATGATAAAAAAGAGTTCTTTGGGCTGCAGAGATGGCCCAGTGGTTAAAAGTATTTACTGCTGTTGCAAAGAACAGGAGTTTGGTTACCTGTTGGGTGGTTAACAACTGCCTGGTATTCCAGCTCTAGGGGACATAGCGCCCTCTTGTGGCCTCTGCAGGCTCTCACACTCATGCACACATACCCTGACACAGATAAGCTTAAAATAAAATAAATATCTAAAAGGAAAAAAAAAAAAAAAGAGTTGGACCTAAACATGCCTCAGGAACAATTTTATGGTCCTTTGGATTCCTATTTCTCTACTATCTTTATGGGAATACTTGTGCCTGAGAGTTGTAGATCATTTTTTTTTAATAATAGTGCTTTTTGGGATCATTGTTTTTATTTCACAAGTTATCTTTGTGACAGGTTTACAGCAACATTTTAGTCACAGGTGTTAGGTCAGGATTTTTTTTTATTAAAAATGAGTCCTACAAAGAAGTATTACACACAGGGTGTAAGACAGGGTTCTAGTGTATCTTGGGTACCATAATATGCTAGAATGATGTAAAAGCTGCAGCTGAATTCATGGTGAGACAAAAAAATCGCTAAGATCTCATTGGTTCATCTGGCTAACAACAAAGCCAGCAAATTTTCCCATGTATGACTTTGTGAGAATGGGGTAGGTAGGAGGAGTGGATTTGCTTTCTGGAATTAACGATGGAAGGTGGTACCCATCAGCCTTTTCCATGCAAATTACTTCTTAGAAAATATCAAGAGAAGGCAAATGGCACAATAGTGAAGAAGTCTTATGGGCCATGTAGGTTTGGGGCTTATTCTAATCTTATGTGGCACTGAACAATTCCACCATCTATAGACATTACAAGTGAGGTGGCTTAAAAGACAGCATAGAGCAAAGATAAAAAAGAAAGAAACGTTCCCAAAAGAGTTCTGAGAGCTACCATGACCTAGAATGACTCCTCTACTGCTATACTGATAGATCTTCATTGCTATGTGGAAAAGATCTATAGACACTACCTTCATCTAGTCTCATATAAGGACTCCCAATATACCCGGTGACAACAATTATTTATTAAAGCAGCCAGAAGACAAGCTGGAGAGAAGGCCTTTGCTAATGGCAAAAGCACAAGGTTGTTAGGAATCCTTTAGTAAGTATCTAGAGGGTACAATATTATGGTTAGATCTATAACATAGGCTGTTGTGATGTGCCTACCTTAGGAAACTATTTCTGCTCATCTCAACTGTATAAAGAACTTGAGAAAATAGAAACTGAAATAAATCCCACTTCTAGTCAGCAATCTGATTATATTAATGAAGGAAGCACAGGATTTTTAATTAAAAGATTTTAAAGATTTATTTATTTTATGCATATGAGTACTTTTTATGAACATATGTATCGTGTCACAGATGTGCCTGGTGTCTACTCAGGTAAGAAGGTATCAGATCTCCTATAACTGGTCTTATGGAGCCACTGAGAACTGAACCCTGGTCTTCTACAAGAATAAGAAGCGCTCTTAACCACTGAACCATCTCTCCAGATCTTTGTTTTGCAAAGAAAGTGTTAAGATTTCAGAAAAGATTTGCCTCAGCTTACATGTTCCAAGCACTGTTGACCCCAAACAGCTAGTTTTCTAAGCATAAGCTGCAAGGCTATAGTGAAATTAGGATGTCTTTCACTCAAATGGCATTAAGCACAATTATCTTGGATGCTCATAGCCATTTACAATCATAGAGTAGAAAAAAAATCACTAATTCATAGAAGAGTACCACAGTCACTACCTGCCTAAGCTGAATAAACAGGACAATTTTCTAAGCTGAGAAATTAAGTTCATATCAGGAGAAGGGAGCAACTTGTAAACAGATTTAGCATCACAGCCATTCTGGAACAGATGTGGTTAGAAAGGGGACAGTGGAGGAAAGGATGATCTCATAGACTCAGTACTGAGGAGACATATTCTTATATCTAAAGGCAAAAGCTAATCAAGTACCAGTATCCTAAACCATTCATACCCTGAATATGCTTCTATGACATATTTTAATTTAAACAAGAAAGACCCCAATGTTAAGAAATAGATTTTGTTTTCATTTAAAGAGGTGCGGGGGGGAGAGACTATATAAATCAAAATTATGTATGTCATTATGCTTCACCACCCAGTAATGTGTGTCCCCAAACTTCTATTTAATTCCAGGCAACACTTCATATAACAAACAATCTAAGTTAGCTGGGGACGGGGTAGATGTAAACTCACTAGATGTAGCTTCCTTTTTTCCCAAGGGAAAATATAAGGGCATGTAAGAGAAACATTGAAAGGCATGTTAGTCACGACATGTTGCACATCTGCCGTCTGTTAGGGCACACTTTCTGTCACATAAAAATCCAGTCGCCTTTTCTCAGCGCCCCATTCAAGAAATTTAAATGGAAACAGGAAATGTAAAACTTCACTCTGCCCAGGACACAAGAGGATTCTGGTAGCTGTGTCTATAAGAGAGTAAATTCCAAATAGAGACAACTTCCCTGGGGCAGACGGTTGAAGACTGGTGTTAAGTGAAATGTCACACGGCAGAAAGGACACTTCTCAGTTCTACCTGACTGCCACCAGCCTTGATGTTGGACCTCAATGACAGCTGCAGGGGAAAGGGAATCCAGTTTTGCATATTTGTTACGGGATGAAAACTGTCAGTGGAGCCTGTTAGTCTAGTCCTATGAAACCTGGATGCAGAGTTACTGTTTATGGACTCTATGTATATAGTGCTTCCCATGTAAAACAGCCCATTTCCTTATGAACTAATAATTTTCCCCTCTAGGGGGCGATATGCTCCCCACTATTGAAAATGCAAGCCACAAAACTCAAGCCCACATCTGATATTTGTCTGTTCGTAGCCAGAGATTTCTAAATCAGTCATGATTCTCATAGCACTCCAGTCAAAACAATTGCATCTGAATCTGAGTCCTTTTCAAAAATAAAATGGTTTGAAAGCTACAAAACATGTAGTGAAAATGTTATTCTAGCAATCAGTAGCCCCCTAGTTCATCCTTTTTGCATGGTTCTCAAAATTTTGGGCTGTCCTTGATGCTTGCTCATAGAACCAAAGATTTGCTGACTGTTTAATCTTAGACACATTTTTCTAAAGCAGGAACATGTAAACAAAAACAAATCCCAAGAAAACAGTCCCCCCCCCCTCGATGGTAGCAATTGGTAATTGGTAATAAGCAAAACCAGACAGCAAACATCCATGAAAAACACTGTGATTTTCAACTTACAGAAGGAATTACTCAACCTTGCTCCTCACAACCAACCTACAAACCAAATGGCCCATAAAATAGTGTGTGTCATGAAGGCAAATCACAGCTTCATTAGAAAACCACTGTGCCATCCGCAAGCATAACTGGGAGCAAACTGGTTCAGTGTCCACGATTTCCAGAATGCTCATGTTCTGTCCCCATTCCTAACACATACAATACATAAAACTAGCCATTCAAATTTTCATCCACAGGCACATTTTCAAACACTCATGACAAGAAACTTATTAAGCGCCCCTCCCCCAATAAAGCAGTCATTAATACACGCAGGCTAAGAATAGGCAGGGTTTTAGACTACTTCAAAAACAGTGAAGGCAAAGGACATTTTCTGTGAAAAGCCAATAAAGAGAAATAGTATGCAAAATCAAGCCCACCTACCTTCACTGCTCCATGTTCAGCATTGAAGCCCTGCACCAGGCACACGTAGAACATCATGAGAATATTCACCACTACCCACTCTCCATACATTTTGAATATTTTAAATGTCTACTGATGACTAAGCAGTTGTTTCCAGGCAGCTACTGAAAAGTGTTGCAAAAGGCATTCTCCAGAAGCAAAGTTTGAAGCCCCAAAACTTTACAAGGAAAAAAAATCACATGATCAGTTGTAATCAAAATCCAATGAAATGACTTGAGTTAGTCAAGGGACTCCTCCACTGCCACACACAATCTTAGTATGGGAGAAAGAGATGAAAAATATTTCAAAGTTTCCCGCTGCAAAAATAATCAGGAGGTGGCCATGTCTTCCACTTGAAGCTCAAAATCACTCTACAGACATTTCTTATCCAGAAAGTTGAAGAAAAAAAAATCCCCACCCTATGCTCTAGATTCTAGCTGCTTTATAAGGAGCTAGTGACCACAGACACTTTGCAGCTACAGCAGGCTGGAACCCAACTATGGATTAAAACTTTTTCACAACCTTCAAGGAAGCTTGCAGGAGCATATGTCTTAAATTTGACAGAGAGTTTGGCAGAAAATGCTGGGAAGTCTTGGCTGAAATCCTGCTGTGTTCCTAGCAATAGTGGGGCAGTTTTAAAAGCTGACTCACAGGGTCAGGACTGCTGTGTTTTTTAAAGCACAAAGCCTGTAACATGAAACCCAGAATACAGTTCTGATGGCTGGGATGGCAGATGGACTTCAGTAGGGGGGACTTCAGATGCTAGATATCTGATGTCAGTGGCACAGAAAGCATCAAAAAAATGCTTCAAGAAAACCCCAAAGGGCAGAGAATAAAAAGGCATCTACTCACATATTTTAAAAAGCACATGTGCATAGCAATTTTTTAAATAAGCACTTAATAATTTCCACCAAATGAACAACATTGATTTAAAAAAAAACAATTAAAATAATTTGCATGTATCAGGAAATATCTTACATATATTACGACCACTTTTAAAAATTGTCTGTACTTTTCCTTTTTAAATTAGTTAAACCTGTTCTTTGACAACTTCATACATGAATATAATGTATTCTGAAGACTCATTACCAAAAAAAAAAAAAAAAACTTTTCATTTTAATGTGGAATTCTATTTTTTATTTTTGTGTTTTCAAGGCATGGTTTCTTTATGTTGCCCCAGCTGTCCTGGAACTCCCTCTGTAGACAGATGGGCTTCGAACTCAGAGATCCCCATGTCTCTGACTCCTAGAGTGCTGGGCTTAAAGGCATGTGCCACTATGTCCAGCTTTTCAGATCTTCATTGGTTTCCAATCTTTGACTTCCAGGTTTTGGCCCCCTCAAAACCATTTTTTGCATTCCTGAAATCAAGAATGGCCTCAGAAATTTCCTCATTGGTATTCATCACAAACGGACCTAGGGCAGAAAGAGACATCCACAAAGTTCTGAGTGATAGCATGTTCTTCTACCACTAGAAGTGGTATGTATTCCTATAGCTCCTCAGTTAAAACAAAATCTAGGCATAGCTGGGCATCAATAGCCCATTTTCACACTGTTCAGTCATACGGGACTGGCATTTGAGTTTTGTGGCTAGGACTGTATACGGTTATACGTTATCATTCAGACCAGACAGACAAACAGGATTCAGTCTCACCACCCACGGAAGGTTCTTCACCAGCAAGCTAATCCCTTTATTCAGCATGTTCTTTGTAGCTGTTGTTTGTAGAACCTAAACTGATGTCAGGAACTGAACCAACCTGATATAATAAAACCAGCTCAATTGTAGCAGAGCTTTGGTATCTGTCTAGGCAGTGGACAAAGCTATGCCTTTCTGGGATGAGTCTAAATCTGTTTTGAGAACTAACAGAATTTTCCTTACAGCAAACAGAAGTCTTAATTGCTTCTAAACAACTTGTACATTTACATTTTTTGGTAGTACTCCAGAAGATACCTCCATGTACCTACCCTATAGGAACCATAGAGTAGGTCAATTTTTTAAGTTTGGCTGGTTTTTCCTTCCTGGCACGAGTCACTATCATGGGCTGGCAATTAAAGGGATTTTGGTTTATGTAAACTTCTATTGTTTTATCTTTCATTTCCATCATAATTTCCCATTCCTGCACCATTCCAAAAGATACACTGGCATGACCATCCTCTTGCCAGGGATCACCAACACCATAGCTTTAATAAATTTTGCTAATATATTTCAAGTCAAGAAGCATTTGTTTTTTTAAAAAAAAATATTTCTTAGTGTCAACCAATTTTTTTAATTCATCAAAGGGCTAGGGAAAGGACACTTCAGATTTTATCGGTCAAACAGATCATATACTGGGTCAAGGACTCACTTGCTACACGTAATAATTTTTCCCATAGTTTGCCCAGGTAGAGCCACACCACTCTATGCCCCAACTCTTTCTGTAGTATGTATCTATATCCTATTTTTGACACCATTCCATGTCCCCCAGCTTGATAAACTGTCCTTGGGTCACCTAGGAAGGTATGGAGAATAGAGGAAGCCTTGACTGAATGTGTATTATTGAAAAGAACTAATGTCTCCAACTCATGGGAATCAGCAAAACCTCCCTCAAGTCAGGCTCAGGAAATTAGCAAGTCTTCCTCTGGTTTGTGTGAGGACATTGGTAGTGCATGCAAAAACTAACAACCACAGCTTCCTCATCCTGGATGACTACAACCTGAGACTGCTGCCCTGCAGAGACCTCCCACAGAGACGAGCTAACTCCTCTCCCCTGTGCTGCACACAACACACACACACACACACACACACACACAAAAGGTGCTGAAGTTCTGGGTTGTAGCATAGTCGATGGTACTCCATCAGATCAAGTACAGGCCAACTGATTCCAGCTTTCTGTAGATGTGTCTGTGGGTCTGTCGTTTCTTCATTCTCTTGTCACCCCAGTCAGGTTTCCAGGATTGTTTCAAAGATTCAATAAATTAACACTTGCAAAACACTCTGACCAATTCTTAGTAAATAGTAAATGGCATTAATGCATATGTTAAGAAAATGAAATATCTGCATGTTTTTTTCTAATTTGTAGGAGGGACATAACTCCATCAAAGTTAAGGTAGTTTTCTATTCCAACATGCTATGACATCTATGCTCATTAAGAACACTCAATAACAAGAGGAGCAGGCTATTGATAATTCACTAAAACCAGAACTAGTCCCCAAATACTCTCAAGATGTTTGTGGCTGCCTATAAACATGCAAAGGCAATAAATAAATGAATAAATAAAAATAAAAAATAAAAGAAGACTAAATTAAACTAACGAAACAAAATGCTTTGCTTCTCAGTAACTGACAGTTCAGAAGGCATATATTTTGTCTGATTAATGTGGGCTTGTGTTTACAAGAATACCTAGTGTCTCCATGCTCAGAGGCACTGAAAGAGGATTTACGTACATAGTGCCTACTCTTTAGCTTTGTCATCTTCATGCAACTGGACTCTTGTTTCTAAAAACTGCTATAGAGGAAAGGGCCTAACATAAAAGGTTTTCATCCCAAGCACACTTCTCCTGCACAAATTCCAGTCTACAACTAGATGATGACCCTACTCCATTGGGTTGTAGTTTCTTCGTAAAAGAACAATTTTATTCAGTCATGACAAAAGGAAGAAGGGATTATGAACCTTGGGAGGGACATTTTGAACTGGGCAAAATTAACATGAGATGTCATAAGCTGGGGAAATATGATTTAATATTACCCCTAAATTATTGCTAGAAGAAAACAAGAATATTTTCTAAATAGCATGATTTAAACGTGTGACCAGCTGGGGCTTATCTGAGATCATTGTTTATGCCTCAGAATTCATGCCAAGTAATGGAATATGATGAGATCTTAAGTCATGCCTAATTAAATACTCAGTGAGCTGCACAGTATGTTTTGTAGGCAAAGGTATAAATCACAAGTTGGGTTCTAGGTGCTTTTAGATTTTTGTCATTTAATAAAGTGCCAATGATACAAGTACATCAAGATCTGAAGAGTCGAAGTGATTGTGTATCTCTGCTAGCATTTCCTGCTTTCAACTGCAGTACTGCCTCCTCCACATTAACTTTATATCTGTTTCTTCAAAAATATTTATTTTAAGTAAGTGTGTGTGTGTGTGTGTGTGTGTGTGTGTGCGGGCGTGCGTGCACATGTGTGTGCAGATGCCCAAGGAGGGCTAGAAGAGGGCATTAGAACTTCTGGAGCTGGGAACTAAGTTCGAATCCTGTGCAAGTGCAGCATATACTGTTGAGACATCATTCCAGCCCCCCCTCTATTTTTTTAATTAAACAAAGAATGGCTTAAACTATTATAGAAAATTTCAAAGAAGTATTATTCCTAAGAGGCACATACTAAAATATATACACTAAAATTATAATAGATTACAGGGACAATACTGATCATGATTTGAATATTGATTTTCCCCTCCATAAGTCATATTGAAATTTGATTGTTCTTGAATAGTATTGTCAGGTGAAACCATTAAAAGATGACTAGGTCATGCAGATGAGTTAATAGCTATTCCAGTGGGTGAATTCTCACTCTTGTGGGACTGGCTGTATTACCACAGCAGCAGGTTGTTATGAAGCATATCTGTCCCTCAAGTTTTGTCTCTCCAGCATATACGCATTTGCCTTTCTACCTTCTGTCAAGAGTTGAAACAACATTGATGATGCCATATTGTTAAACTTCCAAGACTCTATGCAATGTCTGCTAAAAAAAAATCTCTTTATTTTGCGCACGTGTGTGCGGGCACACTCCCCCCACCCCTCACTTACTTAAAATAAATATTTTTGAAGAAAAAGAACTAGTTAATTTTTTTTTTTTTTTGGTTTTTCAAGACAGGGTTTCTCTGTATAGCCCTGGCTGTTCTGGAACTCAGTCTGTGTAGACCAGGCTGGCCTCGAACTCAGAAATCCGCCTTCCTCTGCCTCCCAAGTGCTGGGATTAAAGGCGTGCGCCACCACTGCCCAGCAGAGTTAATTATTGTATGAAAGAGGCAGCACTGCAGTTGAAGGCAGGAAATGTTGGCAAAGGTACACAATCATGTCAACTCTTTGGACTTTGATGTCCTTATATCACTGGCATTAAAGAGTAAACTTCTTTAGAAGTTGCTCAGTCTCAAGTATTCTGTTATAGAAACAGAGAACAGACTAAGACAGCATTGAAACCACTGCTATTTTGGTTAAATAACAGTCAAGTCCCTAGAGGATAACAAAGTCTTCTTTTCCCTTCATGTTGAAATCCCTTATGACAAAATCAAAAAGTTTTCATTCTTCCTGCAGATCTAAGAGCAATGTATTATAGGCACTTAGAAAATGTCTCTTTTTCTAAAAGAGATGAGTGTAGACATAAATACCATGTACATATTTTCTGGCAATGGAGAAATGAAACCCACCCAGACTTCCTAGCTTCCTACACACACACACACACACACACACACACACACACACAGAGAGAGAGAGAGAGAGAGAGAGAGAGAAGAAAGGGCGAGAAAGAGAAGAGAGACAGAGACCGACAGAGAGAGTTAATTATATGTGTATATATACGTATACATACATATACATACATACACATATGTGTATGTATGTGTGTGTGCATGTGTATGTGTCAAAGGAAAAGAAAGTGAGCTCGATAAATCAACATTTTGGACTTACCGTGTTGGACAACTGGTTCTCTTAATGGCTCCCCAGCAATTAAGACAAAATGGCTTCTTTTGGGGTCCTAAAGTCATCAAAGAAAGCATAGATGAGTGAACATGTTTATTTTTAAATGTCAAATTGGAAAGATGTTATAGTTAAGACACAAATTACGTGAATGGTGCTACCAAGGACAAATCTCAGGGACATCTCTGCAATGCTTGATACGGGAATGTTTATTCCTTAGGATGTTTAGCGTTCTAGCAACTAGAATTCAGCAATAGGTCCAGGCTACCAGGGTATCAACATCTGTAAATTAAAGAAGGAAAGTTGAAATTAATGTCTTCCTTGTGTTTGTGTGCATATATGTATGTGTGGAGAGGCCAGAGGTCTTTGTGAAGTGTCTTCCTCAATACCTCTCCACCTTATTTTTGAAAGTGGGGTCTCTCAGTGAAAGTAGTGCTCACCTTTTGCCTAGAATGACTGGATAGCACACCCCAGGGATCTGTTTTGGCTTATCTCCCATGTAGGGTTACAGATGTGTGCTATCACACTCAGTCTTGTACATGGCTGCTACAGAGTTGACTCAAGTCCTTATTATTCAGACAATTCACTCACCAAACCATCTCCTCAGGACCAAAGTTACGGTCATCTTTAACAGAAACATCTTCCCAACCAACTATCTGATTGAATTAGCTTATCTCGCATTACCAAAATCATTTTATATTTTATTGTCTTTTCTTTTCCGTATAATATATTGGTCATCTTTTCCTTCCCTCTTATCCCACCTTCCCCCTATTTACATAATTTCACATTCTTTCTTATTCCTTAAAAAAACCCTCAAATAACCCCCTCCCCCACACACATGTATGAAGTCCATTTTGTGTTGGCCAGCTAATCCTGAACATAGAGCCTGCCTGAAGAGTAGTTAATATACCCCGCGTCATTCCATGGAAGAAAACTGATTTTCCTTCTCCCAGTAATTATCAATTGTAAATAGATTCTTGGTTAGTGGTGAGACTTTGTGACCATGTCCCACTTTTTCCAGGTTGGGATTTGTCCAGTTTGAACTGTACAGGCTATGTGTATGCTGTCACAGTCTCTGTGAGTTCCTACGTACATCAACTCTGTTGGGTCTGGAAAACACTCTTTCCTTGGAGTCATCCACCACCTCTGGCTCATAAAATCTTTCCATCTCTTCTGCAACAATATAATGTCTAAGACTTATTCATTTATTATTTATTTATTTAATGTGGATGCGTGTTTTGCCTGCATGTATGTCTGCACCACATGTGTGCCTGATGCCCAAGAAGGCTAGAAGAGGGTGTTGACACACCAGTACTGCTTACATATAGTTGTGAGCTGCCATGTGGGTACTTGGAATCTAACCTGGGTCCTCTTGAAAGGCAACCAGTGCTCTTAACTGCCAAGCCCAGTCCAACAATATAATTTTTAAATGGAAATAATACTTATACAAATCCAAAACCAAGACTTTATTGCTTTGTCACTTACTAAAGGATTATGAAATGTGCCTCAGCACAATTAAAATAAAACATATACACAATAGAAAGTGTATACACGTATGTGGGTATAATGTTTGGAGAATTGATTTTATAATCAATGCATTTCTGATTTAAAATCATATGATCATTCCATTATAAAAAAATGAATAAATATTTTAACGTAGCTTCCCTGCTGTGCTCTTGCAGTCATATGGTGGTTAGTAGTGAATGGCAGTCAGGGGTGCTGATAGGTTCCAGCTTGTCCTCATTCTGCTCCCTGTCATTTCCAGTACTCCCTGATTGCTAACCTTTCTAACCCAAAGTATCCCCAGACCCATTTCCACAGCTCTGGCTGTACACATCTCCACCGGCTTCTCTTTCATGGCATCATGTTAGTGACTCACTGTGCTTGACTATCTAGACTTACTAGATTGGTGACTTCTCTGATTTCTTACATTTCTGTTTTTTATGCCTTCAAGTCCCTAGCATCTCCTACTTGCCAATACTCTGACGTGGAAGGAACTTTCATGTTAGGGCCCTATGGAGACACATAGTGACCTAACCAGAAGGGAGGCACATAAAGGAGACTGGAGGCATTCCACAAACAAGAGGAACCTACTGGAGCCTAGCCTCCAACCTGCTAGCCACTTGGGACACCCCAGGAAGCCAGCAGAGGAGCCAACCACCACGATGATCAGAAACTGGAAACTGTTGTTATTTTAAGCCACTGACTACTAATAGGTAATTACAAATAGGTAATTGAGCATTCCATATTATTTTTATATTTTTATTGCATATTTTTCTCCAATTTTCTTTCAGGCCTATCTAATTTTCAATCAGATAATAATAATAAACCAAATTAGTATATATTTTAAAACTGTAAGTTTTTAAAACTCCACTCATATTCTAATTATACAGCATTTTCTAAATATTAACACTATCCTAAACAATATCAATATTTATACAGTTCTACTAATACAAAGCTCTATTATCATAATTATATCAAATATGTGCTTCTACTAATACACATCTCTTTAATTTGAAGTCATTCCAATGCCTAGTCTCAGAATATTTACTTCTATATTTAACAAAGTTAATAATTAACCCCTTTTTCTTCTGTCCATTTAATAAAAGCTACAAGAGGATTGCAATGTGCTTTTCTTTTTGGCTTCAATTAAAAATTAAGTAACAAGACACAATTAAAGATTAAGTAAGAAGACGTGGTAGAATGGTTTCTTCAAAAGTTTTCATCAGCTTCTCCCGACATCTCAGGGCTGGTGGCTTTTCACACCTGCACTTAGTGCAATTAATGCTTCAATTGCTTCTTCACAGGAGTCTAAGCATCCTCAGCTCTGCCCTGGTCTAATCATCATTGCCTTACTGACTCATAACCTAGCTCACTCCCCAAATGCATACAAATGCAATGCTGGCTGAGAATCAGTCCTTTGAAACCAGATGTCACCAGGCTCACCTACTCAAAACTTTCTTTGCTGGAAGCACAGATCACCATACACTCCCCTACTGACTTTTGCTTCTACTAAGATCCAACAGCTAGGCATTGTGCTTGTCCTAGTTTGTTTTGCAGTTTCTCTGATAAAACCCTGACCACAGCCAATGCTGGGGGGAAAAGGTTTATTTGGGTTACAGTTTGTCATAGACAGAAGCCAAGGCAGGAACCTGGAGGCAGGAACTAAAGCAGAGACCATGGAGGAACATTGCTTACTAGCTCACTTCCAGGCTCATGTTCTGATACCTCTCTTCCTTCTTCCCTTCCCTTAGATTTATTTATTTTACATGTATGAATGTTTTGTCTGCATAGCTGACTGTGCACACGCATGCCTGGTGCCCACAGAAATCAGAGGGAGACAGGGAGATCCGCTGGAACTAGAGCTACAGCTGGTTCTGAGCTGCCACATGGCTTCTAGGCATCTCCACCACAGGACCTCTGTAAGAGCAGCCAGCGGCTGAGCCTTTCTCCAGCTCCTCTGCTACCTTTCTCATAAGCTGAGGCCCACATGCCTAGAGATGATAATGCTCACCACTACAGCCCACATGCCTCCTACATCAATCAGCAATCCAGAAAATAACCCACAGACATGCCCCCTGGCCAACATAATGAAGATGATTCCTCAGTGGAGGGTCTCTGGTGTGACAAGTTGACAACTAAGATTAGCCAACATAATTGTTGTCCAGTCTGTACAACAATTCAGAGAATCAAGAAAAGGCGGTATTGCTTTGCCATACCTTACCTATACCAAAATTCCGTGAGGCTTTAGGGGCTATTTATGACGTTTGTAGCAAGCTACCGGTGGACAAAGCTGAGGGAGGTTTTCATTTGGCATGATTTCTTCTTTTTCTCTTTTTTTCAGTTTGATGCTTAATGACTAAGACCTCAACAGTAATTTTAACAAGTCAGTTATCGCAAAAGATTTACTTTCTCAGATGTTTGAAAAGGCCTCTTAGGGACCTTTTGAAAGGTTTCAGCATGCCAAGAGACATGGAAAGGGGGATCATACAACAGTGTTCTGTTGTGTTTGGTTTTGCCATGGCCAAGGAGACAAAATTGAGATGGAAAGTCAGGAAGTGGAGGGGAAAGAGTTAATGGAGCAGAGAAGAAAGGCTGGTCTGTGTGTCACGTACATGCTGACTGTTCAGAATGAAAGTTTCCTAGTCAGAAGAGAGGTCTTTGAGGAGTGATAAACATGCCCTGTTTCCACACTGTGGAATGAGAAAGTGCTAAAAACAAACGCTGGACTGTTTTATATTACTCAAATAAAATGATGACTTTCCAGTTAGTATTTGGACAGCAGGAGAGAAGGACACGTGCGTTTTGTCTGATATGAGAAATTATGAACCCTTTAGGAGTCGAAGAGAAGTTTTCCATCCCTATAAAACCTGAAGGTTTCTGCTCCAAACTTCTTTCAGCGACTTTGCTACAGATTCACTGTCTGGGCAGTCCTTCTTTAATCTAAGCCATATCTATTCTCTATCCCTTGATTTAATTCTTTTTACATTATTTATTGTGTGCATGGGGTGACAGTGCACACGTACCATGGCATGTATATGAAGATCAAAGCACAACTTCTGATCATTGGCTCTCTTCTCCCCCCCCCCCCCCGGGAGTATTGAACTCAGGCTTAGAGACAAGTGCCATTACCCACTGGTTCCTCTCCCCATCTCTTGACTTTCTTTTGTTAACAAGACATTAGTTAAAAAATCAAATGAACACTACAGCTATTTACTAGAGTGTTAATGTAGTTCAAAGTCCCAGTAGAAGATGTTCATCAATAGTGTCAAATGATGAAAGGCTTGAAAGAACAAAGAGGATGAAAGATGAGCTGAAGACAGGCAGTCCTTAGGTGTCTCTATGCCAATGCCTTTACGGACACTGATTTTCAGCATCCTCCTACATGGTCCTAGAGGCTCAGATGACTATTTCATGTAGAACGACTCCAACTCCAAATCCCTTTAAAATTACAGCTCACGCCATTTGCTTTGGTGTATCTTCTTGGTTCCTAGCTAAGTCTTTTTCATCTGACTTAAATACTAACTTTCAAAGCTTGCCCTCAGGGCCAGCAAGATCATCAGCAGGTAAAGGTACTGACTATCAAGCCTGACCACCCAACTTGTATACCTGACACCCACATGGTGGAAGGACAGAATGAACTCCTAAGATTTGTCCTTTGACCTCCTCAAGTGCATAATGGCACTTTAACTAACTAAATAAGACAAAAATAGGTAAATTGCTTTTGATACCCCATAACTTACCACCAGGAAATAAGCTGAGTTTCATTGGGACCAACAATACATGATCAAAGCCCAGAGGAAAGGCCCAGGGGTCATTAACTGTGTTGATAACTTCAAAATTACGAGTTTCTAACTTGGTTAAAATGATTATAATCACAAAGCTTACAATAAGAGCAGGCCCATGAGAACAAAGCTAAGGCACATTTTCTGCCTGCTGTAGCATTTATTACTGCGATGAATTCCCTGAAAAAATGACCAGAAAGAAATTGAAGTTCAGCACGATTTAATTGCATGCAGTTTTTCTTTCTAGATTTGACTATTTATACTTTGGGCATCAGTGGAAAGATCAAGCAGTGAACTATTATCAGTTTTGAAAAAAAAACCTAGTGGTTCTTTTTTTTTCTAGTGGTTCTTTTTATCATGAACTTTTACTCAGAATAAAGCAAATTATTGCCTTTAGCTCTCATTGGGTGGTTTGTTTCATTTCTGTGTTTTACTGATTATTTTAATCAAATCATTTGAATGGGACATCCATGGACTGTGACAGTTTAAGAGTATAGGTGTCCTCAACTATTGTTTTCATGACAGCCAGTTTTAGCTACTTCAGTACACTTCCTAGAAATGAGCTTGCAATTCTTCTGACTCTGGTACAACATGGATCTAAACTTTAGATGGAGTCTCTGTAAGTGTACTCATGTACTTCTAACCATCATTCAGGAGAAAAGTCCAGCACACCAGTTGTAGGTCAAACCCACACGGGGAAGCTTTGGAAACAGGCACTTCAGTGCCAGTTCAGGATCATTTGTCCAGAATAGCTTGATGTTGTTTCTTTAAGAACTTCGAAATATTTGGCTTCATTATAAAGTACCCATGCTTTGGGCTTTGTCCACGAAGTCAGAGTCTGGCTCAAAGACTTTTAAACCTGATATAAACCAAAGCCACTGCCATTGTTAAGTGTCACAGCAGACTTAAGAATAATGGAATGGGTTGGAGAGATTGCTCACTGGTTAGAGCACTTGTTGCACAGGCATGAAAACTGGGGTTTGCATCATCAGATCAAAATAAAAGAAATATTGGGATAAGGTAATCTACCCACTGAGGAAGAAAGTCTGGGTTCTCATGGGCTATCCCATGTTAACCTGAAATAGATCAAATAAATGGTGAGATGGCACAAAGAAAATGGAGGCGTGGTTTTGTACACTGTCCTTTTCTTTGCTTCCTCCCCTTCCTTACAGAGTGGCCACTCTAGAGAAATGTCCCATACTACTGGTCACCTACGGAGCTCAGCATGATGGTGGAGGACATGCAAGTGAGATGTACTGAAACTGCAAGCAGAGCAGAACTAGAAGGAAGTCAGGTGCTAAATCAGTTCCTCATCTTGACTACAATTCTGCTCATCTTTTTTGTCAGAATCTTCAGGCTAACATGAGTTCCACATGGAGATAAATAGCTTTGCTTTCAAACCTATTGGTCAGTGTCCCTCAGGGCCATTGCTAGATGTAAAAGTTGTTATGTGTCATTGAGCCTGTGATGTGAATCCTCATTAGACAATGCATATGTGTCAATCTGTTAAATTAGGTGTTATCAGCAGTTTTATTTCTACTTACCATTATTGGGTACCTACAATGTACTGTACCAAGGATGGACAAACTTTCTCTGTAAAAAGCCAGAGAGTTTTTAGGCTTTGCGGTTCATGCAATCTTTGCCATAACCAATTTCTACGACACACTATAACAATCCAAGGTCACTACAGAAATGAACGGGTGTGACAGTGAACCAGTAAAGCACAAAGAAATACATTTGGATCTGGCCTTTTTGACATCATTTACTGACCTCTGTGCTAGATCTAGAAAAGACCCTGGCATAGGTAATCCTGATTGGTTTTAATAATCCCACACAGCCTCAATTCTTTCAATCTTGCAGAAAAATATGATGAAGCCTAGGCTAGTGAAACAGATCATTGAGTAAACAGTGCCAAGGTGGATGACCCAGGTTTCGGCCCTGGGAATCACATGATGGAAGAAAAGAAACCATGCCTGAAAGTTATACTCTAGATTCCACATGCATGCTATGGCACGTGCACTCCTACACACACACACACACACACACACACACACACAGACACACACACACACATAATAAATGTAAAAAAAAAACGAACAAAAACGAAGCACAGAGAAATTTAGAAACATATGCACAGTCACACAGCCAACAAGTGGGAAAGCCAAGACCCAAACCTTCACAGTCTCTATCTTGTAATACAAAGGGAACTTCCTACTCTCCTACAGACACACAACCTCTTTAAATGGAAATTATTTTAAATACATTTTTTCATTCTGAAGTTGTCATGATGCGTGGTTGCCATACAAACAATGATGGAACTGCATAAAACAGTAACAGAATGCCCCTGTGTCACTGATGCCATTTTGCCAATGAACTAACGCTTATTTTTGGCTACTCCAGCTATGTTCTGACCTGCCATTTCCCCCATCACTTTTTTTCCATTTTGGCTTCTTCATCCTTGCTTGTAGGGTATTCTTTGTGATGTAATAAGGAGAACTGAGGTTGTCAAACGTAACCAGACCCTATTGGAAACTAAATATATCAGGAGCTTCTGGCCCGTAAATAATTTTCAAACCTTTTCTCTATATTGGGTTGAGGTATGTCAAAACTTTTTTTTTGGTAGGTCAAACGTGGCAGTTTTGTATGATTTGACATAAAACAGAGGGCATAGTCCCTGGGATATGCATTTTTCTGGTGTTCTTGACATTTTGTTTTATTCTGTTTATAGTTCATGAAGATGGTGCTGATTATCAAGACAGGAGAAATTGAATTACTAGTAAGTTGGACAGAGATATAAAATCTCCCCCAGTCCATTGCATTATGTGATACTCGAGTCAGAGAGTTAGAAGTGAGAGAGATCACCTCTCCATTCATCTGCCACTGAAATAGTTCCTATTCCTGCTTTTCAAAATAGAACTATCTAGGCACTTGTGCACAGTTGTCTCCTTAATCTTCCTTACTGGGGAGTGAGTGACAGAAAGCAATGAGAATGCCTTAATGGGCTCACAGAATGAGGAGCCGATTGCTCAATGAAGTGAAACAGACATAAAAAAAAGAACTGAGAAACCTGGAAAAAGTGCTCCCAAGAGCCCTAAAATGTAAAAAGCAGAGATTCATTTAAAGGAACTATGAAAAACATCACATGCTCTTCTTAGCTCCAAATGGGGATGATTCTGAAAGGAATCTCTGTGAACATGCAGATCTGCATTCATACTCCTGGATGGCTAGTTTAGCTTTACTTATGCTAAAATAAATAAATCAATCAGTTTTATGATGATAATATTTTAAAAATTGAAGATGTATTGACTCTAGATCCAAACATAGACTTTTACACAATTGCTAAAGGCAAGACAAGAATACATATGAAACTCTGAAATATACCAATAGAAACCTCAAAATAGAGCAACGTAACCCACAGAAATTAGTAAACAGGCTTGATAAAACAGTGGCATAATTTATTTCCCAAGGAAGAGAAAAAAATTTCCATCTCAATGGGCGATTTAAGCATTTTCATGGAAATCAGTAAAAAGTATACGTTCAGGAAATTAAAGGGGAGCAAAAGATTGTAAGAGCTGGGACAGTGGACATCTATAGGGAAACTATTTTCTGGACATGATGAGCCACTGTACATATGAATTCAAAGGAGCTATGACTCTATGACCTACACAGATCAAGCCAGACAGAATCCCATCAGGGATGGAGGAGGGATCATGAAGTCCCACCCCTGTCTGAGGAACTATTGGCAACTAATGATTGATGGGGGCAGAAGTGTCAGTTTTCTTCAGGAATCCAACCCCTGAGAGGATACCCATGCTCCAGATGACAGTCCTACACCCTTGCACAAACAGCTAGCATATTAGGTGGATTTGGTGGGTTAAAAACAGAGGCAGTGCATAAAGGAATACTGGGAAGGAATAATGAGGGAGAGGGGAGAGACTGGAAAGGAAAGAAAGGGAATGGATTTGATCAGAACATAGTATATGAATTTGTAAAACTCTCAAACATTTTTTAAAAAGATAATTGACTATTTGGGGCTGGGGAATTGGCTTAGTTGGTAAGAGCACTTGCTGCTAAACCTGAATTTGAATCCCAGTCACCCACATAAAAAATATGTGTGTGATCGCTCATACCTATAAACCCCCTCCCCCCCCTCCGGTTTCAGGGAGTGTTCAGATGTTCAGAAACAGGTAGATTCTCTGGCTGGGTAGTCTAGGTGGAATAGTGAGTCTTAGGTTTAGAGAAAGATCCCGTCTCAACAGTCTCAAAGGAATAAGGTGAGAAGTAATAGAACAGAACCCTCAATATCCTCCCTTGGCATGGGTGTGTGTGTGTGTGTGTGTGTGTGTGTGTGTGCATGAGCAC
Organism: Rhynchomys soricoides; assembly: GCA_019843965.1. Lineage (NCBI taxonomy): Eukaryota > Metazoa > Chordata > Mammalia > Rodentia > Muridae > Rhynchomys > Rhynchomys soricoides. The sequence continues at coordinate 1,236,855 of JADRCH010007686.1, read as the reverse complement.
CTACACCTACACATGTTACATGCACACACACACACACACACACACACACATACGTGGCATGAAGAAAGAAAATTAAGTTTAAAATACCTTATTTTCCAACTGGACAGTGTCACCTTCTCCAAGCACTGCTGTGTGATGCGGTTCTATCTTTTGTTGAGCATCATCAGGCCCTACAACAAAAGATGACCCAGTAAGTTCAGTAACTGTTTTGGTATATTGATCCAATCACCACACTTTTGGTCCACTACTTAGCACCACAATGCTCATTTTAATTTCAGAAATAGAAGACTCAGGAAAGCCCCTTGAATTTGAGGGCTGTATATATTTACTATCGTTAAATAGTAAATGGACTGACTTTTAAAAGCCCTTGAAATTGCATGTTCATAAGAATGTTCTCTTGTGTAAAACACAAACCTCCTAAGAAGCAAACAGCTAGGAAAAAAAATGGTCAAATGTTATCAATAATTCATTTCAGCAAGAATTTACTGAGCATCTCCAACTTTCAAGTTCTAGAGAAAAAGTGCAAAAAAAAAAAAACCCGTGCAAATCACATTCCTTGCATCTAAATAATTCAAACTGTTCTTGAGACCAACCAAATATAAGCACATGCAATCATCAGAGAAGAATTCAACTGAAAACTGGCTGAGTTGGACAGCAACTTACAGAATACTGAACAAGGTCTGCTCCTAAACCCTCCGCAGGCGGGTGCTTCTAAGCGCTCTGCAGGGTGTGTATCTTTCCTCTAGTGAATGTACTTCCCTTACTACGACTTACAGATGAGATAAAGCTAGCTAACGCTTAAAGCTAACAAAAAACTCATTGAGAACAGGAATCTTGGGAGTTCTTTCAGGTTGAAGTTCTTTCCCAGGCATTTGTTCTGGAGGAAGTAAGGCTTTAACCGAGCTGTGCAAGGTAAGACAGACCTTTGAGAAACAGCACTTGGAAGAGGGTACTGGTGGACAAGAGAACAGGGAGTAAGTAAGAATTTCTAAGGAACTTGTGAAACTTCCATCACGACTTTAACATTCTACTGGAAAAGATGAAAATGTATCCAGAAAATCCTTCAAAATCATCCCTATCCATACAAAGTGAGTGAGTGAGCTACACACACACACACTCATTCACACATACACATACACACATATACACACTCACACTCATTCACAGGCACATATACGCACTCACACACTCATTCTCATGCACATACAAACAGATTCTCACACACACATACACACACACACTCACAGAGACAGAGAGATAGAGGAGAGAAATGGTCAGATCTGTGTCTTGAAAAAGTAATTTTAGAAGCAGAGCATAAAAGGAAATGGAGGGCGGGCCTAAACTTAGGCAAACCTGTTGGGAGCACTCTGTAACGGACTAAAGTGAATGTGGATTACAGTGTGAATGGAGTGAAAAGAGAAAGACAGGTTGGAAGAGTGGGAAGGAGGGTGAGAGGGATTTGAGAAAGAATCTAAGTCTGATGGCCCTCAGCACAAGCATGTGGTGTCCCAAGGAGAGCAGCCACAGTTCTGCAAGAGGAGAGGTCCAAGTGTTCTAGAATAGCCATAGAAAGCTGCAGCAAAGGGTGAGATTTAAGGCTATGTCTTCCAGCTGGGTATAAAAACCAAACAGGTATGTGAACAGACAACAGATGATTCAAGATCCAGGAGTTACGGAGATGGCTCAGATGGCTCTGTGCATAAAAGCATCTCCTGTCTAAGCATGAGGGATTGAGTTCAAATCCCTATCATTCACACAAATAGCAGGCATGGCTGTGTATGGTTGTAACCTTAGCACTGTGGGGAGCAGACAGGAGGACCACTGGGGTTTATTGGTCACCATCTTAGCCCCAGGTTCAGTGAATGACCCAGTCGCAAGGGAATCAGGTAGAGTGATAGGACAGATCATCTTCTGACTTCCACATGTGCTTAGGTGCATGTACTACATCTGTACATCTCAAATACAGACAGACAGAGAGAGAGAGAGAGAGAGAGAGAAAGAGAGAGCTAAAACTTAAAAATTATTAAAGATGTGATTAAATGAAACAATAACTTGACAAATTTTTATAGAAACAGCATCACAATTTGTAAATTTGGCAGATATTAGCATTTTAACAGACATGCTTTCAAGAGAAGTTATCTTCCAGCCTATATTTTCAAGATAGGGATATATTCCATAGAGGGCATATGGCTTACACTGTTGCTGACAAACAGGAAACAGTATTCGGAGAGAACAAGAATTCTGATCCTGGGGTAAAGTGTTCCATAGATGTCTGTAGCTAGAACTGAGATTAAGTGTGGCCTTGGGTGGCAGACAGATCACACATGTACTTTCTCCATCACTTAGCTGCCATGTAGCTTTTCTTCAGTCACAACTGTAGCCAACAAACCGCAGCATTATTTGCTCTGCTGATAGCTCTGTCTCCAAGAGAAGTCATAGATATTTTTATACCACGTTACAGTGCAGTGCATATCTGAGAATAGAGTTTATGCTAGTTGTCACATACAATTAAGAGCAGACCTGCGACTAAATCATGTAATTTCAGATGCCAATAGAGAAGCATACATGCAATTGTAGCATAAACTGGTACTTTAACACTTTGATGATGTCACTGAATTAAAAAACACTGTCTGAGAGGAACTTAGTACATGTAAAAAAAGGGGGGGACATGGCAGAAAAAAAATTAAAAATGTGTTTAATCACTGGCTTCGGAGGACAATGGCGGCTGGAGTATACTCCTGATTTTGGTGTATAACAACTTCCCTGGTGAAATGACTTCCACCTTTGCCGATTCCAAAGGATCAACATGAGCTCTGGGGCAATCATCCTTACAAATTAGCAAGAGCCAACCACAACATAACATCCATTCATCAAAGGCATATGTCAGCAAAGGTCATGGGGTGAATAGCAGCACTCCATTGACTTCCCACTTACACAGGAGTTTGGCAAGAAAAGTCTGGAAGTCCAAGAGGAATATCATTTAGAATTGGATAATATTTTAAACTGTGATAGGGAAATGCATTTTATTAGGTGTGTGTTACTGACATCCTCTGTGGACAATGAACCATATTTCTATCTTCAACTAATTCATATATAACAGCCAGCACCCACGTGGCCCGCTCCTGGACTCTGAGTTTGCCATGTAGTATGTTTCCTGATACTGTTTTAATAGAGTGAGCTGACAAGAGACAGCACTCAGAAATCCTGCTGAGTTGGTAGTTCTCAGCAAGCACCCTGTATCAGGATAATGTGCTTGACAGCAATGTTGATTGCCCTGGTTAGGAAATCCTAATTTAGAAGCAGACTTGATGCTGGGTGCCCACGCTCCTCCCTATCCATGTATAAGTGAAATCACGGTGAGATGCAGAAGGGGCCATTTGAAATGTTCTACTCCAAGGAACACTTTCTTCATTGATGCCAGAGTCAAGCTGCTGGGTGGATGATTTTCAGTTTCTAGCTTCCTAGGCAAAGTCTTCAAAATAGCACCACAGAGAACAGACTGATGGCAGCTTCCTTTCCAGATCATTTCTTTGGGAGTTCACTCATCTGGTTATCTCCTGAACCTAAAATAAGTCCCTCCAAAATAATATCCTATTGTTTCTGACTACTTGTAATTATAAAATGAGATAAATCAGATAATAAAATACTTTCCATTGGCAGTCTTTGCCAAGAATGTTAAATCTAATAATGTAGTTAAGGAAAATTTAACCAAAAATGCCACTACCTTTTTTTTTTTTTTGCCTTAACAATCATAAAAGGGCAAAATATTTTTTAAATGTGTTTTTTTAAATGTTGGGGTTCAGCTCCAGTGTGTGAGCATCCTCGTTTTCATTTTCTTTGCTTTATAAGAACTAAGGTCTCACTCTGTTTCACACATTCTGGTAATTTCTATCACACATTTTAACATCATTAAATTTATATGTATAGCAGAAACTCTACTGCAACAGAGATTGCCAGCAACTGAAAAACAAACTGCCTCAAGCACCTTATTTTAAACTGTAAATGTCAATTTGACACACAAAACCAGCCAGTACAAGCTGGAGTTATCACAGAGAAAGGAGCTTCAGTTGAGAAAATGCCTCCATGAGATCCAGCTGCAAGGCATTTTCTTAATTAGTGATCAAGGGGGGAGGGCCCCTTGTGGGTGGTGCCATCCCTGGGCTGGTAGTCTTGGGCTCTATAAGAAAGCCAGCTGAGCAAGCCAGGAGAAGCAAGCCAGTAAGTCACATCCCTCCGTGGCCTCTGCATCAGTTCCTGCTTCCTGACCTGCTTGGGTTTCAGTCCTGACTTCCTTTAGTGATGAACAGCAATGGGGAAGTGTAAGCTGAATAAACGCTTTCTTCCCCAAGTTGCTCCTTGGTCATGATGTTTGTGCAGGAATAGAAACCCCGATGAAGACACCTCCATGTGAACCTACACACATGTGCACACATTCATACTAACAAGCACATACACTGCATGTACCACACCACACACACTTTTAAAGATCTTATTGTACTGGGTTCCGTAAGGCCATTTCAAGCAAGTATATAACTGAATATGTTTCCCTCATACCTCATTACCTTCACCTTCACCTTCCCTTCACCTCCTTTGTTCCCCAATTAATAGCACTCTTAAATTTTTACTGTATGCAGTCTAAGATTACTTCTGCCATCCAAATCGGGGTCTATTTGTTCTAGCCCAAGACACTACCTACATATGTTGACATTTCATTAACTGAACAATAGGTATTTGACACTGTAAAAGAGAATGACTTACTGATCAGTTCCTGCCATCTGGGGTTGAGTGGTGCCATTTGCGTTTATAAGCAAGATAAAATTGAGGTGCTAAAGTTGGGAACCATTTTCTGGGTTCTCACTATAAACTTTGTAAGACAGAATATTTTTAAGCAGCGATTTCTGTTTGGTCATTTTCTTCCCCTCTGGTGATGTGTGTTTTGTCCTTTTGTTTTTCTCATTGGCAACCTCATGAAGGGGTGGATAGGAGCAAAGCAAGGGGATCAGATACAAATGAAGTAATTTGGCTTATGGCTCATTGGTTGAAGCCGAGTCCTAAGAGGCCAGTTTCTGGAGCTGGATTCTGTCCATGGTCCAGTTTATTTTGGACACACACAAATTTACTCAGAGGATAGAGACCACAATTCCATCTTCTGCCAGATGTTTTGTACATGTGGCCCATGGTCATGGGGGTGGGGGAATAAGCCAGTGAAAAGAAATGACTCAGGACAATTCCACCTTACGTCAAGGAAAACAAGTGGACGTGTAGGTCCCCCTTAGCCTAGGATTTCTGAACGTTTCCCTTATTGAAGTCTGGGGGTAAAGGTCTGTCTGGAACTGAGGCTGTAATTACTGGATAAAAGAGGCTTTATAGATTGATTATCAAGCTTTATACATTTATCCTCTCTTTAATGCCATTTAGGACAAAACCATGTGTGAGCTTTTGCAGAGTCAAGAAGCAAAGAAAGGTCCGCACTTAAAAAAAATTGTAAAGAACTAAAAATAGTACTTCAGGGTACATGGAAAATACATGAAGTTCAACAAAAACTTGGAATACACTACATATTCCACTTATTTATGTATTGTCCATGGCTGTTTTTGTGCTACATGGGCAAGGCATAGTAGTCTCAGAGACAAAAATACTTGCTCTCCAGCCCTTTCCATAAAGTTCGGTTCCCCCTCCCACCCCGCTTTTTATCATTCTACATAAACATTTCTGGAATCTTTAACACTTTAAACTTCATGCTCTCTCTTTATTACATTCCATCTCTGCAGATTATTTTTTTATCTTAAAATCATAAGTCAAGGATGAGACTTCCAAAAAAGGTTTTTTTTTCTATTTTTATAAAGTATTATATGATTATCAGAATATCAAAAAAATAAATGATGCCTCACCCTTCTCAGACAGTTAATACATTTCACTGTGCACACATAGGCGCTTACTGTAATACTGCTAGAGGGTTTTTTGTTTTCAAATTTGAATTACTCTCTTGAATGATAAAATATGTGAATTTTGTTTGAGGCTTGTAATTAAAGTGCTATTCAGTGAAAGAGGAACGAAGCCCAATTATACCATATTACGAATAAATTCAAATTAACTCTTATTTTCAGAAGACTCAAGTGATTGAACACTTTTTTTTTTTTTTTAGAATATAAAGAATGGTTTAAATAAATCACTTGAGATGTGACGTCACACCATTTACAGATGTCATTAGCAGGCTATCTGTCTGCAAATTGAGACTATATTTTGCAACGAGGATGCTCCCTGCAAGTTGAGAATGTATTTCTCAAGGAGGAAGTTTCCTGCTGGCATCCCCACGGAAGTGTGGTAGAGAGCATTCAACTCCAGAGGGTCTCAAAAATAGGGAATTTGGAGCTGTATCTTGGGATGCCACACCCACATGCATGTCACTCATCACTGTGAATGGAGATGAGGAGAGGGAAGCCTCTAGCTTCTTCCTGAAGCACAACTCAAATGAATATTCTGAAATAAGGAATTGATTGAGGAAATAATGCCAGTGAACAACAGTCTGGAAACGAGCAGAATTATTCAGGGAATGGAAGTGTTGTCATTACCTTTCTATTGCTATGACAAAACATCATGACCAAGACAACTTATGGAAGAAGGTGTTTGATTTGGCTTATGATTTCAGAGGGTTAAAATCCATGATGGTAGAAAAAAGGCATGGTAAAAAGAACAGCTTCGAGCTCACTTCATGATCCACACGCAGAAGGCAAAGGGGACACATTGGGATGGATGGCATGGGTCTTTTAAAACATCAAAGCTCACCACTAATGACACATCTCCTACTACAAGGCCATGACTAATCCTTCCTAAACTGCTCTACCAACTGGAGACCAAGGATTCAAACATAGGAGCAGAAGGGGACCAGTTTCATACAAACCATCACAGCAAGGAAGGACAGGCACCTGATTATACAGTCCCACTGTTAAAAGCTTGAGAATAACCCTAGTGGGAAATTCAAAAGTGAGTTCTGACATAACCTACTCAAGGAAACAGCTAACTTCCAGAATGCTGATGTTTCAGTGCTTCTTGACTAAGCCAGAGCAATCTTTCCAAGTTTCAGGAAAAGTGGCATTAGACACTGACAGTTGGAAGTTGGTCCGCAGGTACTGAGGAAGCAAGGTCATGAGGGGTTTGGGTGGGACATTCATTGAATATGCTGTAGCCCAGTCATTTGCTGTCATCCATACACAGAGCTATTTCCTGTCTCCAGGAAAATGGGGATGGCTGAGGTGGACACAAGCAGAGGCAACCTGCTCTTCTTCATGCTTGGCTCTTATCATGTGGATTCGTTCTCTTCTGCTATTGGGTTGGGTAGGCTTGAAAACACAAGCTGACTTGAACTCTACATTGTAACTGAACGGAGTGTAGGTAGGATGTAGAGACTGAGATTGAGGAACACTTGGATAATAATAGTAACTTTTCTACTGCTGTGATTTTTAAAAAATCACAGAGGCAACTTATAAAAGGAAGGGTTTACTTGGCTGATGGTTCCTTGGGGGATTAGATTCTGTCATAGTAAGGAACTATGGCAGCAGACACAGCACTGTGACTGGAACTGGGTGATGAGAACTTACCTCCTGAACAGCAAGCAGGAAGCAATGAGCAAGTACTAGCAACGGTGAGAGTCGTTAGACTCTCAAAGCCTACTTCTAGTGATACACTTCCTCATAAGGTCACACCTCCCAAACATCTGTAAAGAGTGCCACCAATTGGGGACAAAACCTATGGTGGCCACTCTCTTTCACACCACCATAACTTGGTTCTTGCGCCAGGTGTACAGATGTGAATCTTTGGCATAAATACCTTCTTTTAGATATCCCACTGCTCATGTATAAAATGACAGTTGCTTTGTTCTCAAATATGCATTTCATTACCAACAGCAGCATACAACCCTTAGAATAAATGAAAAAAAAAAAGTGAAATACCTGAGATACCTAACTTGTCTTCTACCTCCAAAGGGATACACAGACTGCAGCTCTCACTGGAGCCTACTGGAGCTCCATCTCTTTATGGGCATGGAAACTGCTAATCTCTCAGATTTAACATTCCTGTGCCTTTTGCCTGGACCTTTTTGTTCTCTGTTACTGTACACTCTAGAAGCTGTAAGGCGTCCTGCTCCAGATTGGTGTGGGAAGAAAGGAGGCACAGTATTCAATTACATACAATAGTTTCACTAGGTAATCCTTTCAGTAGCTTGAATTAAACTGCAATTGAACCCCAAATGGCATACTCTTTACTCACCAATATATACATCTCCAGAGATGGTATAAATGAAGCTTGTCCACCCTGGAAAAGGACCAGAGACATTGCATTATTAGTGTACACAATATCTATATCTATATTACATATGCATTTTATTTCTATTACATGTATAATATAAACATATAACAAAAACTTTTTTTAACAAAAGAAAAAGTTGAGTATGAAATATTTTATTTTATTTTAGATATGTTTTAAGACTTTAGTTCTGAGTTACTTCATATATATATACTTGCATACATTTCTCCTCCCTTTCTCACATACATACATACATATACAGCACATGCACAAACAAACATTTCTATACTTAAAGGACTTAGAGTCCTTGCTATTTTAAGGGCCATCCAAAGTAGTTACTGTGCAGTTTACTTTCGCAATATATCTATTTGACAAAAGTTATATTAACACATTTATTTTATTTTATTCGTGTGTGTGTGGGGGTATGTTTGCCAGGTGCCAGAAGGGGACAATAGAGTCACCAGAGTTATAGGCATTTGTGATCTGGGTGCTGGGATCTGAACTATAGTCTTCCAATAGAGCAATAAGCACCGTGAATTGCTGAGATACCCTCCAGCCCACAGATTGTTTCTTACAGTCTGTCACCATTCTATAAGCTAGAGCACTCCAGTCTAGCTTCATGTTCAGTTTGCTGTACTTCCAAGTAAGCTGAAGTGTGAATAATGATACAAATGAAGCTCGTTTATTATTATTTTTTTTAGTTGAGTTCTAGTTTCCAGTGAACACATCCCATTTTCAATCTATTCTAAGTGCATATTTCAATAACGGGTGCCACATCCTGGAGGGTTCTGGAGATTGACCTAACTGGGTCATCCTGGGAATGAAATATATATGAACAAGGAGGTGGGACTAACTAATCTCAATAGAAGCAGTCTCTGTAGGGAAGCAGTCTCCATCTCCAGGCTGGAGCCAACACAGCTGGAGATGGAAGCTATGCTGGATATTTTTCTGCACAAACTCTTAACATTTGTCCTTGAACTCGAGGAAAGCTTTGCCATTCTTCTGAGTTTCAGATGGCCTGTCCGATCCCTGGAATTTCCCCACAAGTTTTTTTTTCCACTATGACTTGTGAGGGTGCACATGAGTGCATGTACAAGTGGAGGCCAGCAGTCAACCCCAGTTGTCCTTCCTTGGGAGCCCTCCAACTTGCAGAGACTGGGTCTCTCACTGGGACCTAGGACCCCATGGATCTGTGTGCCTCTGACACCCCAGTGCTGGCATTTCAAACATACATCGCTACTTCTGGCTTTTCCTGAGATATTACAAGAGCAAATCTAAGCCACCTGAGAATAATGCTGCCTTCCTTGTTCCCTCCATCATTTAGTGGCCTACTATTTGTTGAACCTCTATTGTTAGTACATGTGGTGAATGCAGATACAAACGTCAAGAGTGTACAGTCACTGGTATTCAAGTGAGACAATGTGAGGGTGGAAGGTCCCTCACAGATGCAGAAAATGCATGCCAATGATCTATAGCTCCATTCTTGTGTGCACAACCTGGCTTTGCAAGGACCCTTGTTTCTCTCTAATGGATGATCATCCTTTCTATTCCTGCTCAGCCCAATTTAAAATTCTACCCTACAAAGAAATCCCTTTCCTCTCAGCTATAAAAAAAGGTTTGGATTGGAAATGGCTAACATTTCTTCTGCTAAGTGCAGATGGCTTATATTTTTCGTTCATCTTAAGAAAAAAAGTAATACATTATTTTAAGAATACCAAAGTATGGGCCATCTACTAAACTGTAAATCTTTCTGTAAATCTCATTTCTACCCTGACATAAGTGGTGAGCAATTTGGTTTTTATACCTTGAGGACTTTTGCATTTTATGTACTACTTAGCATTTGCTTCAAAAGTAGACAAATTCAGTGCTGTGTTTTAAATATCTGTCCACATCAGAACACAGAGCAGTACCATATCCTGTCATGAATGTGTTCTTGTTCGTGTACTAAATCCTCTCTTCACACTTTCAAGGCAGCTGAAAGGTAATTCTTTCAAGAGACATGCCAAAACCCTCATTGTTCTCAGTTGCTTGGCTGAGGTTTTTGATGTTGGACCTTTCAAATTATCCCCATGGCATTTCTCCTTCTCTTCCTGCTTCATCCTCCAAACAGATCACTTGGGTCTGGTTTTTTCCCCTTTGAAAATCCTTTTTGGCAAAACCCTGAAAGACAGTGTGTGTGCTTCAATGATCTGCCAAGTGAGAGTTCTACGTGCATGTACCTGGTTTTGCTTCTGGTTAAAGTAGTCTACTAGGTTACAGAGCGTCTTTGCTCAGTTTAACACAATTCCCCTAGCCTGGTGGAAAGCACAAAACACTAGAGTTAGCAGAACAGGAGCAGTGGAGCAATCCCCCCTTTATCAGCTTTGCAGCAAAATGTCTACCTACATGTGCGATTAATCTTTGTTTCATTTCTAGGGAGCTATTTCTTAGGGCTGCCAAAAGAAAAATAAATGTCAAATAGTATAAATGAATGCATACTACATGTTTAAGAAGAAACATATTTTGTTCAAATCACTCCTTTGCTAAAAGCAGGATTGCATCAGCCAAGGGCTCTCCTCTGTACAATTTTGTTTTGGTTTGATTTTTCAAGACATGGTTTCTTCCCATGAATGTAAAGTTAATGTTGATTCCTTTTAAGTGAAAATAATTTTTTCATACACACACACAAAACCAAAAAAAAACCATGGTTTCTCTGTGTAGCCTTGGCTGCCCTGGATCTGCCCTTGTAGACCAGGCTGGCCTCAAACTCACAGAGATCCTCTTGCCTCTGCATCCCAAGTGCTGGGGTTAAAGGTGTGAAGCACCACTGCCTGGTGTCCCCTGTGCAGTGTTCAGGTCCTTCCTTCCTTCCTTCCTTTCTTCCTTCCTTCCTTCCTTCAACTCTCCTCTCACTTTTGTGTCCTGCACTAGAAATTGATGCCACCCTCAAATTTTTGTCATTCTATCAGAAGTCACATAGCCTACAATTTCCCCCGTTTCCCCACAAACATGGTGGCCACCCTACTGTCTCTTTGCAGCTGGGAAGATCTTCCCTTGGGAAATAACAAATAAATGTGCTGAGATGAAGATCATATTTTTCTTCTAGTCCCCGAGGACAGTTAAGTCAGCAACACATACAAGTCAGATCTCCTTTAGCCAAACATAAAACAAACATACAGTGTGGGTTTTAAATATGTAAATCATTTTCCGTGGCATTCACTCTATTTCCAAGGAGGCTCCTAATTTGTAAAAAATATCCCTAGTGAGAGATTTCCTCAGCTTACATTCCTGGGCTTAAGCCAGACCATTTTTCTCCTGACTTCATTAAGAGTTCATAATTCCAGTGAATTTACAACTATTCTTACCCATGTACGTGGAGGAAGAAGTAGAAAAACATGGTCAGCTAACACACCAAATTCTTAACGGAAGTCAGCTTAGTAGACAGGGCAAAGGGGCTAAGAAGAGAATATACCTATCCTCAGACTTAGGCTTACAATGTTCACCAGACTCCAAAGTAGCTCCGATCCCAGGAGCCTGGGTGGAACATCTCCATATTCAACTTCCTCAGGTAACTCCTTCTCTCTAGACCTGACACCTGGCCTTCTGGGACCAGAGGCAGAACTGCCTGGTGCTCTCCTGCCCTCTTCTTCCAAACAAACTCATTTTTAAAAAAATGTTTGCTTTGAAATAATTTCAGACACATTGAAAAGTTTCAAAGATATGATAGAGAGTTACTGTATATTTTTGCCTAGGTTCTCCCAAAGCCAACACCCTACCTTACATGCTTCATTATTCATTTGCTGTAAAATAGGATGTTCCTTTTACACACACACACACACGCCTGCACACATACACTGAATGCCTAGTACTTACAATATTTTTTCAACAAATTTTAGCTCATTTTTCTTTACATCCCTTTCCTTTATACTTTGCTCAACATCTTTGTAGGTCATCATTGCTATGAGACTGTGACCTAGGCCTAACATGGACCCATGCATCCCACAACACCAAACCCAAGTGCTCTGTGTTCTCCTCTTGGATTACAACATACACTAAGCCAAGAATGTCGGGATCACTGTTACTCACACCATAGTCAAGAATTCTGCTTGTTAGGACTGTCTCCCAAACAGTGTATACATGTATAAAACAGTTAAGAAAACAAAACAAGACAGCCCACAGTAGCATCACAAGACCCTCATGGTACCTAACACTCTGTAGTCCTCTGAATATTGTAGTTTAGAATAGCTGGCATTAAAATGGATTTTCTGATCACATAGCAACTAACAGCTAATCACAAGACATACATGCAGGAATAAATAGTTAATGTCCATCTTGTAACTAAACATAAATGGCAAGAGGAAGAGAAGTCACTAAAGGACCATTAATTGGTTGAGTATAGCGGGTGAGTGATACTGGGTTGGTTATAATCTCACCTCAACATTTACTACCTAATGGATCTTAAAATGGGATAATCATCCTGGTCCACATGATTAGGAGGGTTGTAAGGGTTAATACAGGGGAGAGCTCTAGAACACTCAGGCAGAAGTAAGTGGCTCTTTGTGAGTTCCAGGCCAGCCTGGCTTACATAGTGAGTTCCAAGCCAGCCAGGGCTACATCATAAGACTCTGCCTCAAAAATCATTCTTTTTAAATCATTAAAATACAGTGTGAGGTAGGAATATGTTAGGTATCTAGATCTAGTCATTCCGCAATCTATACTTTAAAACATCATGTTTTACAGGAAGAAGTAATACCAGTTTACTGGTCAATTGAAAATAATTTTAAAAGGGGGGCTGGGGATATGGCTCTGTGATAGAGCAGGCCTATGTCTGTGTGTTCCAACCCTACCACTGCAAAGAAAATAATTAAAAAGAAAACAAATTGTAGATAAGTACATACATCAGCACAAAATCCAAACAACAAAACACCTGGTAACATTGAGAACATTTCCATGACCTTGGGTTGGGGAATAATAATTAAAGAAATGACAGAATGCACCAACCATTAAAGAGCAGATTTAGAACTTAAACCGGATGTGTATTTATTACAGGATAGAAATAGTACAGAAAAGTGAGGTGTAGAAAGGAGAAGATGTGCCGGGCAGTGGTGGCGCACGCCTTTAATCCAAACACTCGGGAGGCAGAGGCAGGCGGATTTCTGAGTTCGAGGCCAGCCTGGTCTACAGAGTGAGTTCCAAGACAGCCAGGGCTATACAGAGAAACCCTGTCTTGAAAAACCAAAAAAAAAAAAAAAAAAAAAAAAGCAGAAGACGTTTGTAATGCAAATAACTGACAATGACTAGAACTCAGAATGGATGGAGTTGTTATAAAGCAATATGAAAAACAGATATAGCTCATCCCAAGTAAAATAATAGAAAAATATTTTGCTGGATAAGCTTATATTTCTGCCTCTGGTTCATGTTCAGCAATGCTTGGAAGACTAATTGGTTTATATCCATAACTGTTAAATGGATGCCATCATTATGAGAGACGGTATGATCAAGTACTCTAATGCCCTACTACTAAGCACTTTGCCAGACTCTATACTTAGTAATAGTGTATTAGAATACTTAATTCATGTCAACTAGCAATCACGATTACAGACATGCCCGCAGGCCAAGTTGAGTATTTGATATACTGAACAAACACTACACTTTATCTTTAATAACCCCGTTCAATCTACAATTCTACATGTATTATTCATGTCCGGGGCCCCTCTTTAACAGCAAAGACACTGTAAGAAGACAGGCAAGAGCTCTGAGAGAACCCTGTATGTTTCTCTAGGCTTCTTCAAATCATTAAAAACATCACAATGAGCTGGGGATGTGGTTCAGTGCATGAGGTCCTGGGTTCCAGCCTCAGTATGGAAAATAAGTCATAAATTAGAGTGGAGGAAATCATTACTCATTTTTTGAGCCACTGGCCATTTAAGAACTGGCTTATACTTATGCACAGAAGCAGAAGTTGTATTTTGGTTCTTCAAATTTCATTTCTGTTGCTGTACTAAAAACATCCTGACAAAAAGCAATCTAGGGAAGAAAGGGTGTATTTGGCTTACAGTTACAGGTTAGAGTCCATCATTTCAGGGAAGTTACAAAGACAGGAATTTAAAACCTTAGCTTCATCACCCCCACAGTCAAGACCAAAGACAAATGGATTACACTTAAGCTACCTGCCTGCTTGATTGCTCTGAGCTGGCTTCCTTCATTCTTACAAAGCACACAGCCCAGCCCATGAAATAGTGCTGCTCACATTCAGGATGGGTCTTTTCACTTCAATTAGCAATCAAGACAATCCCTCACAGACATGCTCACAGACAACCCGATCTATAATCCATCATTGAGATGCTCTTCCCAGGTGATTTCAGGTTGTGGCAAGTTGATAGTCAAAGCAAACCAGCACAAAGGTGAACTCTATGATGATCCCATGATTCCTGCCTCCTGGTGTTGTCATATTAATAATAACAACCTAAATCCATCTCTCTGAGTGTGGCCTGCACCTAGTGGCTTACTTCAGGCTAATGCAGCAAAAAATAATAGGCTTTTGAGGTTGTTCTCTCTCATTTGCTTCCCCACATGCATGCTTTGATGAAGCCAAAGGCCATGTGTGAGCCATCCTATGGAGAGGCTCAAGTGGTGTGGCACAAGAACAGACTTGAGCCAGTGAATCCAGCCAACAATCACATGATCATGAGTTTGGTAGTGTCTCCTTCCCATCACAGCTAAGGACAACAAAGATGTTGGCCGACACCTTCATTACAGTTTTCTAATAGTGCCTGGGCCAGAGAACACAACCATGGTATGAGATTATACAAATAGTCTTAAAGCACTAAGTTCCAGATTGATTTGTTATACAGCCATATAAGGATACAAGTGAAATAAGCCATGCAATAGGTAAGTGATTTAAGCATGTTATTGGGGCCAGAAAATCATGCATTCTTTCATGGCCAGTCGAAATAGGGGCTGTGATTTGTTAGACACTATTGTTCAACCTGAGAACAGAGAGCTACAAAAGGAAGAGGTATCTTCTCTCAACACATATAATTTGTTCATGAGCGTTCAAGCATATTTCACATACATAGGTAACTTGTACAATAAGATTCACCCAAAGATAAACTATATAGGCTGGTATTGATGTTTAGTATTTCTAGTATGACTTTCAACATTATAATGTCTAATCCATGTCAGTTCATATATAAATATTGTTATTATTATTATTATTGAGGGCTTGGAGTAGAAATTACTTGGCATTTTTCCCTCAACAACTTATTGTGTATGCTATCATCAACATCATCATCATCATTTCTATTATCATTACCAAATACTATAAAACAAGTGGAATGCTGTAGCCAAATGTTTCTGTGCCACAAACCTCAGTTATCCTTTGGGAAAAAATGGAGTGTGTACTTGTGAAATGAAATAACATATTAGGAACTGCTACAAGAAAAGTTTTATTTATTTATTTATTCATTCATTCACTAATTTATTTTTAAAGGCAGATTTATTGGGATGCTACTCTCAGGCAAGCAAATCTACTGGCCCCAAGGATTGAGGCCAGGGAAGTTGCCACAGGGAAAGGGGAGGGAGAGGGGAGGAAGAGAGAATGAGAGAAATGGAGCACACACAAAGAAAGAAGAGAAGGAGAAGGAAAGTTTTAATAGCAACAAATTTCCAACCGTAAAATGTATAGTAACATATTAGTTACATTAAAAAAAAAATACCTAAAGGCACGCTAATGTATTTATTAGTACACAATATTGAAATCCACCTTTAAATCTGAATGGGAAAGAGGTGGCTCTTTTCCTTTCTCCTCCCTTCCAAGGCAAACACAGAAGCTGAAGTATACTGACATTGTTTTGGATGATATTTTAGTTCCCCATTGTCACTGCAAATCTCATACTAACCTTACCCTGCTTCTAAGTCATAGCTCCTCTTTCTCTGACTGTCCTGATACACTCTTTCATTTACATAGACTCTGATGATGACAACATGCCCATCTGGATTACTCAGGCTAATCACTCACCATTAGTTGGGCTCTAGTCCTGTAGCACTACTAAGGTGACCAGATTTAAAAAAAAAAAAAAAAAACAAAAACAAAAAACCGGAAAATTAACTTTGGCTCATAACTTAGAAAAGTGGTTCTTATTCTGTAGACTGTGACCCATTTGGCAAACCTCTATCTCCAAAAATATTTGCATTATGATTCATAACTATAGCAAAATTACAGTTATGAAGTAGCAATGAAAATAATTTTATGGTTGGGGGTCATCACACCATGAGGAACTCAATCAAAGGGTCGCAGCACTAGGAAGGTTGAGAACTACTTCTTTAGAGGTCTCAGTCCATGACCATTTGGCCATGTCGCTCCTGGGCTTATATGAGGTAGTACAATATGGCAAACATGAGTGGCAGAGGAAACTTCTCACTTCATAGCAGCCAAACATGAAAATACATGGAAAAGAGATAAGGGCCCTCACTATCTCCCTCAAGGGCACACCCCCAAAGATCTAACCTCCCCCAGGTACAACCTTCCAGAGTTACCCCCAAAGCACCATAGGCTAAGGACCAAGCCTTCAATACACAGATCCAAACCACAGAACACTCCTTCTCAAGAGGCTTAATTTACTCATACCTGCAAAGCCCCTCCCCCTTTTAAACAAAGTCTCAAGTAGCTCAGGCTGGCCTTTTATTCACTATGTAGGTGAGATGCTCTTGAACTCCTGATCCCCCTGCTTCTGGGTCTATGTCCTTCTATTGTGATTACACATCTACACTAAATACATATGGCACTTCTTCTCTTTCTCCTGTCATTTTGAGACAAGGTCTCATGTAGCCTAGAGTAGCTTCAAATTTTCTATGTAGCAAAGGATGACTTTAACTTGCCTAAGCTCCCCAGGATCTGGGATTCTAAGTGTGCTCCACCATACACAGCTGCAAAGTCCCCTTTGCCATGTAGCACAGTTTTAGGGTTTGGGAATTAGTACATGGACATCCTGAGGGAAGGAGGACATTACTCCAGAGTGGTACACTCTATGTTGTCTGAAGACAGTTTTGTTATCAATTTATCAATACCATAAAGAAAAGTTATAAAAGAAAGAAAAGGTTCGCCAAGTGGAAAATGCCCCACAGCATAACCATTTTCTCTTATTAACACTCTAATCCATGCTATAAAGTACCCAGAAGCAGAGGTGCTGTGTAGAAAGAGAGAAAATAAACAGAGCAGCTGTGGACAGTCAAATGTTAATACTATCAGTTAGTATACAAAGGGGCCCTGAAGATCAGAAACTAAAGATACTTTCCTAGAAATTCGAACTTATGTACCTCATGATAAATGATAACATTTATTTATATTGTTGAAACATCAGTTTGCAGCAAAAAAAAGCCTTTCAAGAGATGTTAAAAGTCACCGTGCAAAAAAGGAGACCCTATGTATTCTTATTTTAGCCAAGAACTAATGGGAAAAATGTGTAGCCAATGCAAAAGAAATCTGGTACTGTCAGAAACTCGACAAATTGGATTCTTTGTAAGTGAGGCATCATCAGGCTCAATTCCTGATATCAACCGTCTTCCAAATCCCCACTGCATGAAACATCTGTTTTCTGCAAGATTAGCACAACCCAACGGAAACGTGCCTAGCCCAAAGGAAAGAAAGAGATGGTAAAAAATGATTCTAATGCTATTTATGGGAAAGAATTTAGATAAAACGTGGTAGGGTTCAGGAAGAATGTATCCAGCACTCCCCCTTAATTGTGTTTCTCTTGGGACACAGGCGTTTTCCTCGTATCAGAGATGGGATGATAACAGTGTGTGCTTCCATTCTATCCAATTAGTCCAGTAATGACACAACCAAGTCAACATGAAATTTGACTGGTTATGACAGAAGCCAAACACAACCCAGATATCCATGTCACATCACTTTACCATGAGTAACACCATCAAATATGATAAACTAAACATGTCTGGGACACAGCCAGTGGACCACACATTTCAAGGAATATTTGATGCAACAAAGCATCCAAACAACATGAATTTAGACAGTTCTTGGAGCTGTGATAGAATGTGACCTAGAAAAAGAGAGAAGAGGCGACCTTGATTGAAGTTACTTTACAATAACATACAAACTGCCTAAGTTGATGCCTAGTATATCTAAATATAGACTGCCAATATCGTGGAAACTGCAAATAAATAAGTGGTTTAAAATATCTAATTAACTGTATTTCAGACAGAGGACAGGGAAAGGGTCAAACTTTAGGACTTGTCACCTATTCTATGTTAGCATGCACATGCAGTCTTTGCTAACTGAAACGCAATTAAACACAAAGTTCCTAAAAGGTCATGCAGATATTGGGAATTCGCATTCCCAAGAAAGAAGCTGATTGGTCTTTCATTTGGTTGTTCTTCCTGACATGGCTACCAAATTCCAAAACCCATCGTACCTTTAGGAATAGGCTGGGAATGCTTTGCTCCTTGGTCCAACTTGAAGTCCAGATATAAGGTTGGTGTGCGAGTGTAAACCTTCGACTGAAAAGAAAAGGAAACCATCAAAAGTTTTCTATGAATAAGTTTCTTTTTAAAAACATTTATTGTGTAAATATGATGTGTGTGTGTGTGTATGTATGTATGTATGTACGTATGTGTATGCACATGTTTGTATGTGAGAGCATGTCTTTGCCACAGCATGTGTGTGGAGGTCAGAAGACAACCTTGGTCCCTATCTTCTTCTGCCTTCCTTAAGACAGAATCTCTGTTTGCTGCTGCTCTGTTTATTCCAGGCTAGCTGGCCCGCAAGCTTCCACAGATTCTCTGCTGTTCACTTCCCATCTTACCACAAGAATGCCAGGATGGCTGACATGTGCCACTGTGTCTGGCTTTTATATAGATTCCAGGGATCCAAACGGAAGTTGCTAGGCATACATGGCAAGTGCTTTTACCTACTGAGTCATCTCCTCGATCCCAGGATAAGATTCCTTCCTTCAGCTCAGCCTTTCTGTAGTGGGCCCAGGCGCATTACATTTATGCTTCCTCCTGGCATTACAATATTATCAGCAAGCTAATTTCAATAAGGCATTTATCTCCCTATAGCTCCAAGGGCCCTGCATTAGGATTTTGATTGGCCCATAATTGTTCAAATTTTGTCACGTTTAGCCTTACAGCTGATATGGAAAGTCATCTTATGCCTACTTACATGTATATTACACAGGACTTCATAAAGCCATTTCCATGTTGAAATTCAAATAAGGGACTTGCATATTACTTTTCCCTTTTTGCAGAGAAAAAAATGCTGGCCATCTGCTGGTTTTACAAAATATCAACCCCAAAAGTAAGACAAACTTCATCAGGTCTTCCAGTGTAAACAGTGGTTTTGATTTCATCAACAGCTCAGCAGAGTTGGTAATTCAATATGATACCATCCTGAATTGTGAGCGAAGATGAAAAGCTAAGGAATTAACACTTGCTGTAAACTTTATCATATCTCATTGATTATACAAAGCGCCAGTGATTATTCAATTTTGGTTGTTGTTTGTTTTGTTTTATTACTTAAAAGATGAACATGAAAATGAAAAAAAATCATAGGATGCTGAGCTTGGAGAAAATATGGAATGACTGACAGGCTTCAGACACAGCTGCTGGGACTGCAATTAGTGCAAACATTTAGAGCAAATATGGTTGACGTATAATCCAGATGAATACATGAGCGAGTAACTTTTGACCCGACAATCCCACTCGTGAGTGTATTTCCCCCAGAAGACACATAGAGGAAGCTTAACAGCCGCAACATGGAAATAACAACATCAGAACTATTTCCTACAAACATTTATTAATAGAATATATATCTGGATTATAATACAATTTAAAGTGAACTAGTAGGGACAAAAAATAAACCTAACTTATCCAACAACTCATAGGCATCATTGAAGCATAAAATTGAGCAAGTCAAGGCAGATTTCACACCTATAAAGTTCAGAACAAGGCAAAATTAGCATATGATGTCAGAAGTCAGAAAAAGTAGTTGAGAAAGCTAACTAGTAGGCTATACAAAGGAACTCCACAAAAGAAGAAAAACACCAAGAAGACCCCAGGGGAATTGTAGTGCTCTGCTGTTTGGCCTGGCTGCTTATTTCACAGTTATTTTTCCTTGGTGAAGATTCTCCAAGTTGCATTCTCGATTTGTGTATTTTCTATATATAACTTGCATGTTCATAAAACCTATGAAAACCACACTTTGTAACTAGACATGAAGGAAGAATCTAGAGTCCAGAATTACTACCTTTGATAAGGTCATGATTTTGGAGATTTTGGAATCTGTATATGGACATTTCTGCTGTTTTCAACATTGAATCTTCAGGACCAATCCACAGTGGCTGCCATACAGCAGGTATTTTAATAGACATTGAAAAATGTTTCACAATGGAAAATCCCAAGTGTAACCATGCATTCATTGACACTATACATAGAGTATTCATTAGTATCTTTACCTATATGTAGTCCCCCTGCCTGTCTTCAGGACAAGCGTGTTTGGTATGGTCAAAGAATATGTCTTTGTACTAAATTATGTCTTTATTAAATTATGAATCATGAGGACAAAGGATTTTTTCCTCTATGGATGTCTCCTATAGTAGTCTTAGGTTTTTGGATGGTCTGGTTTCATATGGTGTGGAAGATTAAGCTGCATTCATTTAGTTTCAAAGACTAGAACAGCAAACCCCCGGTACACACCTAAATGAAACCAGAAAGCACTGTGACATCAAGTGCAACTTAAAGCTAAAGATTTACAACCACTCTGAAGAGTTTGAAGTATACATGAAGCAAATGCAGCACACGAGGGACATGAGATCTGATTGTCTAGGGTCATTAGGTGTGTAAGGCACCATCTGGAAAGAGACTGTTTTCAGCCAAAGATGACTTCTAAAGTTACCTCTTAAAAGATCAATAGTGAACTTCACATAGTATCAGATGACCCCTCTGCTCAGACAACACTGAACTCTTCCAAACGTTCCTAGTTTGGCTTAAGTATCTTTCCTCTGCCCCAGGAACAGTCAGTAGCCGTACTGAACCTACAGCAAAGAGATTAACTACAAAGAGATGCTTGGCTTAATTTTCACATGCTCCCAGAAGGCAGGCATCTTGAGTGGGAAGGCAGGAATATTGTTTAGTATATTGTTTTGCATTCATCATTAGCAAAGGACCTGTCTTCTTTTGGGTTTAATGCACTCATCAAAGGATCTTGTGGGGAAGCTTGGCTGGAGTTTAAGTCTATTCAGGGCTTGAAGTTCTCCACTAGTAAATGAATATGCTTCTCCATAGTGTAATTGTTCAATTGCCCTTCTGATTTCTGAGACTAAGGCTGCAGAGAGGAGAGAATGTGTCTGGGATGAGGAAGGGCACTAGAGGTGTGGACAGCCATCGGCTAACTGGCTCCATTTCTCAGCCTCAAGTTTACACATTAGTTTTGCCCTTCTGGCTGCCTCCTTTTCTTTCCTCCTGCCTCTAGCACCTCGACGTAATCCATCCTATAAGAAAACCTCTCTAAGTAATTTCGCTCTGTAAGATGCAACCACATGCACACAACACACATACACACATTTTGTATTCATTATATGGATTCATTTAACAAATTTGAATAGGAGCCAAGGGGAGGCTTTATAAAGCCACACACATACTATTGCAGCAACAAGGGGAATTCAATGAAAATGTCTTATTCGTTTTAAAGGTGCTTTTGGCAAGTTGAAAATATAATTTCCATTCTAAAATCCCTTTGTATTAAAAACTATATCAAAGAGATCAGTATAACATACCACTCACCCAAACCTAAATGCATATTTTTATTCTTTTATTCCCATGAATGTGTGTAGGTGCACCATAACTTTAATTTTTTAAGCTTTATTTTTAGTGATGGTTCTTAAACACTTTAACCTCCCTTCTAGCCCACCACCCACCAGAGGTAGTGGGAAAGAAAAGATATGGGGGAAGTGGACCTGCTTAGAAGGTTCTTTGAAGCAAATCCCATCTGTGTTGTCTAGAAATTGGCAGTTCAGTTCACAGGTTAGCAGCAGCAGCTCACTCCATTCTCAAACACTTCATGGATGCACCAGCAGTTCAGTTTGGTAGAGTCAAGTTAGCAACAGAGGTGACATGACCTAGCAAATACAGCCAGGCCTCAGTCTTAGCACACGTTAGCAGGAAGGACCAAGGAGGAACACCAGAAAAAGTTCCAGGATAGATCTCTCTCAGTGAAGTGAAGATCAGAGAGATCAAGTGTCACATAGCTAGCTCTACCAGAAAGCCAAGCTCAACCTCTTGTCACTGGCCATCTAGTCCTATTTATGGCTCTCCAAACATCACGTGTCCTCCACGGGGCTTGCCTCAGCACATGCATCTGTCTCAGCTGACATCACTCTGTCAATCAGACTTGAGTCCAAGGAATCAGCAAGAAACTGCAGCACACCACCAGAAGTTTTTGGTGCATTTCTATGGAATCCTGACAAATGGAGCTCAACTCCGCACTGTAAGGCGGACCAATACACGCGTGTTGTTAGGGAAGACTCTTTCATCACGTGTCCTTTCACATGCTTGCTTTAGCAGAACCTCCTTTCTCCCATGTCTGCTTCAGCCAAACGTTCCATGTCTGCCTTAGCTTAGCTTTTCACCTGTGTCCACTTCAGGAAAACACTCCTTCACATGTTTGCCCCAGCAAAACACCATCCAACCAATTTTCCAAAGAACTCGTAAGTTTCCACTTCCACATATATATCTATAATACAGATTTGATTTTTTTGTTGTTTTTGTTTTTGAAAAGCAAGTAGATTTTTTTTTTTTTGTTACTGTCTCATCTCTCTGGAAACTCAGTTGAAATAGCAGATATAAATTATGTTTATTCAACTCCAATAATGCCAATCTCAAATGCACTTTGAGAAGCTCTGGACTTATTACTTTTATTGCACACCAATAGGCACACTTTACCCTTATCTTCTGTTTTTGTATATTTTTATGTACAACATTAAAGTATGAATAGTTACTCAAAGTAACGAGGACTTACCTAGATTGATCTCTCTCTCTCTCTCTCTCTCTCTCTCTCTCATTAAAACTAAACTATTCATTGAATGTGTGTCTGTGATAAACTATAAAATCAATCCCTCAACAAATTTCCGTATGGATATACCAAATGAACTTAAATTCCAGCAATGAAATTGTTTTCTTTTACCTCTTTGGCTGGTTGTTGAGTTTTTGTTTGGTTGGTTTTGGTTTCAATTACCAGTGCCCATTAAGGCACAGAAATCTGAAGGTATTTTTCCTCCTCCTTTCTTTTCATGTCATAATTCTTGATTGAAAATGTTTGCAAAACACTTGAAAATGTTTTAAGCTTGTATTATTTAAAATCGTATTGTTCGGGAGTCATGCAATGAAGTTTCAAGAACATAAGCAATGTATCATAAGAGATTAAGGGTACATTTTCCTAACCTACAACAGGGGCACTGCCAATTCAGTGGTAGGGGCTGGTCTCTATTTCTCTATAAACAAGTCAGCACTAAACCCCTAATGAGTCTCGGGCAATACTCCTATAACGATCTCTAAACATCCAAGACAAAATAAAGCCTATTAAACCACTTCCTTCCAAAATCCAGCTACCTTCATTTCTTCAAAGACTTCCCCGTTAACCCTGGCTTTTGGTATCGTACCCTTGTCAGGCCGGCTTCCTTCCTCTCCTTTTATTTCTAAATGGGATCTTAATGAAGAGATGAAAATTACTCCCATATGGAACCCATATGCTTACAAACCTTTTCCCAGGACAGAGAGTGCTACATTTCTCTCTGTGACTGTAGCATCATTAAGTACCTGCCATTTTACCACTGCTCCTTCCACAGACAAAGGTTGTCTGTTTATATTCCCGAGGGTTGCTCCTTCTCCCACCATGCTGTGTGCCACTGAGAACAAGTGTCAGAGATCTAGTGTCACATGAGAAAGCTGTATAAATGCACTCACATTTCTTTCAGGGAGCTATTTTGTGAGGTTTTATTTTTAAGCATCAACTTTAGCAATTGACTATAATAGCTCAAGTAAGTGAATTAGTCTAAGGAGCTCCATGAGGGAATAGCAATCCCCAGTACTCTGTAACAAAAGCAAGCAGAGTTGTTAGCCGCTAAGCTCTCATTATCCTATTGGGCTGCTGTCTATTATGTTTTGTGGGTGGCGTGTGTGTGTGTATGTGTGTGTGGGGGGGGTGGGTGTGTGTGTGTACCATTGCAAGCTTATAATGAATATTATTGTAAACCTCTAACCATATTTTTGGCTGTTTTCCTTATGGGTAAAATTAAGGGTCTCTAGGTCTAGATGCCACAGCCAAAAGCAAATCTGTTAACATAATTATTTGGTTAGACATCTTTTTTTCCCTCTGAAAATATACATTGCTAGTCAGTGTCTTCTCTCAGCTCTATAATTTTGCTACACTTTAGAGCAGGTCTAAAACGCCATAGCTTTTTCATCTAACCTGTTGTTACAAGGATATGTATTCTAACCAACTCCCTATTTGGACATTTGTATATTCCCCTCATTATAAACACAAAGGAGAAGAATTAATTGCTAATGAGGAAAAACATAAAAACAAACTAACCTGCCTAAAACTTTTGAAAAGTGTTTATGTGGGTGTGTAAGAGTAACAGAACAAAACGAGCTCAAAGGCAATATCTCTGGAGTACAAAGATTTGTTTCTTTACTGGGGCAACACATCATTACGTTAATTTCTTACAGTAACTGGCTTGCTTTCAACTAAATTACCTTTTATCAAGTCTCTTGGAAGCACCTGTAAAAACAGTGCCCATCTCACTAAAACAGTATCTTAGCTTTCACTGAATTGAAGAAGCAGAAACTGGTATTACCATACTTTTTCAATTTGACACTTAGTTTGCAGATTATCAATTTAACAAAGAATACTAAATATAGTTATTATAAGAATAAAATATATTAAACATATACTCTCCACATGTGTACATACATGTATTTTCATCCCCTGAGTACGAGGCACTGAATAGGGCCTTATTATGTATGAGTTAAGGCCACTTGTCCTTCCCTTTTTAAAAAAAAAAACCAATAACTTTTTCTGAATGTATTTATTTTACTTTGCATATTTTTTGCTTCCATGTATGTATGTGTGCCACATGCATATCTGGTATCCAAACAGGCCAGAGGAGAGCACTGGATCCCCTGGAATTGGAATTAGAGATGGGTTGGATTTCGAACAGTGTAGGTACTGGGAATAAAACCTGGTCCTCTGAAAACAGCCAGTGCTCTTAACTGCTGAGAGATCTCTCCAACCCCGTATTTCTCTTTTAAGAAACTGTGTACTCATTAGCATATTGCTTTTTCTGGCTCCCTATTCATTCCTTCTTTCAAAAAAAAAACACTGATGGGGGTCCTATAACATTCTACCTCTTTCATTTTTTATCTTCTTTCATTGGTGCTAAGACTTAAAACTCAGCCTTGTACACACTAGGCCAGCTCTCTAGCATGGAGCTATATCCTCAGCTGAAAATCTGTAATACATTTCAGTCGTTACCTCTCTATGTATACTTGGCTTAATCTTTCTCTGCTGGCAACATGGGGACGTCTCAGTGGGGAAAACTAGGTGTGTATCAACTGGCTCACAGAAAGTAATTTAGAACACAAGGAGCTCCTAGAGTCATGTAGTACATCTCTCTTGTGGCTGTCCAAGCTCCTTGCTTTCCTCTCAGACACCTTTCCATGCCTCCACATGGAGATTCATGCCGTGAGAAATTGAAAAGTAAATTTTCTACCTTATTTCTAACAAACTTTCAACACGTTGTCTTCTGTCTCCAACCCAAAGCACTCTAATTTTCTGAATTCTGGATTATGTTGAACAACTTCAGATAAGGAGCAGGACAGATTAATTTCCATCCTTACTGTCAAAATACTGTGGGAAAGACTAAAACCCTGTAATCTTATTTTGATGAATACATGAAGCACTACATAGAGAGAAGACTCGGAACTCTTAGACTACGTGCCAATGCCTCTGTGCAGTGTGGGAGGTTGGGAGGGCCAGAAAGCAATGTGACCTCTATGGACAATAAAAGATGCAGACAGGCTTGAGCACTGAGCTTCTTAACTGTCTGAGAATTTGGGACACAGCAAAATTATCCTTTGGTGTAGTCTCCATAAGACCATCGTCCAAGCAACCCTTTAATTAACAGTAATACTCTATTTCCTTTCCCTGCCTTTTGTTTATGGGACAGGGAGTGGGGAGGGGAGGGACTAAAGAGGATGAGCATGAAGATGCTGAGGGGACTCAGAGACCTGAAAGTTAACTAGGAACAGGGTCACAGTGAAAGTGGAGTTTGATTCCTTCACCCTTTAAGTCTGTATCCTTCCCATAAAGATGCAGATGTCCCACCATCTTGGAAATTTAAGCCCAGACAAAGAGAAAAGCTCCATTTTCTGAAAAAAAAATGTAGCCCAATAAAAGTAATAGTAGAGACCACAAACGGCCTCTATCTCTGCCAACAAGGAGCCTTCCTATTCTTTGTCTCTAGTCCAGAGGCAATAAGTTCCAAAATTGAGTCAGCAAGTCTATTACACAATGCTAAAATATTCCTTACGGGGCATTATGATATTTTTAATCTGTATTGGCTCCATTTGGTATTTACTAAAATATTTTAAAAGTTCTTGCAAGAAAGCGCATCAAGATCTAACATGAGAAACTATTTGGCAAAGATAAAATTTCATTGAGCTCTGGGAACTAATACCTTCGTGTAGATAAGATCCCTCATTGTATGATAAAGAGAAATGCATCATGGGACAAGCCTTCTACTCTGATTATTTGCAGGACATTCGGACACAGACAGATGTGGGTGCATGTGCAGAGATCTGGTGAAAGGTACCATTTTGGTATAGGAGGAGAAGGATCTTAAGTTTTAAGCTTTGTTACATGAAAATTAGTTAAAAGTAGAGCCACGCCCAACAAATTTATGCACAAGAGTTAAAGGACCTGACAGAGAGAGTAATGTTCACATGAAATGAGGCAAAATTCGGGAACCTTGGTATGAAGTCAAGGCCTTTTTGCAAGGAGCTGTGTGATCATGTATAATGCTTTGTGCCTGGCTGGATTACAGCTTTGTCATCCACAGAGTAATGAAGTTTGAGAACTGATTTAATGGGATTATTTCTGCCTGGCATTTGGATTCATATTAAAAGGTCATAAGAAGATGGAAGAATAGGATTTGGCTAGCTTTGAGAAACTTCAAACTGAATCAGGAATTTTAGACCTGCTGCCATGAGAAGTTCATTCAAATTCTCTAACACTCTATTACAACAATGGGGCAGCTGAATGAATGGACATGTTCCTATTCAGCTATCATTCATACAAATGGGGCAGCAATGGCCCCCTATACATTAGGCTAAAATGACATCCCATCTTGTTTACCTCTCTACAGCAAGCTAAGACCATTAGCCCAATACACACTGGTGCCAAACTCAAATTCTGAAATGTCAAATAGCTTTAAAGCATTTTCTGCCATCTAGAACCTACCTACTTTATATGCTGTGCAGCACAGCTATCCCCAGTATCTTCTGGCCAGAGTGCACCCAACAACTGCTAGCCAGCAGCAAGATCAACCCTGTACCCATAGATCTAAAAGCCCCCAACCTGCTATAGAACTCCATATCCAGATGCTCTGGCGGACTGGACATCACTTAGTCACCTAAGTCCCCTTATAGCTTTTCATCATTTATTCAAGAATTCTCTTTTTCTATTTCCCTTCTGGGTAGTGGCCTCATGCCACTGTCCCTGGAAGGTTTTCAGCTGGGAAGAAGTTCCCTCCTCACACAACCCTGCCCAAGCACTTCCCAAATTGATTCTCTGTGTTGCTACCTATCATGAAGATGACTCTCTTCCTTGACCAATCACTGGATCCCCAACCTTACCACACCAACCCATTCAAAATGAAATAACCATTTCAATCACTTCCAAAACTATCAAATATACAGTGGAAAATTAATCAACATCTCACAGAAACTGAAAAATACTTACCAAATATGCTGAATAGCTGGAACCTGTGGAAGAAGTCAGTACTTATTTCTAGATCAGGGTGGGAAGCTGCTCATGAATTCTCAATTAAGTAATTAATTAAGTGGTTGGTCACTTAACACAGATCCACAGGGGTTAAGTTTTGTTTTTTTTTCTCTCTGAGCCCTTCAGCACTCATCTTTCTTCCTAGGTTATCTTTGAAGTTTCCACAGAAGCTGAGGTGTACACTTGGCTAAAAATCTCATTGGTATTGGGCTATGCTGAACAGGTAAGGACCCATTGTAAGCTCATGGTCAGTCTGTCAAACAAGGCCATATAGTTAAAATTCACATTCTATTATCCACTACACAATCAACCCTAGGCAGGTTGCTAACCTGACAGTATCTTTCCTCGTCATGTAGGCAGAATACAAATGAACACATGGTGTACCTCAGCTGGGTCTCTCAGCGTCAGTACTTCTGGGCCCTTGGTTGCTGCCACTACTCTGTTGCCACTATTGGCATCCACTAATATGGTGCTTTCCTAATGACCACTAAGTTCTGATATCTTCAATTGTCCTTGCAGTGATGGAAGCCATGGCAGCTCCTTGACCTGACTAACTTACTGAGGTTCTGAATCCCTTCACTCCAAAGTTTAGGTGATGAGCTGGATGGAGCACAAAGAGTGGTTTGTAGTCTCTTCAGAAGCTAGCAAATGGGGCTAGGGAATACAGATCAGAAGAACAAAGAATCCCCATTCCCCAAACATGCCAATCATTGACTAAAAGAGGTTGAAAGGTGTGAAACAACAGTTAATTTTTTTTTTTTGTTCTCACACATTTAGAAAGTTCTGAGGGACTGTTTTTAAATAGGCATTTTATATAGCTGTCTCTGTCTCACTTCCTTTCTTCCTTGCTCATATTGCCCTGGAAGTGTGTATTGGTTAGTTTAGTTTTGTTTTGTTGTCAATTTGATACAAATGAGAGTCATTTAAGAAGATGGACCGTACTTGAAATGATGCCTACATTAGATTGGTCTGTAGGTAAGTCTATGGAGAATTTTCTTAATTCATAATTGGTATGGGAGGATCCAGCCCACTGTGGACAGTGCCACCCTCGGGCAGGAAGTCCTGAGAGGTATAAGAAAGAAATGTGAGCCTGGAGAGCAAGCCAGTAAGCAGTGTTCCTTCATGGCCTGTACTTCAGTTCCTGCCTCTAGGTTCCTTCCATGAGTTTCTGGCCTGGCTTTCCTTGGTGATGGACTGTGATGAGGATACATAAGCAGAAACAAACTCGTTCTTCCCCAACATGCTTTCAGTCACAATGTTTTATCACAGAAACAGAAAGAGAACTAGGGCAAAGTACACCTAAGACTTGTTTACGTCTCTGTTTTTGCAAAAAAAATAAGTTAAAACAAGATCAAAAGACATGATACAATAAAGTATTCAGGACACCAAAATCCAGCACAGTTTCCACTTAGCCACTTATGTCTATTGAACTCATGAGTATTAAAATGCTCATATCCCTTGAGCTTATGATGGTATTTCTAATAAAATGTCCAAAGTAAAGATTTACAACTCAAATAAAAGATTTATTACTGGGTTAGTTATTGTAACATTGCTTATGATAAGAAATATTTACATGTGATTTTTTTAAAGTATCAAGGTGAGGTTTAAAGAACAAGGGTAGATATGTATAGTATATTACTCAAATATTAAATTTGATATGACATTTTATTTTAAAAGTGGAGAGGTGGTTTATAACTTAACATTATACTCCAAGTCTTTTTTTCTTCTTTAAAAACATTTTCCTTACAATATATTTTGATCATATTCTTTTCCTTCCCTTAGCTCCTCCCAGATCTTCCCCTGGGAAGATCTCCACCCATCCAACTTTATCATGGTCTTTCTCTATATTTAAATATAGAAAAATCAAAACAAAACAAAAACAAGTAAGACAGAAAAAAGTCCC
Organism: Rhynchomys soricoides; assembly: GCA_019843965.1. Lineage (NCBI taxonomy): Eukaryota > Metazoa > Chordata > Mammalia > Rodentia > Muridae > Rhynchomys > Rhynchomys soricoides. The sequence goes on along the minus strand of JADRCH010007686.1, from coordinate 1,206,595 downwards.
CCCCCCCAAAAAAGTCCACAAAAATATGGAAACATTCTCTTTGTGTTAGCCAACTACTCCTGAGCACAGGACCTACCAATTGATTGGAGTAAATAGATTTTCCATTTCCCAGCAGCTATTAAATGCAAATAGCTTCTTGGTAAAGTTTCAAAAAATTAGGAAATTCTTAAGTTGTAGGCTACTTTCATTATAAGGTCTGATTTAGACTTTTGTATTTCATAAACCCATTAAAGTTGCTAGCCATTTTCATTTCACTTGTCAAGCAGTTCGAGGGACTTGTCAATAAAGTCTGTCACTATGTAACGCCTTGTGATAAGGGAATGTGGGAGAAGGAAGTCATAGATAAGAGGGAAGAAAGCCAATATTTAGTAAGTACACTCTGTGCTGCTGCATTCAAATAATTCAAGGGCTATGTGATAGCATTTCCACTTGGAAGATGAAGAATTAAAGGCTGACATTGTTTAAAATGTTTTTCTTCTGGGTTACAGAGATGAGGTCTAAACACACGGTCCACAGCCTTTTGAGTAATTCTAGGTATAGTTTTGATAATGTGGCAGTCCAATTTTTTACATGTGTTAGGCCTCCCAAGAATCTTCCCAGCCACACAAATCTACATCAAACACTTAAAAAGCACACACAAGTTCTCATTATTTCTCTCTTCCCCCTCTCTCCTTTCCTCCCTCTTCTCTCCTTGATTGTATGGGATTGAATTGGTAGAGTAGATCACAGACCATAACACCAAGGACTATGGCTCTCATCTATCCATGAGAACCTCCTGCCCTGTATTATTAGTAATAATTAGTGAAGGAGAGGAAGTAATAAACCCACCAAAGTCTTACACTCAAGCCCACACTCTTATCCACATTTGACTGGAAAGGGGGATGGTATTTGCATCCCCTTGTGGTTACTTTCTTAGTCTACGTCTTAACTCATTCTAAACTTGGAAGGGGAAGAAAACAAGTATTCTCTTTTGGTCTCTTCAGCTCTCTGTATTTGACATCTATCAAATTCCAGGCCCTTGTCAATGCACTTCTTTTACCTGGCTGACAACTAATCTGCCAGCTAAAACCGATGCAAATATCTAGTGACACTCACCAGAAACTCTTGCTCAAACCCTCTTTTAGACTGATAAGTACCAGATGGCTTCAAATCAGTATCTCAGCCAAGTTTTGTTAGTTAGTCCAAGACATTCGAAGTCTCCCATGGTAGAAAGTGATGTTGGCAAGTACTGATTTCTGACAGGCAGACATGCCACTGCCAGAAATGGAGGCTAATTGGAAGAAGGCATCCAGAAAGACATAATTGGCAGAAAGCCCATTGGTGAGGATGGAGTGAGACAGTCTGTAAGACCCCTAATATACTAGATATGTAGATCAGTTGATAGTGCTTGCCTAACAAGGACTAAATCCAAGCATAGCATTAAAACGGATGCATTGCCAGATACTAGTAACCCACACATGCAAAAAGTGGTGGGAATGGGGATAGGAACTTGAGGTCTTCCTTGGTTATGTAGGTAGTTCAAGTTCAGTACAGAAGTCCTTGCTGTAAGAAGAAAGAAAGAGAGGAGGGGAAGAGATGGGAAGGGGAGAAGAGAACAGAACAGAAAAAAGTAAAAGAAAACCTAGTGCCAAAAGGGTGAAAAGGCCCAGAAACGACTGGCTACTTTTCTTCTTCCTTTCCATAATCCAGCTCTTCCTCGTTCTTGTGGAACACTTATTTGTAATTAGAGAAGCATGGAAGGAGGTCAGGATGATGAAGCCAACATTCATGTCAGAGACTAAAGATGAGACAAATGCTAACCAGATGGAGGTGCTTGAAGGTTTTAGGGAAAAGATCCTTACTGTGGACCTCAGATTGGTCTCCTTCAATGAGAAACATTGAGATCTCTTGAGTTACTATCTATAGTTGATCCTAGAAAAAAAAATCCTATGACCATCATGGTTTCCATTCATAATGTTATCCTGACTGTCTATATGGAAAGAGAACAAGGGGGCTTTTAGAATTTCAAAAGAAAAGCAAATTATAATTGGTCACTTTCCCCAATGATTCCAGACAAGCTAGACATTAATCAACTGAAGCTGTACTCCATGTGAAACAGCTATATTCTCAACATGAAAGGCTCTCTCACACACGAGAATATTGCTGCCAGGTAGTTTTACATGAAAAAGATGATAACGTGACCAGTTTTCATGCTTGAGAGAACAAATATGTGTTCTGAACATTAGTTTAACAGTGCCTCACACCATGGCATAGAAGCAACCTTAATTGCATTGTTTCCCATGCTTCTTGTGAACATGCTTCTAAACACACATGTAGAATCCAGAGGTCAAGAGTGGGTGTCTTCCTTAACTGCTTTCCACCTCATTTTCTGAGACATAACTTTTTATTTTCTGAGACAGCACTCTCATTGTTAACTGGAGCTCACTGATTCGGCTGGACTGGCTGGCCAACAAATCCCAGACCCTCCCGTCTCCACCTTCCCAGTGCTCACATTACAGGGGCATTTCTTTTGAAGATTCCTCTTGACTGCAGGAAGGTGTTGTGCAACACCACTGGAGCTGGACTTGCAAATGACTGTGAGCCTCCCAATATGGGACTCTTGACTGCGGAGCCACCTCTCCAGCCCATGGCCACTTTATTTGCTTGTCTGTTTCTTTGGAGGGGATCAAACTTAGCTCCTCATGCTTGTACAGCCAGCACTTTACCAACTGAGCCATCTGCCCAGCCCCTCTCACATCCATCTGCAAGGTTAGTTCTCTCTTTTAGGCTTGGTTCTGCCTTGCTTGACCCTTACGTTGGACTGAGCCTCCTACTCTGCCTTCCCATGAGCTCACCACGTTCACTAGTCAGCAAGCTCATCACAGCACACTCATCTCTACAGCGGATGTGTCTGGCCCTCCCAGTGCACCTTTACAGCTGAAAGAAATGCTTTTCCTCCCCTCCTCCCCTCTCCGGAGATAAGGCCACCTAGCTAGCAGATATTTCCTGTGGGAAGGGCATTCCTCCCCTCCCATCTCCGGAGATAAGGTCACCTAGCTAGCAGATGTCCCCTCTCCCCTTCCAAGCACACGGGAGAAACAGGTTAGAAAGCACGTAGGCTGGAAGGGAGGGGCTGATTAAGCCCCTGCTACCTCATTCCCTAAAGACCAATCAGTTTAAAAGTCACACTGTTCTGCCAATCACATTGTACCTAATGGCGGCTGCTCTAAAATCCTATATAAGGTCCCCAATGGGCTCCACGGGGTCACCTCTGCCTCATGTGCAGGACGACCCCAATGCATCGGAAATAATAAACCCCTTGCTGATTGCATCGCTCTCAATCTCCGTGTTTTTGAGAGGGGAAACTACTGGTAGTTGCGACCTTCGGGGGTCCAACACAGCTCCTTGATGTTGTCACCCTCCCACTGTCTCCATACCTTCACAAGTCTTATACAGGTGGCCCACAGTACATGTCAGCTAGGCTCAGGGGAGGTATTTTTTTCTGGGAAATCCTTTTCATCTTCGATGGATGATTTTGGAAGACCTTCCAGGAATGGCCAGTGTGTTCTTTTCCTCATCTCATCTTTCTAAGCTAAGAGAATGGCCCTGGATTTGCAGTAGATGCAGAAAATGATTCCCTATGGTTTAATAACCAAAACATTCTCCTCTTTTTAAAAATATACTAGCAACTTCAATGCTTTATAACACATTTGAGTTAGAATTTTAAGGTAATTGAATTACTTATTCCCTATCAATAGTAATTGACTAATTTTTTAAGATTAATTGAGGTATAAACAACATATCACTAAAGTCTAATGCTTCAAGTAAAAAGCATTATATCTGGTACTGATTTGACTAATCATATTTAATATAAGTTTATCACACAATTAAGAATGTGCTCCAGTCAAGATGAAGTGCTATATTTATAGCTATTCTCTTACATTGATATCATGTCATGAACTTCAGCTTTTAATGCCTCATGCAGGAGCCTGAAGACAACATTGTGAGGCTGACCTACATTTTTGACTTTAGTTAAAAAAATATTTAATATATTCCTGAGGTAAAGACTCATTGTATTTTAAAAAATGCAAGCCTTGGCAGCTATCAGAGTGAGAGCAATGAAATGCTAACATGTCCACTTGCCTTTACGTAAAGTAATATCTTAGATCTTTAGCTTCATTAGTCTTTTAACCTAAATTTCCCTGCAAATTTATAAGCCTCATCAGTAAGGCCAAGGATATATGAATGCTATAGAATGTAACTTCTGACTTTAAATGCACGAATCTATTCTTCTGTTGGTGGCAGAACAGGGCTTGTCAACTTGGATGGAATGCACTTCCTAGGTGATTAGGTCAGCAGGGACATCTTGAAGAAATAAGAACATCTGGCACCCTTAGTGTACACCAACAATGGTATTTCTGGGGTGAGTGGGCTGCCCTGGGCAAGAGTAACCTTTTGTACAGCTGATCTGAGCAGATCTTGACCACTGTTTATTTGAACATTCCTAACTCCAAATGAAGTGCCAACTATGGCTGCCTACCATAGGTCAAGCTCTTTGAAGTTGTTGGGTGCATATCTTTGGTGTCCCTTTTTTTTTTTTTTTAAACTAAAAATACTGGCAGCCTAATTTTGCCTATTCTCAACACCAAATCAAAGTCAAGTGTTCGCTTTTCTGTTGAATGAGGCTGAGCATCAGTTGGGGCCACCTGGCCTATTTGAGGCAGCTCCTGTAGAACAAATAGCTTCATGTATCAGAAATGGGATGGGAGTACACAGAGAATGCTGAGGACCACACCCATCTGAACCTCAAGGCCAGCTATTCAAATAAACTCTGAATGTGACATATATTTTCTTGTACTGTTTGAGGTCACTGAGAAACTAGCTCTGGAAGTGGCTCTTCCCTCAACTTCAGATCCAAGCATGTTATGTCAAGTGTCTTCCAACCATACCCTCTCTTGAATCAAACTGGCCCACTGTCTCTGTGATATAGAGAGGGAAAAACAGCAAGCAGCTAAGGGTATTAAAATCACCGTGTCTTTGAGAAACGCTAAGAGTTAAATGATCTCCAACAGAGGTTACTATTGTTTATACCATGATATATACATGTCTACAATGGGAAAAAGAAGCCAAAAATTCAACTATGGGAGCCTCATCTATGGAAAAAAAATTCAATCAGGAATCCAGTAGGTTCTAGTGGATTTTGAGAGCATCCAGTTCGATGATGTTAGCTCCATGTTGCCATTTGTTGTTAGACTCAGAAGTTTCATCGGATACATCTGAGGCTAATACTGCACTGTCTGAGACTCTATGGAGAACACCAGCTAGATGCCTCAATGGGGCTTCCCATAGTGAATTTCTGTTGGATGTTATGACGGCCAATCATTCAATTTAATAGCGTTTTGCTATCTATTGTATCTATCTATCTCGTTAGTTGTTCTTTTTTCTTTGGCTTGAAATATACATAATAAACTCATGCATTCAAAACCAAAGTATGGCCATCATAGATCATTCTCCCAACCGTATAGACCAATGAGAGAGAAGAATACAAAACCATATACATTTGATGTCAGTCTTAGGAACAATGCAGTTGTACTCAAACTTACTTTAGACTTTCCCTTCATTCCAGTATTTTAAATCATTTCCTTTCTTTCCCATTCACAACTCCACCAATACCTGGTTGCCTATGTAGCCCCTGTTACTTTCCCAAGCAGTTTTCCATTTTACTTTTTTTAACCCTAATTTTTATTTGTGTGTGTGTGTGTGTGTGTGTGTGTGTGTGTGTGTTTTTGCACACAGATTCATATATGTGGAGGATGCACAAGCAAATGTGTGCTTCTGGAGGCCAGAGATCAGTCTCAGGTGTCATTTCTCCTCAGATATCATCTACCATACTTCTTGAGACAGAATCTCTCACTGGGACTAGAGGTCTTCCAAATAGACTAGACCCGTTGGCCAATGAGAAGCAGGGATCAGCTTGTCTCCACCTCCCCACTTCTGAGATTACAGAAATGTAGCACTCTGGCCAGCATTTTTATGTGGGTTTTAGAGGTTGAATTTGAGTCTGAATACTTACACTGCAAGCACTTTATGTATTGGTTATCCACCCAGCCCATATCTAAGCCTTTTATACAAGCCATTGTAAGACACAAAATCCCCATCCTTTCTGTTTTCTTCCCTCTCCCCCTCTATCCACATAAGCAGAATTAATCCTCTTTTCTCTGGCCAATCATGGAACTTTTATGTATGATCTTTTTTATTGTTTCCCATGTCATAGTACACTACTGACGTCACTGGCTTCTTTCTGTTCCCTAAACTGTGAGGTTTTTTGAAGTTAGTGGCTACATTTCATTCACATCATATCTCCAACATATACAATGTGTACAAAGCAGGTACCTAATGACTGAATGAAGAGAGAAATGGGAGATGTAAATGAAATATCCAAAACTGTTCTGAGTTGTGAAGATGAGACAGCTGTGTGGATCTGGACAGAAGTCAAGATTCTTCTATTCTGTGGCAGCTGGCAAGACTACATGAAAAGGGAGAATTCTGAGTTTGTTTGATGCGCAGTAGCAAGCAGAAGAAAATACTGAGCTTCTAAACTCCATTTTCTATAGCACATTTCAATATGTTTCTCCCTAGTAACATGTTCCCTCACTTCCTCTGTGTCAACAGAGTATCAGGAAGCTCTCTGCCCCATTGTAGTAATTCTTTTCATCTTTTGCCCCACCTACCCAGGACAATACACTTCTTTACATTTTCAGAAGAGAAATTCAACCATAAATTCAATATAGTGGTTGGGGATCTTTTTTAAGGTAGCATTTTAAAGCAATTATCATACCATCTAATTGTGCTAGACCCTAAAAGGAAAATCCTTGTAAATAAAAGCTAATAAAAACAGTAAAACGAGACAAAATTTGCATCACTAAAAGTCATGGGGAGCTGGTAGTATTGTAGAGCGTTCAAAAATAAGACTCTAGGTTGAAGGTTCCAGAGCAGTGAGGATGGGTTTGATTGATCTATTGATTGGTTGATTGATTGAGATTAGGAAAGTCGGGCCAGGTGTGATCACTGACACTGGGGACCTGAGGTAAAAGAATGGAAAGTGCAAGATAAGCTTGGGCTATGTAATGAGAGAGAGAGAAAGAGAGAGAGAGAGAGAGAGAGAGAGAGAGAGAGAGAGAGAGAGAGAGAGAAACTGGAAAGATGGCTCAACAGTTAAGGACAAGTATTGCTCTTGCAGAGAACCCAAGTTCAGCTCCCCAGCACCCATGTCAGGCAGCTCACAACTTCCTGTGATTCCAGCTCCAGAGGATCGGATATCATTTTTGTCCTCCATGGACCCCCGACCTCACACACCTCCCCACAGACATACATATATACACATAATTTAAAATAAATAAATCTGTAAAGTAACAGTCTTAGATTACTAAAGTGATAAATTATATTAGGTTTCCAGAAACTGCTCAAAGGTGGACATTTACTCCCCCCCCCAGGTTTTTTTAGATTTTATTACAAAAGGAACATGATTTGAGCCCAATTTCCCAGCAAAAGTCCCCAACTCCAAGTCTAATTTGGTGAGGGCTTCTCTGGTTAGGGAGCAGGCTGGTAGAGAGAAGAGCCTTCCTCAGACCATTCCACACCTCATCTTCTCTGCCCCTGGATGGGCATGCCCATGTCTGTAGAAACTGCTTTCAAAGTTGCTTACTGGTCCTCATTGCAGCTGATCACCATTGTCTTGTGCAGTGTCTCCTGGTAGGATTCTGTTGATGTGACCCCATAGGAACTGCCCCAGGCACCCAGGCCAGAACCTCGAACCCATGTTTGGGCCTCATTGAGTGTCACGATGCCCTCTTTCTTGCGGCCCAGACCACTGCCTTCTCTCCAGCCCATGGCCTGGAGCATTCAACTGCCAATGTTGTCAACTGCCTAATCCATCCCGAGTGGGTTGTTCAAAGTCCACAGAGGCTGTGGATATGCCACCATACTTCCTCCCTTTGGGCTCTGGTGGCTCAGGGATACCATACTTCTACCTGTGTTCAGCTGCACGGTCTCAATACTTCATTTGCTCCATGTCGTTCTTTTCTAGTGCTTCCAATTCATTTTCTGGCAAGTGGGCTCTCCGAGGAATCTGAAGTTTTTTAAAATTATTATTTATTTATTTATTTATTTTTCATACTTTATTTACATTTCAAATGTTTCCCCCTTTCCAGATCTCCCCTTTGGAACCTCCCCAGTCCCTCCCCTCCCCTGCCACTATGGGGGTATTCCCCCACCCACTCACTCACTCACTCACTCTCATCTTCCCTCCTTGGCATTCTCCTATACTGGGGGATCTAACACCCTCAGGCCCAAGGGCCTCTGCTCCCCATGATGGATAACAAGACCCTCCTCTGCCACATATGTGGCCAGCACCATGGGTCCCTCCATGTGTATTCTTTGGTTGGTGGTCCAGTCTCTGGGAGTATCGAGGGGTCAGGCCAGTTGCCACTGTTGCTCCTTCCATGGGGCTGCAAACTCCCTCAGCTCCTTCAGTCCCTTCTCCAACTCCTCCATCTGGGACCTCACACTCAGCCCTACTGTTGCTGTGAAGTGACTCTTGGGTATTTCTAACTTTTGGGCTAATAACCACTAATCAGTGAGTACATACCATGTTCATTCTTTTGTGACTGCGTTACCTCGCTCAGGATGATATTTTCAAGATCCACCCATTTGTCTGCAAATTTCATGAAGTCATTGTTTTAAATAGCAGAATCTCAAGGTTTTGCTTGTGGAGCCCAGAGAGCTTCTGGTGCGGGATGAGCGCCTCCTTGCTGGGAAACTGGTGGAGGTAGAGCAGACAGGCTAGTTTCTGCTAGTCTGTGAGCTTTTCTTCCCTCTCAGGACCCCCTCACTCCTGCTCATCCTCACTGTCACTCTCCCCACTGTAGGCTGCCGCCAGCTCTCGAGCTTGAGCAGTCATCACTGGCCAACTTTGGGAGACCCATGCTGGTGTGCTGTCTTTCAGCTAGTGTTCCGTTCTTCTCAAGGATGGCATAGCCTGCATCTGCAGTGACCGATTCATCATCTTGTAGAGACTAATAAGCCTTTCATCATCTTGTAGAGACTAATAAGCTAGAGGCTGTTTTTGAAGTTTGTTTGTTTTTTGTTTGTTTGTTTGTTTGGGTTTTTATGCTTGTTGAGACTGTGTGCCCACCGCTCCATGTCCTTGGCAATCTGTTGGGCTGTCTTCATCTTATGCTTCTCTTTCTTCTCTTTTCCCTCCTTTGATGATGCCCCTGTGTCCTTATGTCCATCAGCAGACTGCTCCAAGGCAGGTATGTAGGTCTGCCGTTCCCCAGCCCAGTATAGGTACTGTTGACTCTGAGCATTGTAGTAATACTGGGAGTTGGGATCATAGTATAGCCCAGTCTGGGGGTCATAGTAGTAGCCAGATGTCTCATCATATTGGTAAGTAGAGACATCAGGAACAGGGTACTGGCTGTAGGACTCTGGGGCAGTGGGACTGGTGGCCGGTGGTAAGGCAGAGCTGGGATGAGTAGGGCTCTGGAGCTCAGACTTGAGCACAGCAGGTAACATGATGGTGTATGACTGGCTGTTGGTAGCAGTGCCCTGGCCACTGCTCCCCTAAGCTGATTGCTGATAGAGCTCTGGGACAGCACCAGGCTGGACTCGAAAGAAAGCCTGCAGTGACAGAGAGTCTGCCCCAGTCTCAAGGGAAGCTTCAGGACCTGCTCCAGCTAAGTCCCCTTGGGTCCCAGTCATGCCAATGCCCTTGGTGTTCTTAAGGTAGTCATGGGCATAGAGGGAATCTGTTCCCTGGCTGCTGCCACAGCCCTCATTAGCTGTAGTCAACTGGTGGCTCCTCGGGGGCAGCCCAGGCATTCTCTCCACCCTGGGAAGCCCGTGAGATTGCCCACTGGGAAGCAGCAACGGCAGTGCTAGTCACGGAGGCAGCATTGAGGCGACTGCCTTCATTGGAGGCCAGATCCCTCTTAGAACCCTTGGCAAACTCCACGTTGATGGTCTTGCCATCGATAGTGAGGGGAGGGGGCAGGGCCTGAAAGATCTGTAGCAGTTGGGCTGCTTCCACGATGGTGGAGAGCTGGATGAAGGCGAAGTCTCGGTTCAGCTGGGTCTGCTTGTTGTTGATAACACGCACATTGGAAGAGGACAGCACCACATAGGGTGCTAGGGCCCCAAGGATGGAGTCCATAGTGCTGTGTGGGTTCAGGTTGTGTAAAATAATGGTGTCATTGGTGTTCTCGGAGCTTGGCTCTGAGCCCTAGGACAGGGCTTGTGAGGTCATTACTCCCTGGACCTGGTAGGGCTGAGGCAGTGGGAGTAGGCCCAGAATTAGCTCCTGTTCACTCAGCAGCAGTGCCTGCTGATTCAGTCGTGTGCCAAGGGGCAGCTTCTTCTCTGCCTCTGATTTGGGCACACCACATTTGAAGCACTTCTCTCGGTGCTTGAAGTTCTGGACGCCACACTTATTACACAGCCAGTCCTCATTGATCTTGGGCTTCAGGTCACTGTAACGCATGGATACCTTCTGGCCCAGGATGTTGAGGGAGTGCTGATTGGCTTCCATCCATCGTGTAGCATCCTGCAAGTGACTAAACTCGATGAACGCGAAGCCCAGGCTCTGACCTGAAGATTTGTTCTGCATCAGTTGGACCTCCCGTGCTTGGACACCATGAAACTGCACTTTGCTCTTCAGATGAGTCGTCATACTCATGCTTGTCCTCCTGACTGCCATACTCTCGTGGGTATGAATGATAGTCTATGTCTCTATAATCATGGTCTCGGCTGCGGTTCTCGCCACCATCATCCTGTGAGCGATCAGTGGCTCCATAGCGGCCAGTCTCGTCACCACAACCACCTCGTCTTTCATACCCCAAGACATGATAGGATTTTTAGGAGCTGCTGGGGCCCCTCTTCAGTAGCTGGCTCCTTTCACTTCTCAGCCACCCCTGCTGCTGCCAGCATGATCTGCCAGTCTGGTGATATCTCCTGCAGAGAATCTTCTCGGGGCGGGGCGGGCTGTCAAGGGAAGGCTCCCAGGCATCACCCCCGCCCGACACCACCTCCTTCAGAACTGTTAGTTCAATGGGAGCCAATGCATGCAACTACCAACTCCAAGACTGGGGCAAAAGAGAGGAAAGGGGGAGGGGAGACACGCCCGACGCGTTGCCCTGCCAAGGAAACTCAGTGGCGCCTCCTCCAAGCCGGCCATGGACATTTTCTTTTTAAATGTCTACTTGATGCTTAATTTGACATTGGATAATATATTTTCTTAGCTTGTTTACACTTGTATCCATTTTTCTTATACTGAAAATCTTCAGTTCTAAGACACTAACAATTGGATGCATTTGTTTTCTTTAATAATAATTATTATTATTATAGATAGAGAAAACTGATGTATAATATGAACATAAACAATGAAACTACACAATGAAACTTCAAATTTTGAAATTTGAAAAACAAATCTATTTGTCTTCAAACTATAAGCACATCTACAGCCAGGCCAATTATGTTTAAAAGCCCTTTAAAGACTCTATGTCCTTCTCTGTTTTGTTATATTGCTGACATCTTCCTGCCGATTTTAGATTCTTCCTTTGTTTCTGTTCATTTCCTCTCACACATACCCTTTTCCAATTTAACATGGCATCCTAAATATGTAAACACTTCCATATTAAAAAACAAAAACAAAAGCCAGAGAACAATCTAAAGTTTATCTACCCACTTGCAGCCCAAAGGGAATGTTTGTTAAATACCTACAGATCTATAGTCATAGATTTGCTCAGCTGTAACAGAGTTCTGGTTTATAAAACATATGTACAGGATGGGAGGGAGGACTGCTTCCTGAACAAGCTCTCCTTTGCTTGCTCTCTAGGCCACCTGAAGCTTGTTCTGTCAGGCTCCCTGTGTCAGAAACCCACTGTCCCACCTAACTCCTGCCAGGGAGAGAATATTTGTCAGGCTAGCTCCATGAACTTGCTCCAATTGAAAGGCAAAAGAAACAAACAAAACAACAACAAAAAGGCATGTATAGGTTACCCATCTTGCACGCGTAATAGTTTTTAAAATACTACTTGGTATAAACTCATTCTTTTGAGCTTGGGAAAGAAAGGGCAGCCCCCATGGGGGAATAACACTGCCCACATCACTAAAGGGACAGGGGAAGCTCAGGTAGGCAAAGCTCAAGGGAAGAGTTTCATGCAAAAGCACAAAATAGAATCCAAGAAGTCAACTTTCCTCTGAAATGGGAACACAGGAAGAATGCAAAATGATTGGAATGAATTATGTTAGATATATAGCAAGTTCCTTTGGTAATAAGATCATTTTAAACGGAGTTACCCAGCCCATGATTCCAAAAGTTTGCCCATTCAAAAGGAGACTATGTTGTATCTGTAAGCCACATGAACATTGTCTACAGGTTTAGGAAGGGCATGAAAATAGCATATACAAGACTATATAGGACTTTCACATAGGACTTCCTCTTTGCCAACACACACACAAGGAGGTATATAATCAATTTATTCCTCCTAAAAGACTCTCTAAGGTAGGTACCATGGCCATCTCCATTTTACAGATTTGAAAACAGGTTCAGCCAGCTTAAATAAGTTCTCCAATGTGTTTCAGTAGTGGAGCTAGCTTTGAACCCTGGCCATCTGGCTCCAGACTGTCTTTCTCTGACCTCCTCAAGGTTTGTTTTTGACATAACGGAATGTAGAGCAGCAGGAGTCAAATAGAGGCATTAAGGGGGAACAACATCGTGTTCCAAAAAGAGCTGGCAATAAATATAGCGGATTGGCTGGCTTGATAAGGATGGAATGGGGTTTGGAAAATTGCATACTCTCATGAAGCAAACATGCAATTGTGTCCTTTCAAAAGTGACAGAAAGTATTCAAACCATCCCATTTTTCTTCTCTCCCATTTCAACATTTACTTCAGACTGTGTTGTCCTGGCAGAATCCTGCTCAAAATTGGCGATGGCATGTCAAGGGCTGAAAAAAATGCTTATATACAAATGACTTAGGAAAAATGGACACAATTACCTTTGGGCGTATTAAAAAAATGGTTTTGCTAATTGTAAGGCTTATGACATCTTACAAGGTACTCTTCACATTTTTTGTAGACGTAAGTATTCAAGTCCAGAATGCTTAAGTAGGATTTGCTAGAACTCACTGGATTGAACCATTTAACATTATCTACAAGAATCAAACCAGACTTCCTAAGAATGAGCACATTCCCCTGGCCTGGTTGCCATGGTTACACAAACTACAGAGTGGTTCCTGGGCTACAGCACTGACCCATCCAGAAACCTGTTAGACCCCTGCACTCTCAGACCCCACTGCGGATCTGCTTCACAAGAGTCTAACCTTTGTGTAAATCTGCCAGGCAATCCATATGAATATTAAAGTCAAGTGCATCACAGTGGTCACCAAATTTTCCACCTAGTTTAGCTATAGGAAAAAAAGTTGTTGGTGAGCCTACGTTGATTATAAGTAGATCAATCACACTCATGACTTTTTTTGTTGTTGTTTTTCGAGACAGGGTTTCTCTGTGTAGCCCTGGATGTCCTGGAACTCACTCTGTAGACCAGGCTGGCCTCAAACTCAGAAATCTACCTGCCTCTGCCTCCCAAGTGCTGGGATTAAAGGCTAGCACCACCTGGAAACAACCCAGATGTCCCTCCACAGAGGAATGGATACAGAAAATGTGGTACACTTACACAATGGAATACTACTCAGCCATTAAAAACAATGACTTCATGAAATTCGCAGACAAATGGATGGAACTTGAAAATATCATCCTGAGTGAGGTAACTCAGTCACAAAAGAATGAACATGGTATGTACTCACTGTTAAGTGGTTATTAGCCCAAAAGTTAGAAATACCCAAGAGTCACTTCACAGCAACAGTAGGGCTGAGTGTGAGGTCCCAGATGGAGGAGTTGGAGAAGGGACTGAAGGAGCTGAGGGAGTTTGCATCCCCAGGGAGGCAGCAACAGTGGCAACTGGCCTAATCCCCCAGATACTCCTGGAGACTGATCCACCAACCAAAGAATACACATGGAGGGACCCATGGTGTTGGCCACATATGTGGCAGAGGAGGGTCTTGTTATCCATCAGGGGGAGGAGAGGCCCTTGGGCCTGAGGGTGTTAGATGCCCCAGTATAGGAGAATGACAAGGAGGGAAGAGGAGAGTGGGTGGGTGGGTGGGAGAATACCCCCATAGTGGCAGGGGGAGGGTGGAGGGAATGGGGAGGTTCCAAAGGGGAGATCTGGAAAGGGGGAAACATTTGAAATGTAAATAAAATAAAATAAAAAAAATAAGTAGATCAATCTCTTGAATGGTATATTCTCAGTTTCATATTTTAATCTAATTTAAAGATATCTTTTTTAATTTTAATTTTTCTATGTGTGTGTGCATGCGTGCATGCATGCGGACATGTGCATGTGAGTGCACATACCCTCAGAGACCAGAATAGGGCATCAAATCCCATGGAGCTAGAGGTACTAGCAGTTATAACCACCTGATGTGGGTTCTGGGAATCACAGGTCCTCTGTAAGAGCAGTTCATGTTCTTAACCACTGTCTCTGCAGTTCCCAAATAATCTTCTTGATACCAAACTATCTTTGGTATATCTTTATGGTAGCTCTACACCATTTCTGCCCTTATCAAAGCAGATTAATTACCTTTTCCAAACTGCAAAAAAAAAAAAAATTCTTTAGCATTGATGGCACACATAAATCTTCACCCAGTTGTTATTCAACTAGATATAAAACAATCAAAATCATAATATCAACAGCTACCACTTATGCAGTATGGATAAAACTGAGTCTTGAAAATCAAGTCATATCCTTAAGACCACACAGCCCATACATGTAGTACATGGTGAAGTATGTCACCTGGTCTGTCTCCAAAATCCATACAGGCAGCCATGGACCAGAAGTGCTTCTAGAAAATCAGTGCTGCTCAAGGTTCTAATACATCCTTATAAAAATGCTCTCAAGGGCTGGAGAGATGGCTCAAAGGTTAAGAACACTGGCTGCTTGCTCTTCCACAGATCCTGAATTCAATTCCTAGCAACCACATAGTGGTTCAATTAGATCTTGTGCCCTCTTCTGGCATGCATGCATACATGCAGACAGAACACTTATACATAATAAATAAAAAATAAATAAATAAATGAATAAATAAAATGCTCTCAAAATAAAGACTGATTATTTATTCTGGAGAATATAATATACTTCAGAAACTTTACTCAACAAAATGAAATAAGCAAGGCCAGAAGCTATCAGTGCATCATTTCACAAAGGTAAAACATTACTTCTGGTCTCTAAGCCTTGATTGAAATTGCAACATCATATAGTCTGCAGCTTGGATGTGCTTTAAAATGCCCATCTGTCTATAACTGGAACAGATTTCAACCTCAAAATTTCCTTGAGTCTTTTATAAATGAAATGCCATTAAAACTCTAAGAATTTATGATATTGCTCCTGGGGCACATGGGCTGTGCCATTAGACAGAAAAACTGAAGAAGGTTCAAAAACCTTGGAGAATCTCAGAATTGAGAACAGCAGGTGCTGGAACTAGCTCCCAGCCAGACTCTACCTGTCCTGGAACATGTAACCATGACACCCCACTGAGAGGACCATAGAAACCAGTCTTCTAGCATAAAAACCTAGAGTTCTCTGTGCTAATGGGGTATCTAGATAGGCCACAAGTGTTTAGCCAATGAGCTTCCCTTCCTGGGCATCCCTTCCTGAGGAAGGTTTTTAATCTCTGGTTCACCCTGAGTAAGACGGATGTGTTCATATCTGCCATAAAAATAAAGCAGTTTAGACAAGCAAGAACCATCTCCTTCATCAGGGATTGTCGCTGGGGGAGGCCTTTGTTGTAAAGAGCCATTCCTAAATCTCCTGGAGACCTTCTCTCTTTCAGCCCCTCAGTATTTTCAGCACTCACTTGGAACTAAACTGGATTCCACCCCATCTTGGACTCAGCTACCCCTTTCCTGCCTGGCATGTAGGGTACCCTCAGACCACCGTTCTCAACTCCTCGAGGTCTCCAGCAGTGTGTGGGTACACAGGAGACTGAAAACCACAGCATCTATCCCACCCTCCCACTGTTCTCACCTAGGGAAATAAGGGCTGGGACTCCCTATCTTTGATAGTGTTCTGCCTTTCCTGAGCTGCATGCCAGCAGCGCTCAACATGCCAGCAATGAGTCAGACACACAACCCGATAATTGCTGGCTTTGCTTATTTAGTAACTCACCAGTTTGATTTCTCTTTTTTTTCTGCAGACAGACACTATTTGGGGATGTAAGGTTGGATATTTTTTCACTACATATCCCAGCCTGGTCTCAAACTCATGATTCCCTGCTTCCCCCTACCTGACACTGGGATTGCAGTCATGTGTCATCACATCTGTATTCTAAATAGAATCTCCAAGACAATTTTAACAGACTCAAACAGACAAAGTCTTGTGCTATGGTTTAAGTGGAGAGAAAGTCACCAACCCTTCAACATCTACCTCAATGTCCCTAGAACTTCTGAGTCCTGGAAACAGGTAATAGAAGAAACATACTTAGGGAGAAAGTTTGCCAGTTTCCCTTGTGCTCTTGGCTGGGGCAACTTAGTGATGGTCTCTGGCCTTTTATCAGAAGAGCTCACAACGTCTTAACTCTCCTCTTTACAATGAAGAGGAAGAAACTTGGAAAACGCTGAAAAGGAAAGGCTCCAGGGTTGATGAACAAAATCAAATCAGTCACAGAAACACAAAGAAAAGCATTTCCAACTGTACTATAGAGTAAACACTGTTTATTCCCCTTCAATTATTTCTGTATGTACAAGAAACACAAATAAAAGCAAACATATACCTATGTGTGTTGCAAATCCAAAGCTGTGGTCATAATGCAGGGTAAACAAAACAAACAAAAAGAAAACCAAACAAACAGTGGGTCCTAGACAACAATCCGCGCCTACCTGGTAATTATGCAATAGATACCATTGAGTAATTATTTAGCAACTACTGACAAGCCATAATTCTCGCATGCATATAATATAATCAGAATTTACCAAATGTCACAGTTAGTTGAAACTATCAACTTGACATTATCTAGGGTCATCTAAAAAGGGAAGTTTCACTGAGGAATTGCCCAGATCACATTGGTTGGTAAGCATGTATGAGGGAGATTGTCTTGACTGTTAATTGATGAAGGAGAACACAGCCCACAGGCAGCACCATTCCCTGGAAAGGTGGTCCTGGGCTCTATAAAGAAGCTAGCTAATATGATACAGAGCAATAGTGATAAAAAGTATATAGTATTGGTACAGAAACAGATACGTTAATCAATGGAATAAAATTGAAAACCCAGAAATAAACACACACACACACACACACACACACACACACACACACCTATGGACACTTGATTTTTGACAAAGAAGCCATGACTATACAATGGAAAAAACAAAGTATCTTCAACAAATGGTGCTGGTCTAACTGGATGTCTGAATATAGAAGAAGGAAAATAAATCTGTATTTAATACCCTGCACAAAATTCAAGTCCAAGTGGATCAAGGTCCTCAACACTAAATCGAATAGAACAGAAAGTATGGGATAGCCTTGAACTCATTAGTACAAGAGACAACTCCCTGAACAGAACACCAATGGCTCAGGCTTTAAGACCAACAATTAATAAATGGGACCTCATGAAACTGAAAAGCTTCTGTAAGGCAAAGGACATTGTCAATAGGACAAATCTGCAGCCTACAGATTGGGAAAGGATCTTCACCACTCTTAGATCTGACATAGGGCTAATATCCAAAATTTATAAAAAACTCAAGAAATTAGACAACAACCCAAATAACCCAATTAAAAAATGGGGCACAGAGCTAAACAGAAAATTCTCAACAGAGGAATCTCAAGTGTCCATGAAGCATTTAAAGAAATGTTCAAAGTCTTTAGTCATCAGGAAAATGAAAATCAAAACAACTCTGAGGTTCTATCTTAGAATGGCTAAGATCAACTATTGAAGAGATAGCACATATTGGTGAGGATGTGGAGCAAGGGTGAAGACCCCTCCACTGCTGGTGGGAGTGCAAACTTATACAACCACTTTGGAAGTCAATCTGGTGGTTTCTCAGAAAACTGGGAACAGTTCTACCTATACCACTCCTGGGCATATACCCAAAAGATGCTCCATCATCCCACAAAGACACATACTCATCTATGCTTATAGCAGTTTTATTTGTACTAGCCAGAAACTGGAAACAACCTAGATGTCCCTCAACATCTCAGAGAAGAAGGGGAGGTAAATGGGGGGAAGGGTTGTGGGAGGGGTGACAGGGATGGGGGCAGTGAGTGGAATGTAAAGTGAATAAGTAAAAATAGATAGATTAATAAATAAATTAAATTAATAAAATAAGACTGAATACTAGAAAAAAAAAAAAAGAAGCTAGCTAAGCATGACCCGAGGAAGCTAGCAAACTTTTGCGTTAAGTTCCCGCTTGGTGTCCTTCCCTGATTTCTGTCTGTGATGAACTGTGACTTATAAACTGAACTATACCCTTTCTTTCTCTAAGTTGCTTTTGGTCAGTGTGTTTTTCTCACAGCAACAGAGAGGAAGCTAGAACACTAAGCTGCTAGTTAAAACAGTCGTAGGTGCTACTTGCTCACTGGGCAAATAAGCAAAGCAGTTTGAAATATTCTGATTGTCAGATGCCATATCTCCAGACACCTTACCAGATTCCCTTGGCTACTTTTACCCTACACTCCAGAATCAACAAACGAACAACTGGTAGGAGGGAGCATGAAAACCTTGCTATCTTGTCTGGGGTAGGTTAGAACAATGCTACAACATGCTGATCCTGAAGGGCAGTGAGGTCTGGTTAAAGCTACTCTCTTGTGCTCTTTGCCTAAGACAGTAATCTTGCTTAGCTTCCTTCCGACTTTGTCTGGGTTCTCTTTACTGTTTCCCTAGGAGTTAAGTACTTCCTTTAAATCGTATGCACAGGAATCATCTGAACCTCAGGGTCAGCTTCTAGGTACCATCATCTATAAGATTCTGTGACCAAGCTCACCATTACTACCCATTACATTGGCTGACATGTGGATCCTTTGCCTCCCCAGAAAATTGTTCTGGTGGGTAATTACTACAATACTTGTCATACCTCCTTCCTAAATTGATTTTATTTCATTAAAAAGTGAGACCCTAACACAAATAGTATAAAGAAAACATACAGAGTATGTTCTATGTAAGTTAAGTGAACGGCTAATTTTTTTAAGATTTTGTTTTGTATTTGTGTGTCTGCACCTGTGTGGGTGCCCATGGAAGTCAGAAGAGGGGGTAAGAACCTCTAGCAGTGGAGTTATAGGTGGTTGTATCTCAATGCAGGTTCTGGGAATCAACCCCAGGTCTTCTGCAATAGCAGTAAGTGCTCTCAAATGCTGAGCCATCTCTCCAGCAACAGTTAATTTTGTCTTCAAACCATGTAATCCTGTCATGTGCTTTCCTTGCTCACTAAGTGGGACATAAATCATTTGCAAGAATCTTTATGGAGTGAAACTGGTCCCATTTTTTTGTTTGTCTCTTAAAAGCAGTAACTTTGCAGTAGCAAGGAGTTAGGATTCAAAGTATTAAATTGGAGTAAAAAATGTTAAGAAATGGCCAGGCAGTGGTGGCGCATACCTTTAATCCCAGCACTCAGGAGGCAGAGGTAGGCGGATTTCTGAGTTCGAGGCGAGCCTGGTCTACAAAGTGAGTTCCAGGACAGCCAGGGCTACACAGAGAAACCCTGTCTCGAAAAACCAAAAAAAAAAAAGTTAAGAAATAGGGGTAAATCTGTACATGTATTAAGATATACCTAGAACTGCTTTTCAGTCAAACTCTTCCTATGATTGATGATTGATGATGATGATGATGATGATGATGATAGATCCACCCTGATGTCACCGTATACTTCATGTTTCAGAGACACACAACAGGCATGACTTACCTTGATTCCCAAGGCTTCTCCTGAAATGACAGCGACTGTCACACCATCTTTGGTGGGTTTTGGGATCTCTTCACTTTTCAGTTCCTGGTACTGAGGTTCCACCATCTTTTCTGAGCGTCTCAAATTCACCCACAACTGTAAGCCATGAGCTGGCTCCTCTGAGCAGGGCATCTCAGCATGCAGAATGCCTCTGCCTGCAGTCATCCACTGAAACATCAAACCAACAAGGAGCCAAATGGAACATATCCACTAACAAGTCTATGCATGCAACAACTACACCATGGCAAAGTGACACATTCAACTGGTGCCGTGGTCACAGTGCCTGGACATCTCAAGAAATAACAAATGTCTATGACAGTTCCTGGGGGCTCGTTCAAGTTTCCAAAGCCTCGCTCATTTTAAATCAAAGTATCAGAATTGAAATTCCTACACAGGGAAGAATCCTTTCTGTGATACCCCTGAGTTTCACATTGAGCCATGAGGTAAGGAGCTGTAGTTAGATAGCACTGGAGTATGATTTGACTTAAAAAGGGCAAAAAGAAGTACTGGGTAAGGGAGATGGCAGTAAACAATGCAATTATGTTCCAGGCCTAGAACCCAACAGGGAGATGTGGAGTTGGGATAAATCTTCAGGATTGTCCTGAAATCAGCAAAGAGTTATCGAGATTGTTCCTAAGTAGGAAGCACAACTTTGGCAAAGTCAATTTCCTGACATAGAGTTCAATTCCCAGGGAGGAATGTAGCTAGCATGTACATCAGCTGAAGAACTTGTATGTGAGACTAGATAGACAGGGGAAAGACTTCAGCATCCTCTACCCCAGAAATGGTAAGCTTGAACCTCTGGGCATACAATTACAGTAATGAAGCCCTCACTACTGAGAGAACCAGTTGTTGCCTCTGGCTGTTAGGCAGATTTTTCAAGTGTTTTTTTTTTTACATGTTTGAAAGCATGCTGGAGGCCCATTACAAGCATTAACCACAGACACTGAGGACACAAGGTTGGAAAATGATAGATTTTCTGCTTGTTTTAGCTTGGGTTCACCCATACAAGAACCTGAAACAAGGACCTACATGCAGGGTCTTTAGTTGGAAAGGGATACAGAAAGCAAAATGGAGGAAGTAGGGTGTACTGGCTGGTTTTGTGTGTCAACTTGACACAAGCTGGAGTTCTCTTGACACAAGAGAAAGGCGCTTCAGGTGAGGAAATGCCTCCATGAGATCCAGGTGTAAGGCATTTTCTCAATTAGTGATCAAGGGGGAGGGCCCATTGTGGGTGGTGCCATCCCTGGGCTGGTAGTCTTGGGTTCTATAAGAAAGCCAGCTGAGCAAGCCAGGGGAAGCAAGCCAGTAAGTCACATCCCTCCATGGCCTCTGCATCAGCTCCTGATTCCTGACCTGCTTGAGTTCCAGTCCTGACTTCCTTTGGTGATGACCAGCAGGATAGAAGTGTAAGCTGAATAAACCCTTTCCTCCCCAACTTGCTTCTTGATCATGATGTTTGTGCAGGAATAGAAACCCTGACTAAGACATAGGGCAGAGGGGCAAAGAGGAGTGTTTATGAGTGAGTTACAGCTGTGGAGGCCTAGGGCTTAGACCCACTGGGAACCATGTAGATAAGCTTCGGAATTATTGCACAGAAGACAAAGACTACTAAAACTTTTAGATTCCACTTGGCGTCCATCAGTGACCAAGAGCCTCTGAGAGACACAACAATACATGCACAGATGGGGTGCTGTGTATGGATACATAGGAACTGTCACCACCTGAACTCTGAAGAGGACCATCAGCATCATCTTTCACCCAGCCCTTGGGGAAGGAAAATAAAACTAACACAACTGCTCAAACTAATTGGTGTCATTATCCCTGTGCTTCGTTGATACTGTGAAGAATGACAAGAGTTTTACCAGCGTACATGAGGTGGCTCAAGTTGCCTTACCTGAGGGTTTGGCCATTAGGCTGAAACCCAAAGGAAGTACGGACTAGGAGAAAGAAATAGGAGGAGGAGGAGGAGGAGGAGGAGGAGGAGGAGGAGGAGGAGGAGGAGGAGGAAGAGTCCGTACAAAGGAAACAGCAGTCTGAGATAAGTATGAGGATCTGAAAGAAAACCACTAAATGGTTTGGAGATTTCTTTACTTCATTAAGTCTAACTACATTTCTTTCCATTCTGTTTAACAAGGCCGACTGAACCTTCTAATGGAGGGAGGGATCCAGTGTTTTCTGTCTGCCAATAGCTAGCAATTGGTGTTCCTCAAAGACCTCTTCCTATTTTTCAAGCAGCTTCCCACTTCACTAAAACTTCCTCTATCAGTATTTTTATATATATTCTTCAAAAAATTTTACATGTATCTTAACAATATCCAGTTCAAATCCCCTTCCATTTTCTCAGTCTCTTGATTAACTTAAATAAGATAAAGCAGTTTGCCAGTGTTTAAAATAGCCTACCCATTGGTATTGAATAGGAAGAACATGGTTCTTTCTCTTTCTATCCCCATCACCCACTAACTCCAATCAATACCTTTTCACTTTTCAATACCTTTAAATCCCTATTCTCTCCTTTTAAAACTAGGATGTAAAATACTAATAATCTCAAAGAGCTTGGGCAGATGAAAACATTAAGCCAAAAAATGCTATGCCACTATTATCCTAGGCAAATGAGCAGTCTCTTTTGTTACTGTTGTTACTGTCATTGTTCTGAGATATGATCTCCTTATGTAACTCAGGCTGATCTTAAAAACTCTTGATCCCCCATGTCCAAGTTATAAGATCATAGACATAAGCTGCCATGCCCAGATCCCAACCACAAAATCGTAATGGTCCAAGTATTGACTAGCACCTACAAGGCAATCTGATGGGGCAAAAAGCAGAAGTCACCAATTCTACAAGCAGCACATGCCCTGGCGTTCTTACCTGTCTCTCTGAGTTAGCCCTAGTTCGTGTTCTGCTCTACGAGGAGTTTCCTTTTGCTTTCATGACATTTTCCTTTTGCTTTTGTTTTTAATTTCATTTTCATTGAAACGCAATGATCCAATATATATACTTTGCATCCCAGAAAATACATAAATGGTCTGATATAGAGCTACACAACTGACCAAAATGATCTAAGCAGTTCCAGGAGATTTAAATTAAAACATGTCACTCACAAAAGGAATATGGCACACAGTTTGAGTTTGGGGGTTTTGTTCCCTTTCAGATAGGGTCTTACTATGTAACCCTGGCTTTGCTGAAATTCACTATGTGAACCAGCCTGCCTTCAAAGTCACAGAGATCCACTTACCTCTGTCCTCCTGAGTGCTGGGATAAAATGTGTGTGCCACCTTGCCTAACCTTGGGTTACTGTGTTAAGTGACAACATTGAACCATAAAAATAAACTGAAACATAAATAATGAATTGTCACAAATGCAGAACATAAGTCGAGAAAGACTAAATTGAAATGGTTTTCAACTGCTGAATTTGGCAGTGAGAAAATCATAAGCGACCACTACCGGAACAGCTTCATTACAGGTTCAAAGGGAGGATGCAGACAAACCAACCATGACTTCTATGAATTGGGGAAGAAATGTCAACTGGGACAGTAACTCTTGATTACCCTTGAAGAAAAGGAAAACCAAACCAAACCACAACAAAATGAAGACTAGGTAAGCACTAAAAGCTGGTCAGGGATGGTGAGATGGCTCAGAGGGTAAAAAGCACTGGCTTCCAAGCCTGACAACTTGAGTTCAATCCTTGGGATCCACTTGCTAGAATAAGAGAACCAACTCCCATAAGTTATCCTCTGACATCTATACATGTGCTTTAGCATGTACCTACATGCACACATGTACAAATAAACGAAGAAGTATAATAAAGATTTGAAGATTTTATTTGATCCCCAGCAACACACACACACACACACACACACACACATACACACACACACACACAGTGATTGAGGGGTCAAGGAAAACATGAGAAGAGAACACGAGAGATCTGTGTTGGTTTCCAGCCAGAATGGAAGAATCCTCTGAAAGAGGGCTATGACAGCTAGTGTTCTCAGCTTGATAGAATGTGGAATCACCTGGGAAACAGACCTCGGCACCTGCTGTGGGGAATTATCTTGATTATGTTAACTGATGGATACTGCCCATCTTGACGGGGGCAGGACTATGCTTTTGGCAGGGTATCCTGAACTGTATGGAATAGAGTGAGGTGAGCACTAGCATGCATTCTTGCTCTCTGTTTCTGATTATAGATATGACATGACCAGTTGCTTCAAGTTCTAGGAGCTTTGACTTTCCTTCCATGGTGGCCATACCTAGACTACTGTTAGTACCCTTGGAAAACACAGAAGAGACCCTCGTGGTCAGCTTTGAACCCCAAACATCTGTTTCCCTAGTAATACCGCAGGAAGAAAAGCGTGAGTTTTGCCCCCATCTTAAAATACTATATGACAAGGTGAGGATTTGTTGAGACTCACTAAGGGAAAGCTACATCCTCCCACCAAAAGAATGGTATCTGAGTTCTACCCCTTGCCTTGGATGGAGACATGGCATTCTGATTGTCTTAAAGAACATTACATACTGTTTTTCCTCCCTTAAGAATTAATCCAATTGGGCTTGCCAATCACTAAAGCTCATTCACCAAAAGTCAGGCTAAAGAGATTGGAGGAATAAGTCTCCCCTTAATGAGATAATGAGAAGCCCTTCCCTCAGTACAATGCTCACAGGTTTTTCCTACTGCTGACTTTACCCACTTCCTGAATTCCAACTCCAAAAGGACTTTTCTTTCCTTCTACCTCTTATTTGGATATAACCAAAGCCTGAGCATGCTTTCGCTAATACTCTGGACTTTCACATTCTTTCTCTGAAGCCACTCTTGCCTTCCAATAAGGAGCTACTTGCCAACCTCCATTGCTGAACATGCTGACTTTCTGAAACCCTCACTTAAAAGGACATGACTTTCTTGAAGCTTCTCCACCTCTATCTTGCTGGCAGCTGCCAAAAGTCACAGCTTGCCTGCACTGTTGGTTTTCCTCTCAAACACTAATAAATGCTAATCTGAGTCTGTTTTTAAATTATCAATGTGACCAAAAAACCAACGAAGAGACCCCTGTTTTTTCCTGGTAATACCATGAACTGTAAACTAAAATCGGCTCTTTCTCCTTTAAGATGCTTTTGTATTTTGTTATAGCAACAGAAAGGAAACTAAGACTAGAGAAACCAGAGGTATTAGAGCGGGAGAGAAAAGGTAGGGTTAAAGTACTGGAAATCAGCAAGATTAAACACACACAAAACCTAAGATTGTTAACCAATCAGCAATTCCCTGTCATGGCAGTACCTGTAGGTCTCCTGGATTCATTTTACCAACATGACCACAGAAGTCTTCATGGGCCATGCTGCCCCCTTCCAGAAGATAAGATACCTTAAAAAAAAATAAACCGAAGAAAAAGTTAGTTCTTTTACCACTATAAAATCAGATTGATTGGGTTCTTTATTACTGATTGGCATCAGTTCCATATTTACTTCAGATATTAAGCACTGTCTTAGTTTGTAAACCATTCTTCCTATTTCAAGTTGCTTTTCCATTAATAGAATGGACAAAAGATATGACTAAACATTTTGCCAAAGAAAACATGCAAATGGCTAGCAGGTATGGGAAGAAACGCTCACTATCACTAATCAGAGAAACGCAAATCCAAACCACAATGTGACATCACTCATACCTGTTAGGTACCTATTATCAAAGTCAAAAGATAGGTGATTGTTCAAAAAGAACATGAGAAAGAGGGAACCCTTATATACTGTTGATGAGAAGTAAACTGCTAGCCACAATAGAAAACAGAATGAAAATTATTTTTTAAAAAAAAAAAACAAAACGTAGAAATAGAATTACCACACCATCCCACTTTCTTAATCCTCAGTACAAACCCAAAACAAATCAAGTCATCATAGGAAAGACATACCAACAAACTGATGTTTACTGTAGTACTTACTCAGAATCCCTACTATATAACACTTACAATAGCTGTGCTATGATATTAGTTTGTCTAAACTGTGGTCTAAACAATGGTGTGGATAAGTATGACTACCTGTCACGTATTCATTCTCTCAGGTTGCTCTCCTAATCATTGTGTCTAAACACAAATGAATAGATAATGAAAATGAGAAGGATAACGAGCCTTAAAAGGGGAAGATAGCCTATTATTGTTTACAGTATAGATAAAGCTGGAAGATGTTGCATTACATGAAATAAGATAGACAGAAAATGACAATTACTGCATGACCTCCCATAGAAATTGAGATTAGAGGGTTGCTTATTAAGGACTGGAATGGGAGAAATATGGAAATGTAGGGCAAGGGCCCACAGTTAGATGATAAGTTCTTGGGGCCCAATGCACAACATGTGACTAGAATTAATAACACTGCATTTGATATGGTGAGGCTGGAGAGGTGCTCAGTTGGTGATGTGCATTCCATGAAATTCCAAGGACCTGAGTTTGACCCTTAGAACCCATGCAAACCAGCCAGGCTTGATAGATGCTTGTAATTCCATTCTGGGGAGGTAAAGATAGATAGACCCCTGGCCAGCCAACCTACTCGACTTGAAAATCTCCAAGCCATTGAGAGACCATGTCTCTAAGAAAGATGGTTCCTGAAGAACAACTCACCCAAGGGTAGCCTCTGGCCTCTACTCACAAATAGAAACACGTATATACATGAATACACACATGATAACCTTGTGAGGTGATAATCATTCCATAATATATACATGCATCAAAACACTGCAATACATGCATGTATTAAAACACTGCAGTGTGTGCAACTGTCACATTATAGTTTAATGAAGCATGGAGAAGCAAAGGATCGAGTATCTGTGGAGATCTGTTCAATTTTTCCACCAAAAACGTCTTGTTAGGAGAATTAAGACAGGAGAGCAATTTGAGAGAACAAATATGTGACAGGTAGTCATACTGTCCACACCATGCCTTTGAGGGAATTTCACTATGTCCCATCCTCCAGGGAGGTGCAGCCCAGGAAGGCCAGAGCTCATAGCCAGTTAAAGTAGCACTTATCCTGAAGGTCCAGGAAAGTTCATGATGGGCCTCCCACAGCCAGGCCTGAAGCTCAGGTGAAAGTAAACCTGTTCTTGGCTATAGCAGAAAACCCAAAGGAAACATTCCTGACACCCAGGCACACAGCCTCAGTGGGTACTCAAAACTGTTTATGGTGCATGTCAAGTCATTTCAAATCAAAGTCAACATTCCCAGATTCATGCCTTCATTCGAAAACAGCAAGACCATATTCACACAAGGGTGTACATGCTCACATTCCCAGATCCATGTCCATAGTAAATCTAAAACTGAAGAGAAATACTATGTGTCCCATAGAGTGGCAAGTAGCCACATGTAGCTGCTTAAGTTTCACTTAAATCAAACTAATAGAATTTAACGTCAGCTCATCAGCTGCACTAGCCATATTGCCAGTGCTCAACAGCCTCCTGTAGCTAATGGCTGCTATGACCAACAGTGGAGACTATAAAACATTTTTGTCTTTACAGAATTCTATGCTACTGTGATCTAGACAAAAGAATTTGAAAATTAAATTTCAGCAATGGTGGGCATTTTGTACAGAGTACAAAATCTCTCAAACCAGAAGCATTCTAATGGGCTTCTCATTTCATTATTTTATCAAAAGAAAAAAAAACAACTCTAATATTCTCTTCTTTAAGGGTCTTGTAATCAAATCAGAGAAGATTAAAGAGACATCAAATACATAAAACATTTAATTACTTTAAAGACATGGTCATATTGTTATAGGAAATATTCAAGTTAGCACTGGAGGTTTTAGATAAATGGCGGTCACGATAGAAGGCCCTCTTTGCATCCTTTATGTAAACTGGAGAATTTGTGCACACCTTGTAACCCCTGAAAACATTACCATTCAGCCTAAGCAGTTGTGAAATGCATGTGATAGTTCTCTGCTAATGACCCACTGCAGGCTTAACAGTCACAACCATGGACATTCTCATAACTGGATGCATTTTTCATATACCAGCTACCTCAGTATTTTCTTTAATCCTTAATGTGATTATCCTTTTTAAGTTTTGAATTTTACTTAAAGTTGTCATTAACCATTATTATTATATGAGTGAACCAGAAAAATGAAATCTCTGATTAAAATCCCAATATGCACTGTTGACATTTTAATTTTCACTCAAATATACTAAATCAAAGACTTTTTTTATTTAAAAAATCAGAATTTACACATGAATTAGCCTTGCTACCAACCTCCTAAACTAACAACTTTTACCAACTCCCTAAATCTTAACTCTGTAAATCCACACAAAGAAAAAGAATAAAAATATACTTTTGAAAAGAAGGCCAAAACATATTCCCAAGAGGTATGAAATGAGAAAATATTTTTGAAGTTTTTAGTACCTATGAGATACTGCATCAGCATCATCACCTATATGTGTATGGGTGTTTTGCCTGCATGTATGCCTGTGCACCACGTGCATGCTTGGGTGATGCTGGAGGCTCGAGAGGACATAAGTTCCCATGAAACTGGAGTTATGATGGTTGACAGCCACCACGTATGTGCTGGGACACCCTAAACATGGTGACACAATTCTGTAAGGTGGTGTCCATGACTCACTATATAGAAGAGAGGAATATGAGCAACAGCACCTCTCTCTCTCTCTCTCTTTCTCTCTCTCTCTCTCTCTCTCTCTGCTTCCTGACTGATCAGTGTGACTGTCACCTTATGTTCCCGTTGCCACCTTATGCTCCTGTTGCCTTTCCCAATCATGATGAACTACAGGCTAACCTCAAACTCTGAGCCAAAATAAACCCTTCTTTCTTTGGGTTGCTTTATAGCAATAAGAAAAATGGGAATATGCCAGAGGGAAAAAAGGCACTGGTGACAGGGGGCAAGAAGGGTATTCCATGAAAACACAGAGACTAATAATAGAGAAAAAAATGGAAGGAAATGGAAGATGTTTCAAAGATCTAAGAAATAGAACCAAGAATAACAATATACTGGGTTTATCCATGGGCTTGCCTCCTATGGCCATAGCTGTTCCATCAACTACAGTTGATTAAAACTCAATAGGACTGACCTTTGGGAAACCCTGTGATCTCCCTTTGGTATTTCCTCCCATTTGGAGGATGTTCCATTACTGTTAACCTCCTTACCTCTTACTCCATGCACCTCTTCCTCTGCTTCCTACTGGGATGAGCTTGCAAGACAATACTGGGGATTTTCCTTTCCCCTTCTTAGGAATCAGCTTGCACATAGAAAGCAAGAACCTTTGATGATGATTTGACTCTGTGACAAGGACCTTCTTGAGCAGCATGCAGAAGCCAACATGCCTACAGATATAGGCCACTTGCTCCAATATTAACTTTTCACAAACACAGGCATTTTTGGCTTCCATACTCTTTTATCTTCTCAAGCGATTGACAATTCAAACTGAGCAATAGCCATTGTTTAATTATACCTCCTCATAACCTCAAATCTAACAGATCTGTTAGTGCCATGTTATTGACGTACCATATAATAAGCCCCCCGCTGTTTGAGTGATCTATATTGGGTGTCAGTTCTTTTTTGATTTATGTATCTATGTGTGGGGAGGAGTGATCCTGTGGGGTGGGGGGTGCACACAGGTGCTTTATTAGCATACAAATGAGCAGTTTTTCTTGTGGCATTTTTATACTCCTTTGCTTTGGGGTATGCTTTCCTTCCTCACTCCTCTCCAGATCGAGCAGTTCTCCCTCCCTGCTTTAATGCAGGGAGCATCCTCTTTCCACTTGTACGCCATGTTGTAGCTGAGAAAAGCAAAAACTGAGAACAAAGTGAAATGACACATATGCATGAAGATGCCATGATGACTCTCTTATTTTGTATGCTAACCTAAAAAGTTAATTAAGCAAGAAAGTGTCTAATGTATAAGATTATATATATATATATATATATATATATATATATATATGAATGAAAGATATGGCAAGTCAAAGAATGACAATTATATTTTACATTTGATTTTAGTCAAAAGATCATGAAGTGATAATAACTATATTTTAAAGGAGTCAAATATAACACTACATATAAATTCATTAAATGAAATTTCGTCCTGTGATTATTAGTATGTATAAAGATGCCTGAACATCCATATACAGAAAATGTCAATGGTGGTCATCCCAAGATGATAAACACAGACATGTTTTATTATTAGTTTCTTTCCACAATGAATATTTTCCTTTTTCCCCCAACAGAAACATGTATTTTATTCGGAAAACAAGGATGCCTCTTCCAATCATTAAAATGAGTGTTATGGATTAGTCTTTATAGATTTATTCCCCAGCTAATGGCTTGGACAGGAAGGTAACAACAAGCATGACTCCACATTACATGTGAGGACAATGGAACACAGACTTTCCCACGTTTAATACTGAATGTTTATAGAAGTCACTAAGGCCAGAATGGGAATAAAGCACTTGTGATTTAACAACTTTAAGGGGACAGACAGCAAGCTTCCAGTTTTCAAAGAAGTAGCCAAAGTATAAGGAGCACTGTCTACAATTGCTTTCCTGTCTTTCCTATTTTTGTTTAGCTTGTAGTGAAACTCTCTCTTAGGTTCTCAAAGAAGACCCTCTTAAATCACAGCCCCAGATTATTTTTCATTACTCCAGTCAAACATGAAGTCTTTCAAGTTGCAAACCATAACCTACACACACACACACACACACACACACACACACACATCTTTATATTATTAGTTTTTATATACAATATTTGCTTTTTTATTATTGCTAAGTGTCATAAATGCTTCATGGCAACTTTGCTTATGAGTTGCTGTCTGTAGAACATCTTAAAAAGAAAGAACACCCTGGAGCAGTTTCATCTGAGAGTTGAGACAAGCCACATGATCTTTTAGGGCCTTACATAATCACAAACACCTGGAGAACTTCCACGGGTGGTTGACGAATTGTGTTATGTTTAAACTCAAGAGTTGTGTGTGTCCAATTAAGTAAGAAGTTTGTAATCTGAACCAGGTGTTTCCTCAGCGCACTTGATATGCTGTTTGGTCTCCTCTCTTCCTTCCCTCCCTCTAGTCCTTTCCATGGGTCTTTACCAAGTATTTTTGTTCCCTTGTAAGTTCTTAATTCTTTGGATGTTTATGTTTGGAGAGAGAAAGACACGACACAAATTCACACTGTGATGAAGGAAAAGTGTCATTTACCATGTAACGTGTGAGAAAGGGGAATCTCTGAGAACTGTAAATTAAGCTGGAAGAATTCCCACACAAGAGAAAATAGTTTGTTGTTTCTTTCCAGCTGCTAGGTAGAAGGAGGGCAAGGAGGAGGCCTCATTCTATGTCTAGATATAAAACAAGACTTACCCTGTAAAGCCAAAACTTCACATGATGGGGACAACTATATTTCCTTTTCATTTCTTTTTGCCCTAAAATTGTGAGTTTTTTCCTACTGGTAGCTGGGTAGTAGAGAAAAAAAGAAAGAAAGTAAGAAAATAAGAATACTAAGTATTCTTAGTAAGAATAGTAAGAAAAGTAATAAAGAATAGTAAGAAAAGTAAGAAAGTAAGAAAGTAAGAATACAAGTTGAGGTCATGGCTGACAAGAGATGCCAGCAAGGAACATATTGTGTAATAGAAGCTATGAACTGTTCTCAGGGGCAGGAATATGATGTTTGAATTCTTACACTGAAGGACCCTAAAAGGAAAGCATCTTCACATGAGCAATCCCTCTGAGACCTGAAAAAACACTCCACTAACCTACTCATCTAACCCCGATCCTACAGTACCCCCAAGTCCCACAAGGTGGCCATAACAACAGTGGGTTTTTAAAAAACCTGAAAACAGAGGGTGGGCACATCTTCCCACCTGCTTCCTGAAGTATATTACCCAGACATTCCCATGGTTCTGTTTGTCACTTCATTCAGGCCACTGTTCAAATATCACAGAATGAAGGAAATCATATCTCGGTCTACTCTACCCTACACTGGATTGTTTCTTCTTCCCAGCTTTTTCACTACGAGATGCTGTCTTATAAAATTCTTCATCTATAGACTATCTAAAACAATATAAGAGCCATGAAACCTGGGATTTTGAAACATTTTATTAGTGTAAACGATGGATTCCATTGTGTCCAATCTACATTCTCATCAACATGAATACGTGTTCCATTTCTCTGTGCATCTTCACCAAATTTATTGTTGTTTGTGGTCTTGAAGATAGCCATTTTGGACTAGGGTGAGATGCAATCTCAACCTAAGTATGACTTGCATTTCCAGGATGGCTAAGGAGAGTCAACATCTTTTTCATGTATTTATTGGCCATTTGTACTTCTTTTGAAAACTTTTTGTGTAATTCATTTGCTCATTTATTGATCAGGTGATTTTTTTAGTATCCATTTCCTGAATTCTTTATATATTCTACATATTAATCCCTTTGACAAGGAGATTCATTTGAGGACAAATAATTAGCAAACTTTTAATTTCCATTCTGTAGCCTGTCTCTTCGTTCTGTTGATTATTTCTTTGCTACATAGAAGCTTTTTAATTAGATGCAATCCCATTTGTCAATTCTTGCTGTTGTTTCCTGAGCCACTGTGGTTGTATTCAGAAAGCCATTGTGTGATTATATCTTGAAGCACTTTCAACAGAGACATTTTTTTAAAACTCCCAACTGTGCCCTGCATATAACTGTCACTGACGATGTAATGAATACATTGATAAACCTTATTTTCATAATCTTTTAGCATTTAGCATACCTAGCCCTGGGTATATACCATAATCTACATGTTATTATTGTGGCTTATTGTCATTAAGGTTACAGCATAACAACAACAGAGCAAGAAATTAAATCAACATTTTCTGTCTCTGAGAATGAAACTATTTCTCCCAGCCCATGTTGCCTCACAAATGCTGTCGTCATCATGTAGGCTTTGTGAACGCAGTGGTTGCCTCTGAGGAGAAATCTGACAGGAGATGCAACAGTAGCCAGAATGGTAGGGGTTTTCATGAAAGAAATAAGAGGACTCTGCCAATTCAGGTGAATCAGCCATTTTAGGTAAAGATGAAATCCCAGCGCTGTATGCAAAACTGAAAATAAGACTTATGATTCCTGAAGGGATGGGGTCAATTAAAAGACTCAAAGCTACAGTACCCTAAGATGAGGTGACTGGTCCTTCGTTATGGAGCTTTACTTAATAACATCTAGCTGCAAAGAAAAGAAGAAACTGACTACTTGCCTCATATTTTATCCTTCTCCCATTCCTGAAAGTCTTTCAAATCTACCCATTTTCCTTGTACCCTGTGTAAAATTTCTGATATGCGTGTCAAGATGCTGTAACAATCATATCCGTAAACCTGACTACTCAGGCAAGTTGAATCGAAGACTCCCTCACTACCTTCCACGTGTTCCTAGATTTAGGAGGGAAAATATCCCTTCCTCTTCAAACTCACCCAGTCTTAGGAGGACTCTCTTCAAATAAAACTTCGGACTCCCTGTGTAACTACCAGCCACTTTCTTAACTGCCATGACCCACCTCCAATATTGTTGCGTCTTCCACATTATACCAAAGGTCTTACGTATATGACTTACCAATGCCCATGATTACTCCAATTTCAAGCACACAGTAGTCTATCCCCCATACAGTGGAAAAGTCAGTAACTACAACTTATAGCTTAAGAGAGCCCCCTGCTGACTCAAATGATGTGTGCCATGCTGCTACAGAAATAGTTCTCAACCTGGGGGTCACAACCCCTTTAAAGGGGTCAAATTACCCTTTCAGAAGAGTCACATATCATATGTCCTGTGTCTTTGATATTTATGCTAGGATTCATAACAATAGCAAAATTACAGTCATGAAGTAGTAACCAAAATAATTTTATGACTGTGGGTCACCATGACATGAGGAACTATATTAAAGGGTTGCAGCATTAGGAACATTGAGAACCACTGCACTATATAGTCAGGTCTCACTAAACTAGATGCAGGCCTTGCTAATAGGTGAATTGGTAAGTATGTCTTTTGGCACAAGAGCGGGGCCTGTGCTTAAGGACCTAGTGTCATGAGACAAGGTGTCATCTGGTCATGGAGGGGCCAGCTCTGTTCTGTCTATAGTTAAAAGCTATCAGGGGAGTATAACGAGTTCTCAATATCACATCTCCCCATCTCCATATTTTCTACCTGAAAATTCTAGGAAAATAATCTGTAATACATTAATCATTTATTATTATAATATAGTGTGCATGAGGTAGACAGAAAAATTCATTGAGAAATGTATCTGTTTCCAAAGAATATTTCAATTGAACTGCTACTTTTCCCTATGTGACCTACATTTGTTGTCATAGACCAGGTTTTTATTCTAAAGCTGTTCTGGGCATCATTGGATCAGATGGCCCTAAATGATCTCCTTTATGGCTTTAGGAAGCAAAATAAATAATCTTAATTAACTTAATTAACTCTATAGATACAACTAACTTGATCCATTTCCTCACAATACTGGAAGGTTGGAGAAACAAGAACATTACTCTGCACTTTCAGGTAGGAAATTTTGGGTTCCTGGCCCCAGCCAACCAGCATCAATTCCTACAG
Organism: Rhynchomys soricoides; assembly: GCA_019843965.1. NCBI lineage: Eukaryota > Metazoa > Chordata > Mammalia > Rodentia > Muridae > Rhynchomys > Rhynchomys soricoides. The sequence continues at coordinate 1,172,011 of JADRCH010007686.1, read as the reverse complement.
TAAGTTTAGCAGCAGCCCTGACTATTACCCACCAGATGGCAATAGCGCTCAGAGCCTTAACCAAAAATTACTTGACACTTTGGAAGGACACAGAAGACAAAATTATCCTCAACTGAGAACCACTGACATAGACAATACTCTACTAAAAGCTAAACTGAGCTTAAGATGCTTTTATTTTAAGCACAATTGTGTCAACTTGGGGATTTCTAGATGTAGCAGTTCCCATGAGTTCACAACTAGAGACCAATCTGGCTTGGCTTTCATACCTTCCCTAGTAAAGGCTCAAGCTTTAGATTAGATTCCATCACATGCCTCAGGCCCCATTCCACCCTTCCACATACAGTTTCTAAATCTGGTTGGAGTACTCACTGTTTCTACTACATACCCTCTACCTTTACCTCCACTGTCTATAGAATCAATTTTATTCTTAAGGCTCTACTAAATTGTCAAGTGTTTGGTTGGTTGGTTGGTTGGGTTGGTTTGATTTTTTGCAGCTTAAGGACAACTATATTATATAGTCTACAAGAAAGATACCCCAGGGCAAGCAAGCTATAAATCATGGCAGCTGCCCCAAGGAGAAGAATAGAGAAGAGGAGAAAAAGTAAAATAAAATAAAAAGCCATGCCCCTTGAGTTAAGCAAGCATAGAGGTTAACCATGCAACAGTAGGCAGCCACATAGTGAGGAGGGAGGCTTTGGAGGGAGAATAAGGGAGTTGAAAGTGTTAGGGAATGCATGCTTAGGAAAGAAATACAATGAAGCAAAGGAAAGGTACATTTTCCTGAGTAATTCAGAAAAGGGGGCAGGCCTACAAAGTAATATAACTACTAGTTATGTTCTGTAAGAGGCTCCGTTAGGAGCTGAAACTCTGGAAGGAAAAAGTACAGTATCTCATTAAACTGATAATTACCCCACCTCTCTAACAGAGCTAAAGATGAAGTAGCCTTCCCGAAGGCAGTGCTGCATTTCAGAGAAGTGGTCCTTAGCCAGGTCATTGACCCTGCCTAGCTGGGACCTGGCTAGTGAGGTCTCCACTCAGGAAAAGGTTTCTATTTTCTTGGCCACATATTTTTCTCTAATTTTTTAAGTGCTTACACCCCAACATTGTCCCCTCTGAAGTGGTAACTCTAAAGTCATTTAGGAGATAGACTGAAATCAGGGAACATACATAAGTCATTTTCACCATGAAAATCTGGAGATTCTGTTCCAACATGGCTTCTGGAAAGGATCAGTATCTGGAGTGGAGTTCTAGTCCCCACCCACACATCCACCCACAAACATAGCTATAGCCTCTGGGTACTCACTGGGGAGATGGGAAACCTGGGCTCCATTCTGTTGTTTCTGGCCAGAGAACCAAGAACATTTCTAAAACTGCTGCTTTGGGGGGTCCCTGCTATGTCCAGTTTCTATGTCCTGTTCTCACCATTGCCCTGCTGATGAAGACACCCTCCCTGAAAGGCCAAGGTTTAATCGAACCTCTCCTACATTTCCGGTAGCAGTGACAGTTTCTTCCTCACTTGGATGATAAAGCTTCTTCAAATGGACTTCACTCCTCCTTAGCCATTTCCTACTTTCTGTGTAAACCCAAAGACCGCCACCGCCACATCTAAACTCATGTATGCACATGCACATACATACACAATTTAACTAAGTTATGCTTTTACTTTGGCCTTCTTTTCTATTTGGTAGGATGCTATAATGGTACCCACATAACACAGTTCTTAGAGAAACCTGTCCATGAGTCAAGCTCCTCATTGCTCATTGCCAGATATTAGTAGCTTATCTGATTAACTAGAATAGGACACAAACTAGAGAGAGGAGAACTAATCACTCAGTAACATTCTTTGGAAGTAAAATTACCAGTTTCTTACATGTCCAGCCAGAGATGATCTAGGCCTATGCTAGAACCCCATCTAACTGTTCTGATGTGTGCCTTTTCTCTGTCAGCACCATCTGGTTTGGGTACAATACTTTGATGTTCTCAGTATGTTAGTACCAAGGGATATCATAGAGTGGGGATTGAGTTTGCTACCTTCCTATAATCCTTTAGCTTCACCACAAGTAATACCAAGTCAACACATGTTAAAATCTACATGCTTGCCTGTAATGGCAACTTCAGGACAAATCCTGAGCTCCTCCCCCCCCCTCCATTTAAATCACTAACCAAAGGTATATATGACACTTTGGTGTTTTCTTTTACTATTGCTTTATTTCTATATAATTTTGCTTCCTCCTTTTCAATATCTACAGTTCTTATTAATAGCCTCAAAGCTCCCAGATTGAAGTCATCATAGCTCTTACAGGCAGTCTTGCCTCCCCATCCATATGAATACAGCTGATATCTCCCTGTTAAAAGCACCACAAAATAATCATCGAACAATGGGCAGTCTCTCTGATATTGAGGAAGTTATCATTTCCCTGTTTTCTCAAAATATTTTTCTTTGGATTTTTGAGAGAGTCTCATAGGCCAGGCTGGCCTCTAACTTTCTACTGTAGCTTAAGGATGGCTTTGAATATCTACCTCCTGCCTCCTCCTGCCTCCTCCTGCCTCCTCCTGCCTCCTCCTGCCTCCTCCTGCCTCCTCCTACCTCCTCCTGCCTCCTCCTCCTCCTCCTCCTCCTCCTCCTCCTCCTCCTCCTCCTCCTTTCCTCCTTCTCTTCCTTCTCCTCCTCCTCCTCCCAAGTGCTGGGATTTCAAGTGTGTGACACTATGCCTGGCTCAAAATGTTTTCTTTCCTTGCCAAACTTGGTGTTGAATTTAATCAAGTTTTTCTTTCCAACCGGGATACAGCCATCTTGGAATGGTTTATGTTAGAAAAATGGTTCGCGGCACGCTTTAAGAAACAAGCTGTGTGGAGACAGGAGGTCTGAAGTCAGTAATAAGTTTGTTAAGTGTGAATCACTAGGGCCTTTCCCTTCCTCGCCAGGCTATTGTTCAGACATCGGATGCAAATGCTGCTGGCTCCTAACCAGGAATTATGAGCGTTGCTTTTCTGAAGGGCACACCCTTGGAAACAGGATGGTTTTGTCATAATAAAAACCAAGGAACCTGCTGAGGCTTGTCATGAAACTTTAAGATACATTTCTCTGTTTAACTCAAAGCGACACGGACAACATCCTAATATGTCCCTGTGAAGCAGATCTGGTGGTTTACTAATAACTTTCGTTTTTTAATTCTAGCTCCAAAACTCTTAGATAGATAGATAGATAGATAGATAGGTAGGTAGGTATTCATATTAGTTCTGTTCCTTTAGGGATCCCTGATTAATAATACACTTCCTGATGTGGCTGCTGGGAACCAAATCTGGGTCCTCTGCAAGAGCAGCTAATGCTCACAACTTCCGAGCCATCTCCTCAGCCCCTATAAAATAGTTTAAACAACACTGACCCGCTACCTCAGTTTGCCCGGGACTGAGGAGCACCCAGAAACATAATGTTTCCAGCCCTAAAACCTGGAAAGTCTTGATTCTACCATTTAAAGGTAAGTTTGAAATGTACAAAACCCATTTCTCCACAGGGTAGTTGAAAAACTCAAGAGTGCACGAACTATTAGTACCTCTTCCTTTTAACTAAGCTTTGGAAAGGCTTGTGTGATTGTCATACCGTCTGCTGCTTCTGGTAATTATAGTCGTCCTAGGAAAATTTAACGTCAATCCAGATCATACATGGGGTAACTGCTTCATCTTTCTACTGCCTACCACTTGGGCCTTTTGAAAAATCTTTCCCAGAAATTTGGATTCCTGGCAGGAAATTGTGTTGTAACCACTACCTGTGCCTCTTTCTTGGCTTTTTAAGGCAAGTATTAAAAATATTTCGTTAGTGTATATTAATTCTACATGATAATGGGTTTCATTATGACAACTTTTCACATGTATTTTGACCACTCTCAAAACATATTTCAGTCTCTCATCCTCATCCCAGTCTTGCTAATTCCCTTCCTTCTTCCCAGTCACACTACTGCTTTCATGGATGCTCTTTTTTTTTTTTTTTTTTTTTTTTTTTTTTAATGACACTCTACAGTTTCCTTTGGATTGCTTAAAGAAAAATGGCCAGGTAACCCTTCAGACAACAAAATAGAGATCTACATAAACCTAAGAGGTTTAAGGCTGATGAAAAATTAACTAGGTAAAATCAAGTTGTTTCACTCTAATGTGCCTCATAGAATCTTAATAGTTTTGATGTGGACAGTCACCTGGACCAGCATTGTTTACACTTCATTGCATATGTTGCTTACGTTGTGGTGGTGTCCTTAAAGTACAGTTTAGGACCCAGTAGCTCCGAAGTGGAGTCTGAATATTCCAGGAGATAGCATTGCTGGGTCATGGACCCCACATGAGGCTATCAGAATTTTATAGACGTTACTCTCAAGTGAGCTCGTGTTCAAAATATATTCATTATATTTTGTACTCATGTAGTAGCTTATCATTTTCATTTAAAAATAATAATGAACTCCAGATTAAGTACCCCTGATCCCGGTGACACACCCATTATGTAATGTTACTTGACATAAGAAAGTCACCTGGATATGGGAACTTATCCCATCTTGCATAGGCAATTACACTGATGGTCCAAAGCTTCCTTTGTACTGTAGTAAGAATCTATGTTGCAACCAAAGGCTTACATTTGGATACCTTCATATATCACCATGGTAATGCTGATTGGTGCTACATCATGGCGGACACCAGATCATTAAAACATTTGGAGCAGGTGAGATGGCTCAAGGGGTAAAGGTGCTTGCCACTAAGCTTGACAACCTGACCTAATTTCCATGGGTAGAATCCACATGGTGGAGAGAGACAGCCTATTCTGGAAAGCTGTTCTCTGACCTCCACACAGGTGCCATGGCAAGAGTGCAGAGAGAGAGAGAGAGACAGAGACAGAGAGACAGAGAGAGAGATAGAGAGACACAGAGAGAGAGAGACACACACACAGAGAATATAAATAAATAAATACATACATACATACATAACCTTTCAGATTTATTTTTTAACTTTGTATTGGTTCTTTGCGAATTTCACATCACGGATCTCAATCCCACTCATCTCCCCATTCCCTTGTACCCGCCCTCCACCCTTGCATCCTCCCCCACAACAGAAAAAAATCTTGTTTTGGAAGCTGTAGTGTGTCACAATATGTCCCACTGTATACCTTTTGTCCACACTTCTTTGCTTGCAAATGTTTGCTGCAATGACTCCTTGGTTTGCCTGGAGTCATACAGGTGGTGGTCTCGGGCTCACTTTTTTCAAGGACTGTTAGACTACTAATCATTCAGATGTTCACAGGTTAGAACACTGAATGTACATAAGCTCTTTTCTTTCTGCCACCTACTGATGCACACGTGCCAGAACAGCCACATCTACAATGACTCTAGGGACAGGAATAAAGCCATTTTTAGTTAGCATCCTGAAGAATGTTGAAAAATACTAATGGTTATATATAGTTTTGAAAAGATAGCATGAAGCCGAGCAGAGGTGGCGCATGCTTCTAATCCCAGCACTCGGGAGGCAAAGGCAGGCAGAGTTCTGAGTTCAAGGCCAGCCAGGTCTACAGAGTGAGTTCCAGGACAGCCAAGCAAAAAAAAAAAAAAAAAAAAAGAAAGAAAGAAAAAGAGAAAAAAGAAAAAAAAAAGCATGATACTAGAAAAAAGTCAAACAATTACAATTGCTACTTCTGGGTGGTGATATAACCTACCAAGATGTCCCAATTATGTTCTTCCTATTTCCAAATAATTTTGTTTATTTTTTTATTTTATATACTAGTCAGAATTTTCAAACATGACAAGCCTTTGGAATTTAGGTTGAGCTCAAGAAAGAAATCAATAAGAGCCTAAGGTAGACTTGGCTTTCAATTGAAGGATTCATTTTTTCATTTATAGCTTTTGAAGTTGTTTTATTTTATATGTATGAATGTGCTGTGTGTTATATTAACTGCACTGTGTACATGCCTGATGCTAAATGAGGCCAGAAGACAGCAGCCCTGGAACTGGAGTTTCAGATAGTTGTGAGGAATGTAGGTGCTGGAAACTGAACCAGGGACTTCTGCAGTCACTGAAGAACCAGCCTGGCTCCATCTTAGGCTTAAAAGCCTTCTTAAAGTAACGACAAACTAGGTTCATTCCTGTTTATGATTAAACCTCTGTCTCTCAAAGATTAGGCTATGCCCCACCTGTAACCTTAAGTACAAATGGTTCTGTACTGCCTGTTCCAGGAATGGCGATCATGTCTTCATTTCAAAAAGCTATTTATAACCATTTTGGAATCCTAAAGGTTCTATGACCCCTTGTGATGACTTTATCATGACTACCTGTTGTGATGACCTTGTTTTGACCATTTATTAGGTTCTTTCTGCTCCTATAATCCCACCTATTTTCCCCCACTTGGAAACCCTCCACCCCTGAGTTCTACAAAAGCCCAGTTTTCCTCACATCCAGCTCTGAAATCCCGACTTTAGGAGAAGTGACCAGCTGGCTAAATACAGCTTATTTTAATAAGATAGTCATGGGATCACACAGACACACAGAAACACACAGACACACACACACACACACACACACACACACACACACACACACTCCACACAAAATCAGGCCTAGCATCATCTCTCCAGTCGCAAATTGCAGGCTTTAAAGGTTTACATTAAGACAAAGTTAAGTCCTGACTTACCTATTATACCCTGGGGATAAAACTGACATAGTCATTCCTCAGGATTTGAATTAGTAATGTTTTATAAAACTACCACGATCCTTTAATTAACAAATCCTGAACCATGGCTCCTAATAGCAACCTAAAACTGGCTTTCTTCAAGTCTCTGGCAACAATATTTTTGTCAACCCATCTATGTCTGCCTTTACTATATGTGTGTTCTGTCTAAAGACTCCATATGCCATTAATATTACCCACTAATGTTAATGAACTCTCAACCAACAGTACTAAATCATACTGTTTACTGCATGCACATATTTTCTTTCTGAACAAGGCACACTAGCAGCCTTCTGTGAAGGAATACTAGATAGAATGCTTTGTGATGCTCAGGAACCATTTTGAATAGGAAACATCAAAAAGCAGGAAAATATAAGAAACAGGCCACTAAGATTGCTACTAGGACACTGGCACACATTATGAGAGTCAAAACAAGGAAGTCATCATCTGATTACACCTCAGCTGGCAAGAGATGAGCCTGGCAGCTCTAGCATCTTGAAACATCATCAAAGCTCTACAAGTGTGGATTTGGCAATTAGCAGTGAGCTTTCCAAGCTGGAGAACTCATAAATACAAAATCTACAAATAAAAGGATAAAATTTAATTGCAGCTATAATTGAAGGGAAAATTCTTAAGAGAAATTGGCCAAACACCAACGTTCTATAGCTAAGCTTCTTCACCAAGTTCTTTAAAGCTAAATACCATATGATTTACAAAGCATTGCCCAGCCAGGGCACTTTACCTAATGGAAACAAAACTTCAGCAGTCATGGTTTAATGTAGTCACTGCCTTCAACAGAGCCAGACAGAGAAGAGTGGGCTAATCTAAGCTGAAACAATGTATAATCCTCTTGAGCATGTTAAATGGGGCAATTCCCCACTCTAAGGAAAGACAGTTGCTCAAGGCCACCATCCAAGCATACATGTATGCTAAACTGGAACAAATGTAATGTCATTGGGACCAAATGAAGAAGAAAGTGCCATCCTCTTGGGATTGTTTGGGAAACATGATGGAGATACTAATGCCTGCAAAAAGCTTCAAAGATTTGGACGATGACAGCCAGAGTTCTGGAGCTCTGGAAAAAGACTGGCATGAAATACAGGTATAAAGAAGGTGAAAGTAGGACTCTCCTCGTTGGTGTAAAGTAAGACAGACACAGTGTGGCCAAAGTGTTAGCAGAGAGGAGAACTTGAAGGCAAATGGACAAACGAAGGAACACAGACCTAACTAGCCTCGTCTTGTTTCTGTAAGCCTCCTGGCTAAATATTTCCATGGTTAAATACAGTGATTAAATCTTTCCCTGTCTGTTTTTACTCCCTTAACTAGAATACATATGGAAGCAAGCAGGGCTCAAGCCTTGCTCTGTCTTCTAGTAACACTCCATAACACGCAGCAAACCCCCAGCATCTGAAAGATCAGCTCCCATCAACCCTGGCATGTTGGAAGCCCTGGGTAAGCATTTACTAATTCACCTAGTGGAGTTACAAGTATACTGAGTCTTTAACTCTGCTCTGCCATTTACCACAGATACAGACGGTTGAAAATACCACAATATTACATTACACATTTTTTGTTTCCTATCTAACTAAAACAAAAAGTAGTGTCTAACAGAATCTCCAAATTCTGAAATGAAATTTATAAATATGTGAGTATGGCCATAAAATCTGAAGATTTAGTGTTAACTTTTGGCTGCTTGATTCTAATTCCTTAGAACTTAATATGATACTCATTGAGTTCTTAGATTATGTGTTGGTGTTTATAATATTATGTTACATGAAGTTAAACATTTCTGTGTTAGTGTTTATAATATTATGTAACATGAAGTTAAACATTTCTGTTTGTGAAAAACATTCTGAAAAATCAAATTTTCTTTATAAAAGTATTTAATCATATCTTGATTTCTTCTCCTGCTCATCTCCCCACCCCCTCAGCTGTCCTTTGCCCTTGCAATCTCCCTTCAAAATAAGCACACACACACACGCACACGCACACGCACACGCACACGCACGCGCGCACACACACACACACACAAAGCATAGAGAACATCTCATCATGGAAGCAGTACTATGTCAGACTGTCCTACAAGTAGATCCCTCTGTCCACATATCTTCACTTGCAAATGTTCTGGCTAAGCCACCCAATGCCTCCATTAGCAGGAGGCAGGGTCATCTCTCCTGATCTTATACCCTTGGGGTTGGCTCACCCATGACTTCACCATCAGGACCAACTCCATTGTGTTACTCAGGTCAGGTGCAGGGCCGCTCTCCCTGGTGCTGCAGCCAGAGAGGAGACAGGGATGACTCTCTGGCTCTCATGCCCTCAGGGCCAGCTCTCCCAACTATTGCAAATAGGTACTAGCTCATCCATGCCCCCTCAACCAGTACCAGCCCTACTGTGATGCCCAAGTGAGGTGCAGGACCTGCTTTCCTGAGTGCTGCAGCTGGTAAAAGACAGAATTAGTTCTTCCACAATCATGACACTGTGTGCAGCTTTCCCAATTGCTGGAAGGTGGAGAGGTGGCACCAGTGCCACCATATGTCAAATGAGTGGTGGGGTCAGCTCTAACACACCCCCACCACCAGGGCCAGCCTCACTGTGCTGCCTGGACAAAGCCAGGACCAACTCTCTGGAGTACTGCCAGTGACAGATGGGGCCAGCTCTCCAGAATGCTGTAGCCAGTGAGGAGTAGGGCCAGTTCTGCAGAGCCTCTGGATATCCACGTGGTCCCTTGTGGCTGCCCTGATCAGGGATGTCCCCATGTTCTATAGTGGTGAAATGAGTCACGGACATCGACACTGATCCTTACCACTGTGTAGCCATGAACCCAGACATGGCCCTCAGCAGTAACTCAGGCTGGGACCTCCCCATGGCCCCAGATGGTGGGGCTGGTCACTTACAACAGGCCATTCCTCTCTACCCTTGAGTCTCCAGTTCCATCTCTCTCCATCACATTCAAGATGCTCCACTTCTCTTTCTCTCCCATCTGTCTACCACATACTCACACATTGTGGTGGCTCCCACTGCAGGCTGGGCAGGAGGCTAGTGAGACCCTGGGTGACATCCTCCAGCAAATGGGTGTCTATACCCCCCCACCTGTACTGTGAAGCCTGAAGGCAGGTCTGTGGATAGCACGGCAGTCCATGGGTCTGTCTTCCTCCTCCCATGCTGCACTGTGTGGTGATAAGCTAGGCTCTGCCTGTCATTGCCCCTGCCCCTGTGCCATGGGGAAGAGGGCAGGTCAGTGGGCATCCCTCTCCAGCGTGGTGGAACACAGGTCTCTGTCTGTCTTCCTTTTCCTGTGCTATGCTTCCTGGACTTGATTTGATTTGATTTTTATATGCCTTAAGCATAACACAACTTTGGCCACCAAGACAGGCATCAAGCTAGGATGAAAAACAGACTGCCATCTGACTCTGCCCCTGACTGATATAAGAACACCACCACCAACAAGGTGTCTCTTTCCCCATTGCCAGGGGAGTTAATTGTATAATTTTAAGAAGTCCTGAACTCTTTACGAACTCCTGAGATAGAAATGTCAGCAGGACACAAATTAAATAATATTAAAATAGTTAATATTTAAATTTGAGTATATTTCATATAAAATCACTATAACAATTATATAGCAGCCTATGGCAAGAAACTTCTAAATTAATTTTTGCTTATATTCATTACTTCTGATTGAATTTTCTATTAGAAATAAAAATCGAATTTTCAAAGACACACTTTTGCAGTCAAATCTTTGTACTTACTGTTTCAAATCCTCGGTGTGGATGATCAGGAAATCCTCCTGGCCTTCCTCCTTTAAATTCATCAAACAGTAAAAATGGATCCAGAATTTTCAACTGGAATAATAAAAATTGGCATGTTAGACATGGCTTTTAAGTCATACTACAGGGGCTACATTCATAGACATATCTAACAAAACTCATTGAAGATTGTGCAGCCAATAAGCAACCTTCTGAAAGGCAAATTATATTCAGGAAGAAACTATACTTGCACGTAGCAAGTGATCAACTACATTAAAATTGACATTGTAGAAGGAGAGTAAAGAGTAAACAAACATTTCATGATTGTCTACAATACAATCAAGTAGGTCATGATCAATCTGTAACAGATTCTTAGCATCCTGAGGTAGGTGTTTATAAAATCAATAACTAAGCTGTGATTATGAGTGTTTTCAAGGAAAACAACTTCACACATATAAGAACAGGTGACATCAAGGAAGTCTCTGAAAAATTGATTTTTACTTCTAATAAAAATTTTATGACCAGGGAAGTGGTTCTTGAGCTGAGTCTTGAAGTCATGTTGGAGCTAATCAAGTGGAAAGGAGAGAACAGTGATGTTCCAGAAAGAAGGGGGTAAGAGAGATTGGTATGCCCATCACTCATCAGAATTCCATGGGCATATAAAATTAACAGTATTCTGTTATCTAAATATTCTTGCACAGAAACAGATTTTCTTCATAATTTTATGAAGGACTTTATTTTAAAAAATAAAACATTATTATTTAAATAAATAATTTTATTTAAGGGCTTAAATATGCCCTTAGTTTCGTCTATCAACAATGAGTTACTCATACGCATGTGCACATATATGTCAATTCTTGCACTTTATTAATGGTTCAAATAGAAATGTCTGCAATGATACAAATTAAACAAAAAGCAAATACTTAAATTTGACTATACTTCATTTAAAATTAAATAGTATAGCTTTATAGTACACATAAATTATGATGAGAGATGGGCAAAGGGTAGAGGTTAAAGTCTTTGGGTTTTGAAATAAATTGTTGCTTTGTATCCCAGGCTGGCCTCAATCTCTCAATCCTCCTGCCTCCACATCCTAAGTGTTGGGATGAAAGGTATGTACCACCATAACTAAGTATAGTTCAAATCTTGAAGGATTTTGGATCTTATCCTGAAGGTGATAGGTTGTAATTGGGAGTTGAGATAATTAGATTTAGAAAAGTCGTTCTAAAAAAGATGATAGGTATTCAACATCCTGTGTAGGATCAAAGGCCAGAAGTAAGGTAACAGCAGCAGTGATGGAGAATCATTGAGTGGCTAGGTAGATATTATGAGACATGTAGGAAGAATACGAAGCAACTCCCAAATTTCTTGTTATGGTGCCTGGAAAGATGGTAAGTCCTCTCAACAAATCAAGGAATATGAAAAAAGCAGCAGCCTTAACATAATTATGAGAATGGTTTACATCTTGTTGAGTTTGTATCTACTATAAATGTTATACAAATAAATATTAATGCTTATTCAAAGGTTACTGAAACTAAATCTGAAGTTTGGTCAACAGGTTAGAAACAGCTGTGTTATCATCAATATCTTCAAGACCGTCTTGCTTATTCTTATCCATTTGTTTAGAATCCTTATCAACATCTGTGATTAAAGATGTCGGAAGTTTTACTGGAATTGCTTTGAATCTATATATCAGTTTTAGAAAGAGATTTAAATAATATTGATCTATTTTATTTATAAGCACGTTATCCCTATTTAAGTCTTTAAATGTCCTTGATTAAGGAATTATAATTTTCTTCATAAAGGTTTTGTATATATTTTAATTTTGGGGGTAACATGCTCAAATGGCATCATAAACTGCATTTAAAATTACATTTTGAACAGTTTACTACTGGGAATTATAAATATGAATAAATATATGACTTTTGAACACTGCTAAGCACTTTTTAATTTTAGTAATTCCCCTAGAGGTTCTTTTGAGTTTTATTTCCTAAGATGGTCACGGCACCAGTGTATCTATCAATAAGTTTTCCCCCAATAGTTCATAAAAATAGTTTTGCTTGACTTAAAACCAAAAGTTGCAATTTTTCTAGGTTTTTCTAAGTCCAGCCGGCCTCTGCATCTTCTCTTTCTGCAGTTCACATTAAAACAGCACATACATGGTCTAGCCAAACAAGGAGAAGGACACTTACCCTGGGACTCATGGGTAACACACCTAAAGACAGATGGGAACATATAATCCTATTACAGGAAGGGAACAAATATTTGAGAGCAATAGTCCAGCAGACACCCATGAACAAATAGCTTGGCTTTTTCTCTTGTACTTTCTATTTCTTTTTTCCCCAATGCTGGGAAAAAGATGGAAGGTGGGTTCTCATGCACACTGCATGAGCACTCCACCACCAAGCTAAGTCACCAGCCCTAACTTCCCCTCTTTTTGCTTCTTGACTTTATTTTGCAAGCTAGCACCTCTTCGAGTATAAAGGATGGTAATAGGTGTCATTGTCATGTCTCTGATTTTATAGAGCTGGCTGTTTATAAAGTTTTATCGCTAAGCAGGTTATTAATTGCAAATTTGTATTTTTCTGTAGACTCCTTTCATAGGGTTAAGGAGCTGCCTTTCCAGTCTAGTTTATTAAGTTTATCAATGGATTTTGGATTTTCTTGCTATCTCGTATCTATCAACTAAGCTAATTACATGTCTTTTTCTTCTTTGTCTCTTAATATGGATGAAGATGATATAAGTCTTTATTGCTTCTTGATGACAAGGCTATTCATGTAGGCAAATAAACTGGTCTCAAATAAACTGTGAAGACAAAAACGTTCCCTCTCTTCAACCAACCCCTGTCACTATCAATCACTCATAGAATAGCAATTATTCATTGCTTCTGCCTTGGAATGAAAATCTCAAAATATGGAGGCAGTTTAGGGGTGCTGCTAGAAAGCTTTTGAGATGCATCCTAGAAAAAAAAAATCAAAGCTACATTACAGTCACTGGAGTGTGAAATTTGGGGGGTTAAAAGGAATGGGGGAGAGACACAGACAGCATACACGCACGCACACACACCCTGTCATCTTAAACACTAGCTGAACTATCCTCGATGAAACATTGGTAGCAACAAGAGCACATGATTTCTCAGAAAGAACTGAAGCACACACTGGAAGCTAGAGTAGAGGTGATCCTGGTTGCAAGGCAAAGAATGTGAATTTTATGGAGAGCACAACTGTCAAATAATGAGATTAGATACATAACGTAGCTAAGGATGGTTCTAACAACGCATTGGAGGTATGACATGGTTCCCTTTGCCACTTGTGACAAAATATAAGAAGAGAGAAGTAATACAAAGAATGGTTGATCAGAAGAAAATTAAATTTGAAAGGCTTGGAAAATATGCAGCCCACTTCTAAAGAATGAGAAGGCATGTTATTAAGATTGTGGCCAAATAGCTATTTGGTAAAGAACAATCTACACAGAATCCAGAAACTACTGCGAAAACAATAGAAGAAACTGGTACCATGTTTTGTTAGTCCACTCAAGGTGCTATCACAAAGTATCATAAAGTCATAAAGTGGGGACCTTCAAAGTAATTCAAATGTATTTCTTACAGTGCTGGAAGCTCAGAAGTTCAAGATTAAGGCAGCAGCAGCAGCTTTAGTGTCTAGTAAAAATCCATTTTCTGCACAAGCAATACCTTCTAGATGTGTCCTTACATGGTGGCAGGGTCCAGCTAACTCTCTGTGATCACCCTTATAAGGACATTAATCCCAGATATGCAGATTTCATTCTCGTGACATAAATACCTCTTAAGGAGCCTGCCTGCTAATACCATTAACTTGAAGGTTAGGATCTCAAACCTCGATTTGAGGAAGGACACATACATTTAAACCGTATCAGTATGATAAGTATTCATTGCACATTGGCTCCTTCCGGTCACCAATCTCTGCCATATGATTATACCCACAAGAAGAAAGTCAGCATAAGAAAAGGCTACAGAACCCAGGTCTCTGATCAAGTGTCAGAGGGATGGACTGTTCAACTGGCCAGAAGCCAAGAGATGTGAGTAAGAGACACTCCAATAAACAAGAGGACACAGTTGTGTTAGAGTTGTACTGAAGTGCTACTTGCAGCAGGGCTGAAAATTCGTTCTTACTAATCTGCAAGCATTTACCATAGCCTGAGCAGCATGTCCAATAAACATGTACCACCTGTCCACCAGGACAGACTTCTCTGAGAACTCTGATTTTCTAAAATGTTTTAACTATGTCTCCAATTCAATCACATCTCTCTTTTCCTACGTGTTTCTTTTCCTTCGACTACTTCCAAAACCTTTAGCTGCCAATTTTAACTGGCAGCTTCCAAGCCTGTTCTTTCAACATCTTCAGAACTCCAAACAAAATCTGTGGCCACCAGCCTCAGGCTTGTAGCAGCAACCCCATAATAAAGCTCCAACAGGCCAGCAGGTTTGGAAAGTCAGGAAGTTCCGGAAGTGCCTATCAGAAGCACAGGCCTTTGGAGATAAGACTGATACTGCATTTTTGAAACGACCCTCTATTGAGTCCAGAATAATTCTAGCATGCAGAGTACATCCCACAAACTCTGGGTGGTACTTTTGTTGGATTCTTTAGTCTCTTCTAGCTAGGCCCTATGATTGACTCTGGCTACAAGGCAATTCCAGGGTAGAACTTTTAGGGCCATTCTTTACCAAATGAGGACGGAGAGTTGATATTTGTCCTTTACACTTTTTTTTTGGGGGGGGGAGGTTCGAGACAAGGTTTCTCTGTATAGCTCTGGCTGGCTGTCCTTTACACTTTTGTCCTCTTCCTTCCATCTGTGTCAGAGGACAACTGGTAACTGGTAGTTGCTATTGCCTTAGCAAACAGCTATTTGATAATATCAAGGAATCCTTTGAATGTTCCAATATGATAAGAGGACTATAATTACATAGTTATGTATTATATTAGATATATAATTATATATACTATTAATTATATCATCCTCTCTTCTTGTGTCATTTCCCCCCATATCTTTACAGTAATTTGTTAGCTGGCATAGAAAGTGATGATTTTCACTGGGTTATTTTCATATCTCACTGTACTATGTATGTACCCATGCCTCCCTTCTCTCTCTTGCTGATCACCTGTGAGATAGTTTGCCCTTTCTACTTTTGTGTCACATAGATCCCATTACCTTCTCTTGTTCTTGTATTTCCCAGACACAAACTGAAATGCTGGTGAGCAAGATGACATGTGGGTTTCTGTTCAAAATACTCTGAGGCAGAATACAGAACAGGATGTTCATTGTGCTAATCCCTCTAGTTTTCTTTGCTTCAAGGTATTCTCTTAAGTAATTAAATAACCCAAAGAGAACCATATTCTTCTTAACAGTATCTGGTGGAATTGGGCATCGTAAAGACAAGTGCAGATAAGAGATGGTTTCTCTCCTCCTAGGAGCACAGAGGAACCACCTCCCAATGGCATGCTGCTCAGTCATTCAAACTTTGTGACTGCCTAGCCTGGTCCATGGATAACTGTATTGAAAGCTATAAGCCAGTCTCAACCTATCTTTTCTTTATGATAAACCATAGAAAGACTAATTATAAGTTCCTCTTCAACTTCCACATTTGCAATGATAGGAAGAAAGGTAAATAAAGCTTGGGGCAACTACTAAAATGGAACACTTTTGCAGCTTCAATGCCAAAATAGGTTTGTTGTTCAAAGGTTCTATTTCTTCAGGATGTAAGTTTTGGTCAACAGACTTTGAAGAGTAACCTTCTCAATGTAGACAAATGCCTTCATTCTCTGCTCATGGAATGTGGAATGATGTTAACATCAATAGTCAAAAACTTGACCTGAGTACAAGAATAATGGCAGGCTTATACAGTCAAAAGGGACATAACTTTTTAAAATATTTGTGATGTTTAGGAAGAATTTATAATAACACAGAAAGTTCTTGTGTCACCATGTTAAGTGAAAAATTTCAGGACACAAAACTGACTTCTATATAATCCCCAATGATGTAGAACAGTGGTTCTCAACCTGTGGGTCACAACACCTTTAGCAAACTATCTCCAGCAATATTTACATTATGATTCATAAGAGCAGCAAAATTAGTTATGAAGTAAGTAGCAACAAAAATAATTTTATGGTTGGAGTCACCACAACACGGGGAACTGGATTGAAGGGTCACAGTATTAGGAAGGCTGAGAACCACTGATGTACAAAGAACATAATTGACAGATGGACTAATACATATGTTTTGTTCTTTTTTTAATTTTGGAAATGATTTAGTCATCTAGAATTTTTATATTAAATAAAAAGGTTTTTTGGTGATGTATCTAGTAGCATACCAACAGGTGTCTGTGAGGTCTTGGAAGTCTTTCTAGTTTTTCTGTTTACAATGACATCTAATAGAGCATGACCCCACTTGGATCTGGCCCTATGAATTTAGCCATTAAGATAAGCTTATTTGTGTGTTTTCTTTGACAAATGGTGCATTTTAGATTTCAGGCGCTATCTGTGAGTGAATTAATGTTGGAAAGAGAAATGGCAAAAGCACCAGACAGAAGAAAGAGGACTGATGGGGCTGAAGAGGGAGAAATGTTTGTTGCCTATTTCAATGGCTGATCAGCATCAAACTGGGTGAAATAAGCCAGGCACAGAGAGATAAATACTGCATACCCTCACTTTTGTGGAATCTAAACAAACAGAAATGCAGACCAGAATGGTGACTTCCAGAGTCTGTAATGAGACGACAGAATGATATTGCTCAGACAGGAAGAATAAGTTCAAGAAATCAATAGCACTCGATAACTGTAAAATGATGTATTATATAGTTTAAATGTGCTAAGAGTAGATTTTTTTAAAATAATTATGTGAAGTAATATAGATGTTGATTAGCTAGTTTTGACCATTCCTTGGCATATATAAAGTATAAAATACAAATATAAAAATCATTATATGAAGTAATACAGATGTTGATTAGCTTGTTGTGTCCATTCCTCGCCATATACAAATATAAAAAAGTAGCTGGGTGTGGTGGCACACACATTTAATCCTAGAATTCAGGAAGCAGAGGTAGGCAGATCTCTGTGAATTTGAGCCAGCCTTTTCTACAAAGTGAGTACAGGACAGCGAGGGCTCTGTAATACAGAGAAACGTATTGTGTCTTGAAAACACACACACACACACACACACACACACACACACTTTTTGTTAAATTCTTAAAATTTAAGACATCAAACCCATCAGCAATGTAGGGCAGCACTCACTGAAGAAAGTGATGACTTTTCAAACCCTACAAGCAAAGATGAGCTTGGCAATCCGAGCTTTTCGGGAAGCGGAAGTAGGAGGATTTAAGTACAGGGCCAGCCTAGGCAACTTAGTGAGACTCTTGTCTCAAAATACAAAAGCCTTCCAAAAGAGAAGGCTGTGGATGTAGCTCAGGGACAGAGTACTTGCCTAGCATGTGCAAGGGCCTGCCTGTGTACAATTCCCAGTACTGCAAAAGGAAGCAAAACAAACAGAACTTGATGTACACTACAAGTCCATGAATGCTTTCAAACACACTTTTCAGTCAAAAAGCAGACAAAGTAACTTATATGCAACGAGAGGGATGAAGCTTAGCAATGAGGCAGTAGGAAAATCCTGGAGTAGAGTGTAAGAGCTACAAATTGGCTCTACTTCCCAAAATGCAGTCTGTCCCTACAGTGCATTTCTTCTCTTATTCACAACAGTTAATGTGACATGGCACTGTGGCTAGAGCCCTCGGCTGTGACCTCTATTTCATACCTTTCTGTGCATCCAAGACCTGTCCCGAAATTTCATGTATTCCCTAGTATTCCAATAAAAAACTTCTCTAATGTTGAAAAACATCTAAAGGCAATCTCAGAGTTCCCTTTTGCTCCTCCCCCCCCCAAGAGGTGCATAGAGCTGGATCTCAGTGCACAAATATAAATCGTTTATTCTGTGTGATTAGTCAGAGACCTGACCCATGTAGAGCCGATTAAGTTGTCTTTTCTAGGAATCTGAAGCTGAGATCCATAGCTACCAGTGCTTTGAAGTATGAGTGTGTAAGCAAGCGTGGAGAGGCTACACATTGGGTCCATTTCAGGATATGCATGCTGAGGCTGACAGCCAGCATGCTTCTCAGCATAAGACATACATGGATATGCACAAAAACCAGTCACATCTCCCAGGGCTGCACCTGCTACCCAGAACCTAATTATCTGTAAACCAGAAGCCTCCTTTAGGCTGGGGTTGATCAACGTGGGGCCTCAGTTGTGGAGTTTCATGTTTCTCCCACTGTAACACCACAGGGAAGCTATCTCTGCCTTCTCTTCCCAAATCCCCTTCAATATCCCACCAGTCCCTTTAGAAAGGAAAGCTCGAAGGAGGACGCACTCATCCAGCCTGCATACCTCAGGTCTGCCAATGCTTCTGCGCACACGTGCTCCAACCCCCTCTGGCTGCTCCCGGCTGAGCACTGAGAGAGTAACCTTTTTAGAGGACGCCATTTTGAAGTTTAAAAAGAAAGTTCTGGTGTTGAGCTGTAGAGGATGGAGGGAAAGAAGAAAGACAACAACAACAAAAGAAGTCACAATGGAGGAAATATCTACAGATTATAAACTAAGGATTTTTTTTTTAAACACAGCGATGGTGAACATGTATTAGTATTTACGAGGTACCTGGAACCCCATTATTAGCAGTTACCTCTTGGAATCCTGCAGTCATCTTGTCCAAAGGTAGGCAATAGCAACTCTTTGGAAGAACTTAATAAGAATAGCTAAAGAGCATTTTACATGCTTTCCTTCAGTGGCATGCATATCTTGACCTCCTCACACCCTGCACACACCCTTCCCTGGCTACCCCATGAGGTGTGGTGAAAGATGGAAGTGGTGGTTCTTTTGGTGACACTGGAAGCCAAAGGAAAAACCTAGAGGTATGTGATTCTCACCAGGTATGATGACTGATGCTTGGCATTGAAGGAGATCTTCAAGGGTCACTGAATTCAAATACCCATCTATCTCTAAAATCTGTCTCCATTTTTAAAAACTGGTCTCTTAATAATATTAAGCATGTTTACAATGTGGTTTCTTAGCGTAGCAACCTTCGTTCCCCTTCCAACTCCTTTCAGACCCCCAGCACCATATCTCACTCCCAACCTAATCTCGTATTTTCCATAGCCTACTGGCCCAGTGGTGCTATCCTTATATGTATGGTGTCGGGTCATCTACTGAAGCATGGGCATCCTAATAGGGGTCCTTAAAGAGAACTGACACTCCCTACCCCATCAGCCTCCAACTGCCAACGTTCCTCAGTCGGGATAGTACTTCATGGAACCTTCTCCCATCTGTGTTGGAATTCTCACTGGCTTAATTTTATGTAGGTCTTGTGCAGGTAACTTTTAGGCACGAAACCTTTGAACTTCGGAATAAACTCCTCTAAAGCACAGATAAATCATGTACTAACCACTCCAGGCAATGGAACCCACGGTTCAGCAACAACCAACATATTCCATTTATTATTCAAAAGTGTTCCATTATTGATTGAAGTCTAAGTCCTACCCACAAATCCAATCAACCCCCTTTCTAACTTCAAGTGTTTGCACACAAATAATCCCAAGCCTCAGATCTGATCAAGACACCAACTCTAACCAACCCTTCAAAGATTCCATATTGTAATCACGAGAAGTGCTTTGGCAACACGTAGATACTGGAACTGGACACCTTAAATTTATATTTCAGTTTTGCTCCATTCCAGGCTGCTTTCACTTGGGATGCTCTGTGTCTCAGCTTTTCCATTTATAAAACGGGATTAAGAAATATCTACCTCAAAGGATGTAAATAGTGCTATGAGAAAGTGAGCTGCTGCTCCTTATAGGGACTCAATGCAGGAGCGCCCTCCAGTTTGTGAAGGCAGATTCTAAAACGGATCCTCTTTAGCAGACAAACAATATGTATCTATTGGGCCATGAAATGTGGGGCATAGAAGTGAATTTCTGAGTTCAGCCCCATAATCATTCACACTTAAGTAGTTTTGCCTCCACCTAATTTTTCTGGCTTCTTCCAGACTCCCACATTTAGACCCTCGATACAGAAAAAAGGATGAAACGGTTAACTAATTGCAGTGTGTTGCCAGGAGAAAAGCCAAGCTATCATCCCTTTTGCCAAATCTTGGGGGCTATTTAAGCATTTCCTTCCCTCAGCTCCCCTGGGAGCCTGTAGTGGGCTGGGAAAGACAGCATCATGAAAACTGGTACGGGCATCCCTCCCACCATCAACAGACAGGCAGACAGACAGACACGCGCGCGCGCGCGCGCGCACACACACACACACACACACACACACAAACAGCATCATGAAAACTGGTACGGGCATCCCTCCCACCATCAACAGACACACACACACACACACACACACACACACACACACACACACCCCACTCTCGCGGAGGCTGAGATCCCCAGGCCACTCACTTGGCAGTAGTGCAGGCCCAGGAGGGAAGCCACGGCCTAAGGTGCCTAGACTCCACAGCGGCAGGGACACAGTACAGGGAGGACAGGTTTGCACAGCGCCTGCGGTCAGTCAGTCAGCGTGACTCAGCGTTTTGTCGCCGGACTCCAGGAGGCGGGAGTCTCCAGGTCTCAGGGACCTTGGACCGGGGTGACACACCCTTTATTTATCCCGGGTTTGGATTCTCTGACTCCGCCCTATGGCTCTCTGGATCTGCCTTTTGAGCGTCTGTTCAAAGAGTGATGCGCACCCCGGCCTCTTGGGGGCGCGCTGCCCGCCTCCCAGGAATGTGTGGGACACTCAGGTCGTCTGCAGATCCTTAGAATCTCCTGGAAAACCTGTTCTTGTTCAAGTCATCTTGTCACCCAACGCTTTGGCTGTATAAGCAAGAATGTTTTCTAACCACTTGTCACGTTTGGGGGAGTGACTCAGCCTCTCTGTACATTGTCAGGTCCCCAGGACCAAGAGTGTAAAGTTGTAAAGAGAATGAAATGAGCCTGTCTCCTCATAGGTACTACACGGTTGTCTCTCATAAATAAATATGCTTTTTGCTGTTTGCCAATGAGAATGGGGCAGAGGCAGAGCAGGCGCAAGAGCCAAAGCATCTCTTCCTGCTGAAAGAGAAGGCACACTCTCATAGGGAAACAGATAATTAAGGGCTTGCATTTTGTTGGGATTCAAGAGAAGGCCTTGGAGAGTTGCCCTCAGGAGGCTGTGAGGGTGTGTACACAGCCAGGAAGCAATCTAGTTTTCCTAGAACTTTTAATCAGAGGACAGGCAACCATATCAGTGTTCTTTAAACACCCGGAAGTTCATTGTCTTTTCTTGGACAAAGAATGAAAGCAATGCCTCTAAAAAGAGCCTGGGAAACTGTCTGAAAAGTAATAAATGGTAAATGTCTTTTCATTTTCCAGCTATGTGGATCTTCTGTGGAGACTGCTCCTGTTTGCTTTCGTAGTCAGAAAGCAGACATAGACAATGCCTGCAGAATGTGGCTATGTTTTAATACAAATTTTATTATGGTTAATGAAATTTGAATTATTAAGATTGTGTTTTGAATTCATGCAGTTTTCACCTGTCATGAGATAGTCTTCTTTTGACTTTCTGTTTCAGCTGATGTTTTGAGGTATGGTTCCACACATCCCAGGCTGGCCTTACCTCCCTAGATAGCCAAGGATAACTTTGAACTGCTGATTCTCCTTCCCACAGTTCCCAAGTGTTAGGGTTACAGTGAAGCATTCACCACCACCTAGTTTTACATGGTGCTGGAGACTGAACCCAGGGCTTTGTGCATTCTAGGCAAGTGATCTACCAACTGAGCCTTCAACCCCCAGTCCCTTCAAACCTCAAAATGGGAAAAATCATTCTTACCTTTCAGAGTACACGAAAATAGATAAGGGGTGTGTATCCATTCGGGTTGCAGGCATAGTTTTTAGATTCCTGCTATAAAAGAATAGGGAAGTGGAAGAACAAAGACTTTTCCCTGGTGCTCAATTGGGCAGAACACACTAAAATGGGAACAGTGCAGAGGAAAATATCATGGCCTTTGTACAAGGATGACATGCAAATTCATGAAGTTGCGCCCCCTCCCAATCCATGCCCACACTTGAGTGTGTATAGTCTTTTCTTGAAATGGCTGTCTTCCTTAATGCCTGTACTGGCTGGTTTTGTGTGTCAACTTGACACAAGCTGGAGTTACCACAGAGAAAGGAGCTTCAGTTAAGAAAATGCCTCCATGAGATCCAGCTGCAAGGCATTTTCTCAATTAATGATCAAGGGGGGAGGGCCCATTGTAAGTGGTACCATCCCTGGGCTGGTAGTCTTGGGTTCTATAAGAACGCAGGCTGAGCAAGCCAGGGGAAGCAAGCCAGTAAGGAATAGCCCTCCATGGCCTCTGCATCAGCTCCTGCTTCCTGACCTGCTTGAGTTCCAGTCCCGACTTCCTCTGGTGATGAACAGCAATTTGGAAGTGCAAGTTTCCTCCCCAACTTGCTTCTTGTTCACAGTGTGTGTGCAGGAATAGAAACTCTGACTAAGACAATGCCCACACCCAAATCTATATTAAAAATGCATTCACAATAAATTGTTTTTTAACTCTTTTCGCTGAGCTTTTATATCAGTGGGCCTCAAACTGATTCTGCCTACCCCTACCTTCAGTGATTCAAGACCAACTGAGATTATGCATGCCAACATCAAACTGCCATGGACTAATAAAGTACCAGTACTTACCATTTGTAAGTATCTCTGAAACAGTTTCCACATAAAACAGAAGTAGGAACACCCTGCCTGGCACATTGAGAAGCATATAAATAAATTGTCCTGTATTCCCCTAACCAGTCCAACATTCAACCAGGTACCTGGGCTTGGAGTGCAAGCTTTGCCCTTACACTGTTTCAACACAAACGCCTGTGGATCCTGAGTTCTAATGTCTCTCAGTGCATCCAGACCTCCCCATTCTGAAGGCCTCTATCCATCTTCCCCAATCACCACCCACTCCTGCCTTCAGATTCAGCACTGGCCAAACCATTTTCCAAGTGGCAGGCAAATAGAGAACAAATGCCTGGAACCCTCAGTGGCTTCTCACTGGCTTAGTGGAAAGGTCTTTGATGTCTTTGAACTGTCCTCACCCCTAACCTACATGTGTGGCAGTGGGGAGAGATGAGCACACATACATACCTATCTCTTGTTAGTTTGCCATGCCTGTCTAGAACTTTCTTTACTTCTCTTTCACTTCACCTTTTGGCTCTTAGTTTCTATGTCATGCTCTCTGGACAACCTATGTTAATTGTTTCCTCAAGTCTAGGAGAGACTTTTGACCCAAAAATCACCTGTATATTGTTTTCTAAGGCCATTGTTCAACTTTTGGAAGATTCCATTTTTCTACAATGGGCTTAACAATAGCTTCTACCTTACAAGTTCATTTTGAACTATGACTCCGACACTCCACTAAATATGCAGTTTACTCCTCTTACTCTTGGGACTATATAGAGCTTGTGACTGTCATGACCAAGTCAATGTGCCATTTCTGAGGGAACTCTGAAATGACCTGGCAGGTGCCACATCCTGCTCCATGGAAACAAGCTACTCTTTAAGATTGATGACCTTGATGTCACCATTTTGCAAGAAGCCCATGTTCTATAAAGAAGAGGCCTTGGAGGGAGACATACCATGAGAAGAAATGAAGCACAAAACACAAACCACCTTGAAAATGGATCTTCCAGCCCCAGCTGTACCAGCCAAAGCCACATGGATATAATCTAAATGGCCAACAATGTTCCTTCCAACTTCCTTATCCACAAAATTCTAAGCAAAGTCAAGTGGTTTCAAGCTATGCCGTTTTTGATGTGTGTGTTTTTTGGTTTTGTTTTTGTTTTTTAAATAGGAACCTAAAAAAAGGTTTTCATGTCATAGGAGAAAAGAGGTAGATTTTCAAAATGTTCCAGGCTAGTGACAAACTTTGCAGAAAGTAGCTATGTCCATTTAATTAATCGCCAAGACAACTAGCCATTAACCAAAAGAAACCATTATTACACTGAGATCTAGAGGATAATGGTTACATCCTCCTACTGGCCACAGCAGATGCCTCCCAAGTACAGATGTGCCAGCAAAAAGGCTCTTCTGTTACAAACAGCATTTAACGATAAAAGAACTTCAGAGAGAATGGCAACGCTCTTGGTGATATTTCATCGAACACCTTTTTGGATATTTGTCTGGAATTCCAAATGTGCTCCACCTCTGCATCCAGAGAAGGTGATGACAGGTCTCAAAGTAGAAGACAAGAGCAGGGGCGTGTGTAGTTATGGCAGAGCAGAGAAATTCTGTTGTAGGTCTTTCAGAAGAGAGAAGGAGAGGGAGAGACAGAGACAGAGACAGAAAAACAGAGAACACTTCTGAAAAGCTAGAAGGCTAAAATGGAAATACAGTGGTGGGAAAGGGAGTATCGAGGCCATACAGTGCCCCACTGTGAAAGGGTCCATCTTAGGGGTGAGAAATGGATCCTGTACATTTGAACTCAGAGCCTTCTTCAAGTCGTCATCTGCAATGAGATGAGGATGTGGAACAGGCAGCTGAATATGTGACCATCCGTCACCTTTGGAATCCTGAGCAACACAAAAGAAATCTTTATGCTGACAAGGCAAAGAGCAAAGCCTTTCTTAAATGACTCCAAATTCCACTACTATAATCTTTAAAGACACGCATATTGTCAACAAATATTTGTCTGGGATCCATCCCGTGTGTGTGTGTGTGTGTGTGTGTGTGTGTGTGTGTGTGTCTAGCAAGGCTCTGACAGGCTTTACCCTTCTCACGTTCCCCTCCATCTTGCTAAAAGAAAAAAAAAGTTAGACTACATTCCTAAAGCTAGCCACCAAGGTCTATTCCCTTATTTGGCCACTTCCTCCTCCTCAGGCTGACTGCCAAGGTCCAGCTATCAAAGTATTGAAGTCCAGCAATCAAAAGCCCCCTTTGGCTCACCTAATTAACATGTCCAATTCAAATTAATCACCTCATCCTAACACAGGGTTTCCCTTTGTACATTTATAAACTGCCATTTTTCTATGGACCATGACTGTCTCCTTTCTAGCCAGAAGCAGTCCTTTGTTCTCTGGGACAAATACCCTTCCCTCTTTCCCTTTCCCCCTTCCCCCTTCTGTGCCTGTTTTTGCCTTGTATTCCCTGCCCTCTGTCCCTCTGGGGCAAATAAATCTCCTTTGTGCTGAGAACTTGGTCTTTGGGGTACTGGGCCAATAATGATCTCTAACAGTTTCAGGACCTCAAACTCACTATGCAGCCAAGGATGGCTTTCAATTCTGATCCTCCGAGTACAAGGATCACAGTCTTGTAACAGCATGCTTGATTGATGCAGTGCTAGGGATCAAGCTCAGGGCTTTGTACATGTGAGACAAGCACTCTCCCAAATGAGCTACAAACCCTCATCTTTTATTCAATATATTAATTTTCATCTTTATAACACCGAATGTCTTTCCAAATGTATTATTTCATACAAGTGTGTAGTCACCTTAAATATGCCATCATTTTTAGTTATTTTCCTTCATAAGACATCAACTCAAATGTTGTTTGTGGATTCTGGTAAATTGCTCTCCAGGGAAATATAACTGCTATTCATTAAAGGGCCAATATCTCTGGAATATTCCATATTAGAAATTCAGAGTCAATAGCCCAGAAAATCACTTGGCTCCAAGTCAAAACTAATTATTTCACATACAATAGTATATGGGAGCCAGCACTTTGCTGGGCAGTTGAAGATATTCAGTTATATCCAAAGAAGGGGGGTACATAAGACTCCCACCTCCTCCTGGTTGACAATGTCTTTCTTTTATAAATGTGATAAGTTCTGACCCAGAAGCTACACTTATCTTCCTCTCTGCCTTCTTTCTGGGGCTCTGGCAAAAATTCCAGAAAAAGGCAACTTTGGACCCTGTCTTTGGAGCCTCAGAACA
This sequence comes from Rhynchomys soricoides, assembly GCA_019843965.1. Lineage (NCBI taxonomy): Eukaryota > Metazoa > Chordata > Mammalia > Rodentia > Muridae > Rhynchomys > Rhynchomys soricoides. The sequence goes on along the minus strand of JADRCH010007686.1, from coordinate 1,145,599 downwards.
TTTCTAGAATCCACCACAAACAAAAGACTCTTGGCCCTGAACAGCTGATTCACATTGGAACTATAGAAGCAGGGAAATGCAGGTGACTGATTCCCCTAATACTTAAATTACCCTGATAACCTTTCTTAGCTTTCAACTTTTGTAAAATGCATCTTCTGACCAAAAGAAGATGGCTTTGTTGGCCACAGCACTGAAGAAGGGTCAAATCTAATTTTAATAATTTCCAGCTAATATTAAATCAGCTTAGCTGCTTATGGATGGCATATACTGATGTTTACAACTTACCTTGAATTAGCACCATTAGCAATAATGTGGTTGATGGGCAAATAGAGTCATGACATGTCAAGAGAATGTTAGTTGTAAGACATGGGTGGTGGTGTATGAGTGTTTTGACTTCTTTTAACATCTCTCTATGCTGTTTTTCATGATAAAATTTTGTTTAACAAGTATTAAAAATCAATGGGAAAGAAAACTGAAAAGCAACTATAAAATTACTTCTCTTTGACTATGTTCTTTGCTCCCAACTCTAGTACATGGTACAGTATCTGTGGAATAGAGTTGCTAAATCCAATTCCAAGTGATAAGTTCATTCCTACAGCTAGCAGGATTCCCGTATGACATGACTTAGTAAATTCTGTTTGTGAAAAAAGAAGCAGGTAGTGAACACCTGAGATTTTATAGGCATAAAGTTGGTCATAATTGCTCACCTCTGCCATTAGATAGGAAAACCAATCACCCTCAACAACACATAAATATACAATTGCTCTATTCCAGTTGATTTTCTTTTAAGAAAACAGGTGGGTTGACTCACTTTTCTGACTGTTTCTAGACTTCAAATCCTTACCTTCCACCAAAGAATTGGGGGGGGGGACATGACTGAATGTCAACAGCTTTCTTAAAGACATCATAGGTATTTAGAAAGGTTATAACAAAGTAAGATAACAGGCCTTTCCTCAAACACTCCACACACCCATCTCTTTTCACAAGGAATAAGAGTTTATTTTTATTTCTTTGTCACTGAACTCAAGATTTGATACACAAGCATCTTTGGGAGAGGTGGTATTTTCATTTTAATTTCCAGAGAGTTGAACCATCCATGTCTGATCCCAACTTCTCAGCAGGTTATTTTACTAGCAGAAGGGATACATGTACCAGGCGATGGAGTGATACTCCCAAGAAACACCTGCCCATGCCAGAAAGCTTGGGCTACAAGAAACTTGTTAGGGCCCTTGTAGGCTTATACTTTAGTCAATAGCAATTATGCATTATATCGTAAGAGAATGAGTACTACTGGAGAGAGGAAGAGGGCAGAAAAGAGTAAGAGCAACTGGGCATACTGGGTCAGGGTCCCCCCAGGTTATAGTATTGAACTAGGTGGTCAAGAGAAGGCTCATTAGTAACAGGCCATGTTGAAGCAAGTCTAGGTAAGACAATGAGATAGGCAGATTTCTGGGACAGTTACTGATCTACTGTCATTGCAAAGGCCTTGGGGCTGATGGTTCTCAATGAATACCAAATAGGCTAGTCTTAGGAGTTGGTAAAGTGAGATAAGGTACTGAGATGAGATAAGAGATGATCTCTGGGAACCAGAAGATTGGCAAGCATTGAGGGATTCAGAATAGAGAATGATGAGATTTGACTTACCTTTTGTTCATTAATCCATTCAGTACTTTCCGGAGTGTAACCAAGGTTCTTGTGCATAGTAGGCCAAGCATTCTACCACCTAACTACACCCTGTATCAGTGGTGGAGTTTTGCAACAGACTCTTATAGCCTAGGCTGGCCTGGAATTCTCAACCTAGCAAAGCTGATGCTGAGCTTGTGAGAGATAACTCCAATTTAGACCAAGAAGCAGCAGCAGAGAAATTGAGAAGTGAACAATATTTTTGGACACAGTTAGATTGTAGTGCTAGGTATGGTTCATGAAGGATTGGGTCCTGAGTTTGTAAAGAAACAAGGAGTCCATCTTGGTTTGTCTGACCCAGTGGACAGGCAGAGCTATTATTAACTGAGGAGGAGAAGACTATAGGAGGGGTAGTTGGAGATATTAACCAGGAAGTCTGCTTTCAACGTGTTAAATTGGACATATCCATTAGATATCCCAGATAAAGAAAGACACATTAGTCATGGAATATGAGTCTCTGGAATCCAGGGGGACTTGGCTGAAATAATCATATTTAAAATAATAAGGTAGAGCTGGGTGATTCCTCCTAGCTGCTTAGCATTCATAGCAGTGGAAGGTGATGTGCAGGCTGCTGCAGGAGAATGCTATCAGCGGTCTTACCAAGATATGGGCTCATGCCTTATAAGGCAAAGCTTCTAGGCAACATATACCACTGGTACAATAGTACCAAGACTGTTTGTGGGGTCCCCAGCTACTTCTGTTTGTCTTTGAGGCCCAACTCCAGAGCAAGGAATACCTGCCTGAAACTATAAACTTGGTCAAAAGCCTATGGCTGGGGAGGTCACAGGCCCTAGTGGAAAGTCTACTATCGTTTTGATAAACAGGCATGTAGCTAAATTGTCCTCTAGATATTTGTTTATACCCATAAATCAGTGTTTCTCTTAGTCTGGGTCAGAGAAATTTCTTCTTGCAGTGAAAGACAATTAATGTAGAGATTCATCAGAACTGCTCAAAGTGCTGACAATAAATACATGCTCAGCCCTATAATGTGACAGCTATGTTCTACATTACTCCTTGCAAGAAACAGAGAGCAACCCAGAAATTGGAGCCAGAAAGATCCTAAGAGCCAGAGGATGGAGATGAGAACTATGAAACCTTGTCTTCTGGATGTGACATGGCTGTTGCAATCATGAACTCCCAGTGGCTGTGACCCCTACACATAAACAAAAGGAGAAAGAGGTAGTTGGAAAAAAAGTAATAACAATAAGTGATATATAGGAGAAGAAGAGAGGGGTGGACATGATTAAATACATTACATGCTTGTATAAAATTATCAAAAGTTTAAAAATAAAACATAAGTCAAACAAAAAGTTTTGAGACAGTGTCTCAGGGTCTCACTATGTAGCCCTGGCTGGGCTAGAACTGCTATTTAGACCAAGCTGGTCTTGACCTCAAAGAGATCCATGTGTCTCTGCCTCCCTAGTGCTGAAAGTGACAAATAGAGGCCAGCCATTAACCTGAAGGATTCTCTCTCTCTCTCTCTCTCTCTCTCTCTCTCTCTCTCTCTCTCTCT
>JADRCH010007686.1:924716-1142393 GCA_019843965.1 Rhynchomys soricoides | reverse complement strand
TCTCTCTCTCTCTCTCTCTCTCTCTCTCTCTCTCTCTCTCTCTCTCTCTCCCCCTCTTCTCCCTCCCTCCTTCCTTCCTTTCTCTTCTCTCTCTTCTCCCTCTTTCCCCTTCCCCTCTTCCTTTTTTGACTTCAGTTGTAGTGGGTTCAAGACTGTAAGTGTAAGAAAACAAGCCTCTTCACATCACGAAGTCAAATCTCATGGTGTGCCCCTTCGGCTGTTGCTTGCTAAAGGCTTGCACAAACAAGCTGTCCAGAAAGTTCCAAAGGGTCTCGCCTGCCAAAGGACATCATAAAAACATTAATTTGAGTCAATTCAATCATGTAATTGATATCAAAAGGTAGGAGTTAACTGAAGCCATGGAAAAACAGAGCCAAAGAAAGTTTCAGGAGAAACAGCAGGGAAGAAGATCACTAGAAGGAAATAGGTCTGTGGCATTTTGACTTAGAGGAAACCACTCCTCCTTGTTGCCTTTGAATGGCACACCACTGGGGTGTGGAAATCCCAGGAGACTGTACCCAGATGTTTCCATGGTGATACCATCCCTTCCTTCCCCTCCTCTAAATTATTCTAAAATGTATCTACCAGGTTATCATATACAAGCCATAAAGAATTGCCATATGGAAAGAAGTGCAGAATTAAATCACTTTGTCAGGTTGTTAGGCCTGAGCTCTGTTTCCTGTCATAGCTACAGCCTCTACCAGAATGATCAGCACACAGCAGACTCTCAATATGATTTGAACAGCTCAAAGAATAGCAGCAATGTTAATCCTACCTCTGCTCAAAAGAACGCTTGTTGGAAAGCCAGGGATTTAGTCTCCATTGCTCACACAAGATATCATCCTATGATCATATCATACATGCTTATAGACACATTAACATGCCCACCAGTTAATAAACTAATACAGTATGTTAATGCATACTAAAAGGTTGATTTTTCTTGCATCTTACAGCTGAGTCTAAAATATGGTATCAGAGGTGTTGGAGAGATGTCTCAGAGGTTAAGGGCACTGGCTGCTCTTTTGGAGGACCCAGGTTTGATCCCCAGCACCCAAATGGTGATTCATAACTGTCTATAACTCTAGTTCTAGGGTGTCTGACACCCTTTACTGGCCTCTGAGAGCACTGTATGCATGTGCTGCATGGACACACACTCAAGGGAAAAATTCATACACACAAAACAATAAGTAATAACAATAAGTGGTATATTTGTAATGCTGTTACATTTATTATACATGGCCAGCTAGCACACACCAGAAAAAACAGTGGATGAGAATAGGCAAATACCAATATGTGGTCATTACCAATAAAAACTGGCAGTCACACTTTTTCTTGGTGATATTGCTGCAGCATACATTAGCAGAACCAGTCTTGTTCCCATTCTTAGACTCATTTCTTTGACATAAATTAACTCATTTCTTGTAGGCTGAGGCATGCCCTGGGTGATAGAATTTCTGCTGGTCCTTGAATTCTTTCAGTATTCTGATAGCAAGCTTGATGAGTATGGCAGTGGAAGAGATGTTGTAGATCCAGGTCCCACCAGCCACTGTTTCCATGAAGGGACTACAGCTTGTTTCCTTAGCTGGGTTTGGCCTCAGAAGAACGTGTGCTTGGCTGGCAGGCTGGCTGGCTGATTGCAGTTATTAACCATTTTCAGAGGGAGACATTATATTGGGTCCCATATTTACTGACTGTTGCAAACGCGGATATGTGCACCTTCAGGGGTGTAGTTCTTATTCTCGGGCCTCCCTTTGTCCAAGGGCAGGGTTGAAATTTTCATTGCTTATTCTCTGTGCCCTTTGGCATTACCTAATGATTTCCTGACTCTGGCCTCTGTGTGAGAAGTCAGCGTCAGAAGTCGGGTTTCACCAAGATATTTTCTTGTCCTTTCCAGCACAAGCTCTAGAAACAAAGGCAGGGTTATCACATGTCCCCAAGAGCTGCCTGGGAAAAGCAGGAGCTGCAGTTATCAGTATTGGGGCCTTTCTGAAATATGCTTTTGTCTCCGTGTTCACTGCATTCAATCACATCAACAAGTGTTGGCTAAGTGTTGAGCGTGGTTTCCTGTGGGATTGTGTAAGGCCCTGCAGGACAATAAATGCTTTGGGGGCACTGAGTCGTACAGCCATTTCTGACCCAACAGCCAGAAAACAATGTGACACAATTTACTGCGGCTGGAGAGAGGACAGCCCGAGGTTGAGTTCTTGCAGGAGCAGCTTCTCTTCACCGTGGTGGACCCCAGGGAGACAGAACAAGCCCAAATGGTGCGTTTACGTGGCCTGCGACTATGCAGCGTCACATCTTACAGAATAGGTTTAGACCCAGATGTTGTGGGGCGTGGAGGTTTTAAATTTTGGAAAGCCCCATCTCAGGGGGAAAAAACCCCCACAAAATTATGAATAGAGGTGTTGGGCTGCCCCGGGGACTTGAAAGGGAGCTTGTAATTTGGGAACCAGAGGCTTAAATTGCTATAGTTTCACTGTGAATTCTTTACCTCGCTCAAACTCTCTCTCTCTCTGAGAGTCTGCCTGATAGGGTGCCTAGCACAGCCAGCTGGATGTAGCTTTGTGCTCTTTCCCCTGCTGATTTTCTCCACACACTTCTTTCTGTCCTGCCATGGCAGTGACATTTCACATTGTCTCTATAACCGCTCGCGAAACAAACGAACAACAACAACAACAACAAACCCAAGAGCTTTTAGATGTACCTTCTTTTCTTTATCTGCTTGTCATGCTTTTTCAGCTACAAATGTTTGGTTTTCCGTTTCTGAACTCTCCATAAACCACAGATCAAGAATGTTCATGTTGGAAAGAGATGCAGGAGACAAATGGTACATTTGGTTCCCACGACCATAGGATTAGAGTTCTTGCTAGCTACAATGATTTCACTGGCCTTGAAAAAAATACTGCAAATATATCGTGGTTTCTGTCAGTGCTCCTGAAACACCAGCATTCTCATGAGTCACCAGAGTCCACTGCACTCTTTACATGTTTAATTTACTCTGTGATAAGTTCATACACGGATGCAAAATATTTTGATCAAGTATTTATTTAGTTCAGCTCCTGCTTCCTCTCACTCCCTTGGAATCTGCTCTTCCTCTGAACAAGTCTCCTTACTGTGTTTTTACCCACTGACGTTAATCAAGGTTGCTTGCATGAGTATGGGTAGGGGTGTCCTTACCAGAGCAGCTTACTAGTGAAGAGTATGCTTTCTAAGCAGCTCTAGGAGGTATCCATGCTATCGGACCATGAACCACCCTTAGAGTCACTTCCATCCATGTGTTTGGATAAGTATTTATGGAAGTACAGATACACCTGTTTTGAACCTGATTTGAAGGTTAACTGGTCCCCAAGAGAGCCGGTAACACACTTAAGGAACAGGTGCTTGTTGACGTGAGAATACATAAAGAGCTTGAGGGCGGGGCATGAGAAAGGAAAAATTATCTTCGAGGCACACATCATTGTCTTGAGTCTTCTGACTTCGCTGTGGTCTATTTTTCAATATGACATAGGAGTGGCGTGAAGAAGTCTTATCTCCTATGGTACTAGGCAGGGCACTGCCAGTTTCTAATGACTTCTCAAACCCCTTCAAAGCAGTTACTGTTTTTACTCCATTTACAGATGGGGAAGCTGAGGTTTAGAAGGGTTATGTAATATGTCAGGTTGCAGAGAGACAGAGAAAGATTTGAACTCATCCAGATGTAATGCTCTTGCCTGTGCCAGTCCACATCTAAAGAGTAATAGAGGCTAAGCCAATGCTAGCTGACAGATTTACCACTTTTTACTTTTCTGATGAAGATGCCCAGAGAGAGTGGCCCAGGGGCACAGGAGAGGGAAAAAGGAAGAATTTGCTAAAACTAAGAATAAAAAGTAGAAACCCCCTAGAAGTCACAGAAGATGAATCTGATATGCAAAGCCAACTTGATCTCTGCCAGAAGTAGCACTGGAATTTTCTCTTGGTGAGAATAAAGTTTGCCTTGTTTTCATAAACTTATCTCAGAGCAGTCAACGTTTGGTCTTCCAAAATGCTAAGGATGTGAATGTTGACATTAGGTTTTCTGTCTGTCTCATGCCAAGATCAACTGTAACTCTCTGACCTGCACAGTATCATGTGAAATAGGGACTTGTTGTGTCTACAGAGCTGAGAGCCAACACCAGAAGCTTTGTTCAGCCACTTTGCCTGATTCTGAATTGTACTTCTTGTTCTTGCTTAAGCTTACCATTGTACTATGCTCAGTTGTTTAGCAGAAGAATAAACAGGGACAACTTTGGGCCAATATTTGACTATTAAGTACTCACAGGAATCTCTGGTTTCTCTTTCAGACCCCTGCCCAATCTTCATTTGGAGTACCTCCCTTCTCCTGACTAGCCTTCCTGCCTATCCAATACATTTATCACGTTACCATTTTAGCACCAACCAATCAAAATCTATAGCTAAATGACATGTAAAGAACACAACAAAACAAGGAAAGGGTAAGAAAATGCTGCCTCTGCTCTCCCTTCGAAAGAACAAAGCCTTAAAAACACCATCTTGACCATTCAGGGAAGAGGTTTCCATTGCCAGAGCTGCTGACTGGGCTCATTTAAATGCATCTCTTCTTTCTCCTGTCTTCAGCTCCCACCTCCTTCACTACTTGCCATTTACTCCTACTTTTAAGGCTGCATATTTTTAGCACTATTCAAAATATATATTATAATTCATCTACAGTTTCTGTGTTTCTGGAGCCAGGGATAAAACACAGGGCCTTGTACATGATTGACAAACATTCTTTACCTTCATGCTATACCCTAGCCTGGAGTTTTACTATCTAACACTGTTTTGAGGCATCCTGCTGAATGATTATTTCCAACTCACATCTTTCTGAGAGTTCCCTTGTAAAGGTTCCTTGCACGACCACATTAGACCCATATTTATGCCTAGTTCCCTCAACAGTGTGCCTTATTAAGGTGGAAATAGCTTTGGTTAAACGTTGAGATCATTCTCATATGTTAGTCTCTCTGCCTCTCTCCTCTGTCTGTATGTCTGTCTGTCTGTCTCTCTCTCTCTGTGTGTGTGTGTGTGTCTGTGTGTGTGTGTGTGTGCGTGTCTTTCTGTGTGTGTCTCTGTGTGTCTCCCTCTCTTTGAGACAGGATCTCACTGTGTAGTCTTGGCTGGTCTGGACCTCAGTGTGTAGACCAGGCTGGCCTTGAATTCATACAGACCCTCCTGCCTCTGCTTCCTGAGTACTGGGATTAAAGGCGTGTGCCACCATGCCCAGTTATTTCTGAGTATGTCCAATGCCATAATATGAACACATCTAAGGCAAGACAGACAAATCAAGCTCCCTGGGCCATTAGATCACTGCTTTGTAGTTTTGGCAAAGTTGCTTAGGATGTTAGGGTTCAATATATCATTAGTAAAAAGTTACTCCAAGCTTTCACACTCTGTGACTGCTTTCTTGTGTTTAGGTTAGAGTCGTCACAGGTTTAGGTCACACAATGGCCATGTTGTTTTCTGTCACTGGTATCCTAGTCAAGAATGTGGACTTTAGAGCTAAGTGACCAGAATTCAAATGCCAACTCCAACACATTAGCAGTGTTACTTGGAGTCCGAGGACGATCTACAATAGCTGTATTTTCAGATTCAAATGTGTATTGGGTTTTTGCTTTGTTTTTTGTTTTGTTTTTGTTTTTCTAGACAGAGTTTTTCTGTGTAGCCCTAGCTGTCCTGGAACTTACTCTGTAGACCAGGCTGGCCTCAAACTTGCAGAGATCTGCTTACCTCTGTCTCCTGAGAGCTGGGATAAAAAGGTGTTCATCACCACTACCCAGTGAGTGTGTTTTTATTAAGAGTTTAGCAAACAAGCATTAAAAAAAGAAATAGCCAGTAGCATATAGAAGCAAAACATCATCAAGCCAGGCTTTTACGTCATCCAAGCAAGACAAGTTGAATAGCCCAGTTGAGTGACATCATCAAATTGGAGGCTTACAACATCTTGCAAAAACTGACCAGAGTTTCTGATTGAGTGTCTCTGTCAGTGAGCTATTCACACTGAAGGCAATTTTATACCCTAGGATAAACAATAGTACCCTCTGTTGAGAATAGCTTTTCTTTTAGCTATTCTGGAGGACATGAGATTTTTGTGGTGTTTGTTTGTTTGTTTGGGGGTTAGAGTGTTCCAGGCAGAGTTTCTCTGTATAGCCTTGGCTGTCCTTGGAACTTACTCTGTAGACCAGGCCGGCCTCAAACTCACAGAGATCCACCTGCCTTTGCCTCCTGAGTGCTGAGATTAAAGGCATGCACCACCACTGTCCAACCAGGCTTAATTTTTAAGTACTTTTCATTGTTTGCAGTTTTTTTTTTCTTCTTTCTGTTACAGAGCTGGAGGGGGGAGGTACTGATTCAGGACACGGAGTTTGGAGGACACTTGGAAAAAGTATGCTTGAATATGAGACGGGGGAGGTCACCTGCCTCCCAGAATCCATGTTTAATAAACTTAAGCAGCACCTGCCAATTTACCAATATAATGTAAATTACAACTGGGTAATTTGTTTTTCTATTGCACCTATATGTAAACACAGCAGTTTCAATATACTCTACAATGTGACTGTTACAGTATAGACGTTTCATAAAATATCCTGGCATGGGATGGTTGTGTCAAGACATGTCTAATAGGATTTAAAATAGCCTACCCTGAAGTTGTGCATGGGCATGTGTCATATCCCATCACCCTGGGTGACTATGACTAACAAATAACCATTCCTCTGATGTCTTAAATATTGCGGGTATACAATGAGCCCTCCTTAAATGTTGGTAAGGATCATCAGTACTAGTGTGTGTGTGTGTGTGTGTGTGTGTGTGTGTGTGTGTGTACTTCAAGGCTCATTATCAATGTCCTCCTTCATGATTTACTTTTTTTCCTTTGGGGCATGGAGAGATGGTTCAAAGGTTAAGACTGTATCCTCTACTGATGTTGCAGAGAACCTGAGCTGGGTTTCCAACAACCACATTGGACACTCACAAGCCTGTAACTCCAGCTCCAGGGGGATCTTACAATGGCCTCTATACTTATGCGTGCACACACAGACACATACACGTACACTTTTTTAAAAATAAAACAATATTTATTTTTCTTCTTCTGGCTGTTTATAATAAAATGAATGGGCTCTATTATGTTCTCACATCCCATACAGTTCTTTTTGAAATCATGATTTGGTGCCCATAGCACACCAGGTTTTTCATTTAAATGACTTCATGCAAGAGGGCTGTGACAGATAGCATTTTATAAATCAGGTCAGTAAAACTTAGAATAAGAAAGAGGCCTGCCTTGTCCAGGTGCCGTGACTACTTTAAGCTACTCAGGTGCTTCAATCTTACATATTAGTCAAGAAACCCATCTTACATATGCTTGTTGTCAATCACTCAGGGTCATGGAAAGGTGACTTTTATTTCAGTCACTCAGTGTCAGACACCCTGCCAGCTGAAGGTCAAGCATCTCAAGGAGAACTGACACATTGCCATTATTCTCACAAGATCACTTCCTTGTGAATCTTAATCATGGTGATTATGAGTCATACTAATGCAACATGTAGCTTTTATGTATGTGATTAGTAACATAATAGTTTCTGCTTTCATTGTATTGATTCTGCCAGGGTTGGTTTTGCCTCCCCTGTGCGTAGTTTAATATGCTTATGGAAATAGGCAGCATGGATTATTTGGTAAGCAAATTGATGTTTCTATTCTATGTGGGTGGTATTATGAGAGTCCAGCCAAACCCAACCCATTCCTGTATGGAAATAGATTCTTGTTTAATACAAACTGGGTTTCATGTGGCAGCGTATTGTGAAAGGGGCTTCATTTATCTGCTGGGACGTCTTTCTGCTAATACTGAGCAGATCAGTCTTCGCTGGTCGTTGAACAGGCATGTGAATCAACAGGGGTGCCGGAGGCTCCTGTAGCTGTTATCATAATAAGAAGGAGGAGATGTCACATTTCTAAAAATTAATCCTTATGACGTATCACCAGTATAAGTGGGACCTCAGAAATGCTTTCAGTTTGGACCTCTATTTGACTGTAAAGAAGAAGGAAATCATGACATGTGCAGGATGAGACCAGAGATCATTTGATTCCATGAAATAGGACAGATTCAGAAGACAAATCTCACATTTCTCTTACATGCAAAATCTAGATTTAACTTGTTCTGTACATGTACGTATAAATGTACACATACATATGTAGGACTTGAGAATAGAAGGAAGACTATGAAAGAAGAGAAGGCTGTCTAAAGGAAGCAGGGAACAAAGAGTACTACAGCATATGTGCAGGAAAGCAAGAAGAGGCAGCATTTAGGGGAGGGTAGTTGGAGACAGAAAAGGATACATGTGTGAAATCCCATCATAAAACTCTTTAAGAACAATTTTGAGTTCTGGATTTTGTTGCTGTTTGGTTGTTTGGTTGGTTTTGGTTTTGGTTTTTTGATACGGGGTTTCTCTGTGTAGTCCTGGCTGTCCTGGAACTCACTCTGTAGACCAGGCTGGCCTCGAACTCATCTGTCTCCAGTGCACTAAGATTAAAAGTGTGAGCCACCACAGTCAGCCAATTTATTTTATTTTTAATTATATGTGAGTGCACATGAGTGCAGTGCCCACAAGACCAAGGTTATCAGATGCCTCTGGAGCTAGAGAAGTCCACAGAGGGGAAGGAAGCAGGTAGAGAGAGAAGGGAAGGCCCAAAACTGGACAGAAGCCATGAGAGTTTGTTAGAATGCGGCAAAAATGTGCCTCATCTGGACAGGACTCTTCAGGTCTGTAAAAGTACTTGAGAGTCTACCTTAGAGCATCGAGCCTTGAAGCCCTGGCCCCTGTGAATCAAATTTCAGAGGTACATGACTCCAAATGCTTGGTACATAAGAGTCACACATCACAGAATATGAATCCACCTTAATGACAGTAAGCATGCTTGCCTACAGATCTGAAAAGAAAAAATAATCTAGAGATAGGCTCATCTTTTTCTTTGGCCTGTTTGAATTCTCAGTTTTGTAGAATAAGCATGTATCGTGTGTTTTTAGTGAAAGAAAGCATTCACAAAGGCAGGATTAAATGAACCATGATGCTAAAATTTGACAAGTTATATCTTGTCTGGAGCAGAAGGCTTGTAAACTCTTAGAAATTTATTGTAGAATATCATAGCCTTTCTTTCCACTTCATACTCTTCCCTCTAGTATATGGAGGATTTCACAAGTCTTAATCCTCTCTATAAGATTTCCTCCAGACCCATCTTTAATGTGAAGTGCATGAAAGCTCAATAAAGATGCAAGTCATTGTGCAGTGTTGGGAAAGACTGCCTCTTACCCCGGATATGAAGCCTTGCTTGTTTAAAACAGTGCTCTGATAAGATCTTCTAAGTTCGTAGATGGCTTTGAGAAATATTGTTTTAGCTAAGCATGTACGAGAAAATTAGCAAGAGTTTTTTAATGTTTTTTTTTAAATGTAGAAAGCGAATATGACACAAAAGTGCCCTGTGACTATGCCTACTTAGTGTACCTACTACCTCATCTTATCACCATATCTCGTGCTATGCTCACAAAAGGACTGCCGCCCCTTTAAAAAAAACTATAAAACAACATCCAGAGTCAAAAGTATGCAACATTTTCTTCTATTTCATGAGTATGAATGCCTGTAATCTGTCTATAAATCAAGCAATGCTCTTGAGAATAGTTTCAATAGTCATAGTCTCCTGACCTAAGTATATAAACTTAAAGAGCAGCTTTTCTTAATCCCCACTTTAGACTCTGTGGTCTATATCGGGAGGAGTGACTAGTGCTGATTTATTGAACTCCAGCCTGTGTTTCTTAGTCTCCCTTTCTGTCTACTACCTGCTGTGGTAGGCTCCTTATACTCCTAGGCTAATAGGAAGGGCTGGCTAGTGACTGGTTTGCTTCCGTGCCTGCACCTGCATCTATGCTAAGGGAACAATGTCTGTGCTGGTGCTTCCTGATCAAGAGTGTTAATAGGATGCAAATATTTTCTCTTTTAATGCTCGGCCCTGGCATAGTCAGGGAGAACATGAGAGATGGTGCCTCAAAGCAGGAACTTTTTGCTTACAGCTTGAGAGTTAAAGTTAATATGTAGACTTCAGCTCCACAGAGTCTAAGGTAAGTAAACTTAATTATCATGAGACCATTAAAGATAGATCAGAACTAGTGGGCACTTAATTGCTAATAATGGTACACTCTCACAAAGCTAAGAAGAACATGAAGTCTATCTCTGTGACCCACGGCTTAACTTGATCTCTTTTCTTTATCAGACTTGATAACAGACAGAGGGCTAAAACTAACTGTCTGTCTTAGTAGAGAGAGTTGATGCACATCTTTTTTCACCTCAATACCTTCAGTTTTAATGTTTTCCATAGTTTGGGAGTGAAAAGTATTTCTTTGTGAATGTGTTCACTCCACTGCTTCTTTGTATCTCTTTTGACATTTTTATTGTCTTTTCATCCATCTTCTTCCTGTGATGTAATCTTGATATTGTCAAGCACACCTGCATCCTTCATGTCAGAAGACCCAGTTATAATCCTGGGTGGTGAATGTCTCTCACAGTGATACCAATGGTTTATGGTGATTTAGATAATCTGGTGAAATCACTGGCCACAGGCATGGAGGAAAATTTCAGTTATCAGTTACTTAGTAGATGGTGAGCTTCCTGCGACACAGTTTAAAAGATTTTACTATCTCCTAGTCAAGTCAAGTGTGTACAGAGTGTTTCAACAGTGGAGACCATTTTGATGTGTTAGTTGGGAAGATGGTGCAAACATGGTAATACATGTATGATACAGAGTGGGACATGAGTCAGGGAAGAAGTAATATGCTGTAGAAAACCTGCATAATTGCAAAACTCAGAACAAAGGCAGAAGAAAACTAGGAGGAGGGATTCATGGTCTATTCTATAATCCTAATCCAGTCTTATATTTAGAAGTTGGCATCTTTATTCTCCCTGGACCTAGCTAGATACTGCAATCATTTCAATTCTCTTCTTTAGGACGACAATATGGATAGTAAATCCATTCTGGAAGAAGTGCTTCTCAAAAAGTCACAGCAAAAGAAGAAAATGTCACCAAATAATTACAAGGAACGGCTTTTTGTTCTAACCAAAACAAGCCTTTCATACTACGAATACGACAAAATGGTAAGGCTCTCCTTCCTTGTTTTGTGCTATTTATTATAGCCCAAAGTCCTTGATCATAATGAAAGAAAACCAGGATTCTTACCTAAGAGTAAAGATCAGCTTGTATCAACATATGACACCGCCTCTCATTAACCAAAGAATGATAAATCAAGAGAAAGGATTGGAAACTACTTATTCATTTTATTAAGACCAATCATAACATGACTTTAAAACAGTAGTTCTCAGCTAAAGTAATTTGTCTTTTCTGGAAGACATTGGACAATGATTAGAGATACGGCAGCTGTTACAACAGGGTTGATGGGTAAGCGCTATGGACATCCAGTGGACAGAGACTGACGATGCTACTAAAATACCCTACAGCTCACGAGTCACACTTCACACCAAAGAGGTACCCATCCTCAAATGTTAATAATAGTGCGGAGGGGGAGCCGTGCTGCCTTAAAACAGTAGCGGAAATCATAACACCTCTGTGTAGTTAAGACCTTGAGCATGGGGGGAAACCGAAACACCATCAAAAACCAAAATGAAGTGAAGATACTTCATGGTATTAATCCTTCATTTCTCTATTAACCTCTTGGCAGGGGATTTCAATAAATATTACACAATTCTCGAATAAGATTGTTAACTGGTCACTTGGATACTTGTCTTTGGAGAAGCATGTAGGTGTGTGTTCATAGTTTGGAAATACGATTGCGAAAGGCATAGAGCAACAGAACATGTGTCTCCATTGGCTTTCACATCTCTTAGTCTCCCTCCAGATGCTAACTTTAGCTGTACACTTTTCCCTGCTCACCATGACACACCAACCTGATAGAGCTTCTGGTTTGTTTTTGAATTCAGAAAAGAGGAAGCAGAAAAGGATCAATAGAAATTAAGAAAATCAGATGTGTGGAAAAAGTCAACCTTGAGGAGCAGACACCCGTGGAGAGACAGTATCCATTTCAGGTAAACAGGAAAACAGTCAGTTTAATATTTTCTATTGTTAGCTCACTGTGCCAGGAAAATACCCATATTGCAAAATGGCCCCTTGAGACATTGATAATGTTTGGAATATCCCCAAGTGTGTGCTGGCAGTCTGTCAGAACCCTCCTGACCAATGTGCTTCTCTCAGAGGGAGGGGAAGCAAGATGAGAGTGTAAGCTACTTCGAGTCTACCCATCTCTTTAATGGAACACTGTGGGATATCTCTCTTCTGTTGGGTAACAGCAAGTTGGAAGCTATGCTGGATTAAATATCAACCCCTCCTCATGTGTGTTAGTATTCTGTCTAAACTCCACCCTACAGTTACCTGGCAACAGCCAGGTATGCTCCTCCCCACAGTTACCTGGCAACAGCCAGGTGGGCCTGGCCCACTATAAAAGGGGTTGTCTGTCCCTTCCTCCCTCTCTTGCCCCTCTCTCCTGCCCCACCTCCACGTGGTCATGGCCAGCCTCAATTTCTCTTCTCTTCTCTTCTCTTCTCTTCTCTTCTCTTCTCTTCTCTTCTCTTCTCTCTCTCTCTCTCTCTCTGCCTTTCTCTGCCTCTCCTACCCTCTTAGCTCCCCTCCCATGCCCTGAGTAAACTCTATTCTATACTATACCTGTCCTGTGGCTGGTCCCTCGGGGGAAGGGATGCCTCGGCATGGGCCCTCTGAGACACCCTCCCCCCATACTTGACTACCCCTCTATAGAACATATTCTTATACCTCTTTATCTTTTTATAAGCATATGGATGTGTCTCCAAGGAGATGACAAAATAGATCATCATAATACAGGGAAGTGAGTATTAATGTGAAGGTTGATGTAATACATTCCTTGCTCCTCACTCCAATAAGTCAGAAAAATGTTCGGTTGGAGCTTACACTTGGGTTGGGAAGGACCAATGGACCTTAACTAGCAGAAATGGAGGAGGTAGCAGGACCAACTAAACAGCAAGTACCAAGGCACTGGAAGCTAAAATAAGAGAATGAAAGAGACCAGCCTAGAGAGGCAGGTGATGCTATACTACCAAGGCATCTACATTCGATGTTAGCCAACTTTGATTTTATACCAAAGGAATCTTTTACCAAAACAAAACAAAACAAAACAAGCCGGTCAGTGGTGGTGCACGCCTTTAATCCCAGCACTTGGGAGGCAGAGGCAGGCAGATTTCTGAGTTCGAGGCCAGCCTGGTCTACAGAGAGAGTTCCAGGACAGCCAGGGCTACACAGAGAAACCCTGTCTTGAAAAAAAAAAAAAGAAACAAAACAAACAAACAAAAAAAAAAAACAAAACAAAACCAAAGGAATCTTTTTAAAAAGCATTTAGGATGTGTGTGTGTGTGTGTGTGTGTGTGTGTGAGATATGCTCCCACATGCCACAGCATGAATGTGGAGTCAGAGGATGGCTTGTAGGAGTCAGTTCTTTCTTTCCACCATGTGGGTTCAGGGGATCAAAATCAGGTCGTCAGGCTTGATGACAAAGCAACCTTCCTTCTGAGCCGCCTTGCTGGCCACATAGTCCCCAAAGAATTTGAAATAGCCCCATGCTAGATGGAGTGCTTTTGTGAATGGTTTCAGCTGAGTCAGACCTACTA
The DNA here is from genome assembly GCA_019843965.1 of Rhynchomys soricoides. Lineage (NCBI taxonomy): Eukaryota > Metazoa > Chordata > Mammalia > Rodentia > Muridae > Rhynchomys > Rhynchomys soricoides. The sequence continues at coordinate 1,128,678 of JADRCH010007686.1, read as the reverse complement.
CAAAACTATCACCCAGTTGGGAAAAGCAAGGGAGAGGGTACCCATGGAGGCAACCTCAAACACAGCAGGGACACAGAAGCTACTCAATGCCACAAATATTTTCCAGCCTTACAGAGTTCCTAGCTCTACTACTTGTGTTTATTTACCCATAAAGATACATCACAACTTAGCTGGGGTGGTGGTGGTGGTGTATGCCTTTAATCCCAGAACTCATTGGAGAAGTAGACACAGGCGGACCTCTGTGAGGCCAGGCTGGTCTACAGAGGGAGTTTCAGGACAACCAAAGCCACACAGAGAAACTCTGTCTCAAAACAAAACACCCCCCCCCCCCATTGCAACTTGTCTCTGGGTATACTTGCTTGTTTGTTAGAAAAAGACGCCACATACTCATATATAAATACAAGGAAAACTATTGAAGTAGGATGAGCCCAGCTACTACTAGGAGGTCTTTCATAAGTGATATATATTATTTTCCAGTTGTAAAAGAAGCCCGATCCAAAGAGAGTATTGTAATTTTCAAACTGGGGCAGGTGTATAAGCATGTGGGTACTAGAGAAGGGCATCGGGTGTCCTGCTTGTGGCGGCAAGACAACACCGGGTGTCCGGCTCTGTCACCCTTCAGCTGATTCCCTTGAGATGAGATCTCCTACTGATCCTGGAGCTCCAGGAATCTTCCTCTCTGTGACTTCCAGAGGACAGGGCTTGCAGGTTTGTGCGCAGCATGCCCCGCTTTCCTTACCCACAGAGCCATCTGTCCAACCTCATAAAATTTTTCTCCTGGTTAGAAAGATAGACCGCAGCACTTCTAAGAAATATGTAGTTTACCATATGAAACGTAATTCCAAAGCTAATACATGTTCTATGAGAAAAGGTTTATTTCTGATAACATAAAAATTTATAGGTACACCAGATTGAACTATGAAACACTTGTATCAAAATTCATTGCTTTTTTTTCCAATCCAGATTGTGTACAAAGATGGGCTTCTTTACGTCTATGCATCGAATGAAGAGAGCCGTTGTCAGTGGTTGAAAGCACTGCACAAAGGTAACAAAATGCTATAATGAAGGCTTGAATTGTTTTCCTAGGAAGCTCAGGCAATGGGTTGAATTCATGCTTGCCTTTGCTTTCTCAGTGTTACAGCCAGAAAGCCTTGGGGGATCACCATAGCTTTCATACTGAGCACAGAGCTAGCTATTGTGTCTTCACTGGGTGCAGTGGGGGAGGGGTGGGGTGGAGGAAAGGGGCAGGCCAACTGTGCTTCCTGCTGTGCTTCAAGTCCTGTCAGGACCATACTGCCAGCGTTCATAAACAGTTAGCATTAATAAGTGCTGAGCACTTACCACTTGCCAACCACTCTATCAAGCACATGTTGCTTCTTGACAACTCTATGGACAAGGTTATTATTAGTCTTCATTTTTTTACACAAGTTTAAAAGAAAACAGCCAAATGCCACAAACCTTTGTAATGGGAATCTCAAAATTCAATTACCTGAATTCATCTTTTAAAAATCACTATATTTTAACCTAAATCATGATATTTTTCCCCAAACTGAGAATTTAATAAAGATTTTATTTGTGATTTTTAAGATTTTATTTGTGATTTTTAAGTTACTGTAGTAATAAGAAAGAGGATTGTTATTATTAATTTAGTGCCATGATGTTTCCCTCTACAATCTTTGGTTTTAAAAAGGTCATGTTGTAAGGATGACATGTAACTCAAATCAGTGGCTCTACTAGTGCAGCTTTAGGTTTTAACATCTTAGACAGAGGAAGATTTTGTTTTTACATTTACTTTTAGATGATGGCAATATCTCAGTACACCCCCTCTCCATTGCACACACCCATTCCACATCAATGCAAATACATCCTTTCCCACGCAAAGTTCTCCATTTTCCCTTTATGGGAAAGGACTTAGCAATCTACTTTGTAGAATAGTAAAGTGGTCCATTAGGGTGAGAATCGTCTCTCATTATCCATAATCATCTCAATAAAGTTAGATGAGTATTTCTGTGAGGGCCAGGCAAACCTATACTTTCTCTCTCTCTCTCTCTCTCTCTCTCTCTCTCTCTCTCTCTCTCTCCTACACACACACACACACACACACACACACACACTATATATATATATATATGTATATATATATATATATGTATGTATCACATCTGTACCTCTGTTTCCTGACCTATAGCAATTACATTTATGAGTGACTCCAAAATGTAATACAATATCCTGTTACACATAGGTCATTGTGATTAGAGTCAGGCTCCCAGAAGGAGCCCTAAGGTTTTGCTTCCCAGCCATTCATCTTTTGAGGGACTCTTCTAGGGCTCAGTTGTCATGTAGATACTTCCTATATTCAGCTCTTGTTTAGCCCCTGTGTCTTCATTTGTGGGTTCTTCTAGAACTATACATGTCCAGGCTTTGGTGAAGGGGCGGGGTCATACACAGGAGGGTTTATGGATAGAAAAAGAGAACAAAGACAAGCAACAATACATCTCTTGGTCCCTCACAAAATTGTAGTGTCTCCATTCCTAGTGCTGCTGTATGCACAACAGAAAGTGTGTACTTGTTAACTGAAAGAGAGTACCTCCTCTTTTGACTGTAGGAGAAAAGACATCAGCCATTGGAACAAATCCATGTTTACCCTCTCTCCCACAGAGAGTATAAGGCAGGCAGTCTTGGGATTGGGTAGCCATTGGAGGATGTCAGGGACAACTGTCATAGAAGTCTCCCCTACACCCAAAAACTTTTGTTCATGCTACATTTCCTAGTACTATGGCTCATATCTGCAGCTGGTCTTTGCTACTTTGGGGGTTCTTCTTTTTTCCACACTTTATCCCACTGAGTTTTACCCCCTATCACTAGATAGGAGAAAAAGGATAGAGCGGAGAGAGAAATGGAGATCCCTGAATCTAATGTCTTTCTTGTTTCTTCTTTGAGCATGACTACTAACAAACCACAACAAACCTCACTGAATGATCAACAACCACCAACCCCACCTCTTTAGGCCCTAGCATTCATATAACCTCTGAGAAGTTCCCAGAATTCCAAACATCACACAATCACAGAAACTATCTGCGGCTGGCAAAAACACACCTCTGCTAGAACATGAAGCAAATCATAGTCAGCTGCTGCAGACAGTCCACAGCAAGCCCATATCCCACACCTGGGATTAAAATGAAAACATATTCTTATAATCTCTGTGTTTTTAAAAGAACCCAGAATTCCAGAATTCTCACTACATCTCTCTCTCTCTCTCTCTCTCTCTCTCTCTCTCTCTCTCTCTCTCTGTGTGTGTGTGTTTTCCAATCTCTGTCCTGAAGGATAGAGAAGGCAGGTGATATTGTCATAAAGTTAGTAAACTAACTTGCTATGGGAAGACAAAGGCTCTCTCACTTAAATATTTCTCCTTACGAAGTTTCACCAGTTTGCACTGTATCAGTCTATTTAACTCTGTAAGAGTCAAGATGGCAATAACAGCCAACCTCAGGGCTGTTGGGCAGACCAAATGATGTATGTAAGGAAAAAATACATAAAGTCACATGCAGTTTCTAAAATATCATTAAGTGGAATTGTTGCAATGTTGACTTTCGGACATCATTAGAGAATTAGTTACCCAGGAAACTAAATCTTTTTAGTTGGCAACATTAGAAATCTTGACACATTAAAGAGCAACAGCTTAGAAAGCAAGAAAGCACGGGATTCCAATGGTTATTTGGGACTCAAATCAGAAAATTAGCATTTTATGATCTAAAATCATTCTGTCATAATTAACCTTTCATGCTCATTAGTTTTTCCTTGGTGCCAGCTAAACTGAACTGAGCTGTACTAAATAAATGTCATTACTAAAACCTCCTGTTCAGTGAACAACTGAGGCCAAAGATTTATGTAGCATTTTATATCCCCTCGCTGATCCAGCACAATATTAATTATTATTCCTTAGATTGGGTTAATAAAAGAAGAATAAGACTCTTTTAGTTTCAAAGTTAAGGATTATCTAGATGACCATAAAATCACGATGAAAGAGTTGAAGTCACACATAGAACCAGCGCTCCTCAAGTAAAGATGCTTCTTGAGCTACTATCTACTAAATCCGTGGAGGTTTCTCTGCTGTCTTGCAAAGCTCATTGACTTTCTGTCCAGAGGGTATAACATTCCAAGACTAGAATTTAATTTGTCTACACTAACATTGCCTTATTCTCATGGCTGGCTTCTCCACTACTGCAGATGAAGCCCAGGACTCAGAATCTGCTAAGCAGGGGCCCTCCCACCAAGCTGCACCCTTAACTCCTCTTCTCTGATATACACACAGCCTAGAAAAGTAGCCTCTAGCTAGCTGTGCTGGTGGAGTCCTGTAGCCCCAGCATTTGGGAGGTGGAGGCAGGAGAATCAAGAGTCAAGGTCAGCTTTGGCTACACAGTGAGACAAAGCTAGATTTGTACACATGAGACCTTGCCTCAAAAAAGGTGGCATCCCACCCCCTTAAATTATTTATCCCTTAGAGTAAGGATGTCAAAGTCGTGAAAGACAAAGAAAAGACAAGACATTATTCTAGCTCAAGGACAACTAAATAACTAAATTTCATACTTAATGCTGGACCAGAACTTGGATCAGAAAAGAGTAATTTGAAGAACACTATTGGAACAACTGGAGGAAATCAAATATAAAATATATTCAATTTCCTGAAATTGACAATTTGCTTTATAGTTAGGTAAGAGAATACCCTTGGTAATAGAAACGGTGTGGGGAAATATTTATGGGTGACATTATTCAAGCCATATATCTGCTGTTCGTTCTAAATTATTGATTGAATAATAACAATAATAATAATAAAATAATTTTGGAACAAAAATTATGTGTCTTAGAAAGAAGCAGCAAAATATAATAGTTAACAATTGGTGGATCTAAGGAACGGGTGGAAAAAGGACGTAGTGAATGATTCTTGCTGTACCTTTCAAACTTTTCCAAATGAAAACTCATAGTAAGTACATGCTCTTAGAAACTCTTTTGTCCTAAGATCAGTCCTACCACCTAGCAGCTTATTTCTCCCACCAAAGAACATCAGGTGTGGTAACCCATTTAGGACCTTTCCATATGTATTTATAAAACCTTAATGGCAAGCTAGCCAGTGTATGCCTTTTTACTAATTCATTTATGTCCGAATGATACATTATTATGCTGTAGTTATACAGGGGATTATCCTGTGGTTTCTGTTTATTCTTTGAGTTTATTAACCTCCGGGTGAAAAGCAACTGCTTTAGTAGACACTGGGTCTTACCTCAGTTGCTGGTAAATGAGATTGCCATTGTACTGAGATTATAGTATTTACTTATTACATTGCTTCTCTTGGGCCAATGTCTGCTTATATCTTGTATCCTTCCTGCTTGCCCTTCAGAGATACGGGGCAACCCTCACCTGTTGATCAAGTATCACAGTGGCTTCTTTGTGGATGGGAAGTTCCTGTGTTGCCAGCAGAGCTGCAAAGCAGCCCCAGGATGCACTCTCTGGGAAGCATGTATGTGTGGCGGGACCATGGAGTGGGGTGGGGAGTCCACTAGGTCAAGCCTGCCCAATGCCAGCTTAGTTTTCCAAAAGGAAAATATGCCATATTGATTGACATAGTAGCAATACAGCTTTGCAAATGCTAAGTTAAAAATGAAGTCTATTCATTGGGCTGGAGAGATGGCTCAGTGCTTAAGAGCACTGCCTGTTGTTCCAGAGGTCCTGAGTTCAATTCCCAGCAACCATATGGTGGCTCACACCTATCAGTAACAGGGATCTGATGCCCTATTCTTGTGTGTCTGAAGACAACGACAGTGTACTCACATACATTAAATAAATAAATACATCTTTTTTTAAAACAGGAAAGGGCACATTTAAAAAAATGAAGTCTAATTTTAGTGTCAGTAGAATCATACTCCCTCAATATTAATATATGCCTGTTTTTCATTTCATGAGAAATGTTTTTAAAATTAAAACCATAATAAACAAAAAGATAGAAAAAGAACACGAACTTGGATGCATAGGGAGATGGAGAGAATCTGGGAGGAGTTTGGGGAGGGAAAAGAATATAATCAAAATATACTTTATGAAAACATTTTAATAAAAATTGAAAACATGGGTCAAAATAAGACCAATTAATGCTTCTCATAATACTCTAGTTTCAAACAAACTCATTAGAATTAAAATGTGCTGAGCATATCACCACGAATCAAACTGCTAGGTTTCCCACTTGATAAGAAAATGACAGGCTACAGAGATGACTCAGAGGGTAGGGACATTGACTGCTCTTCCATAGGTCCTGAGTTCAATTCCCAGCAACCACATGGTGGCTCACAACCATCTGTAATAGGATCTGATGCCCTCTTCTGCTGTGTCTGAAGATAGCGACAGTGTACTCATATACATATAATTAATAATTCTTTAAAAGAGAGTTCCCAGCACTCACCTAGCACTTCACAATCTATAACTCCAGTCCCAGCAGATCCAATGCCTTCTTCCAGCTTCCGTGGATACTGCATGCATGTGGTACACAGATACATCCAAGCAAAACACCCAGATAGGCAGGCATATATTTGTAATCTTAGTATTCAAGAGCTGAGGCAAGAAGATCATAGTTTGAGACTAGTCTGAGCTACATAGCAAGTTTAAGACTAACTTTCACACAGAGACCCTGTCTCAAACACACACACACACACACACACACACACACAGAGAGAGAGAGAGAGAGAGAGAGAGAGAGAGATATCAATTCTTTATTCTTATATACAAAAGCAAAAAACCTCATGAAAAACCCTCCTTTAAAAAAATATATAGTAAAAAATACAATTTAAAATTGTAATAGTTTCAATTATCACATATGCCAACTTGATGATGCTATCATTACAAGATTTGTTTAAAGTGATTGGTCATTCTGTACAGATGTGTTGATTTCTTAAGAACATGTGGAAATGAGGTATAAATTGCTTGTTGGGTTTAGAGGAAATTGAACTTTCAATCCAGGCATTGCAATATGTCCATCAGCGGAGGTGGAAGAGTGTTGTTTGTTACATGAGAAGGCTTCAGCATCGCTCGAAATGTTAAGTCTAAGTTCAGTTGATCTGGTGAAAGTGGTTCATTTCTCTTCTGATTCCCAGTGTTGAGTGTTTCCCTTTGTTCTGTTTGCTTTTCAGATGCTGATCTGCACATTGCAATCAGTGATGAGAAACATAGAGCTCCCAATTTCCCAGAGAGGGTAGTAAGTCCAGTTTTAAATTATGTTTTTAAGGATGGGCTATTTGCACACACGTGTCATTCTATTTTGTCTTAATTCATCCTCTCTCTTCTCCCCCACTGCTTCCCTTTCGTATTCTACGGCGTGTCCTACGTATTCCATTACCTCTCATTTTTCCCCTTAAATTTTCTTTCCTCCTTCTTTATTATTCCTGTTTTAGTTTTATGATCTAAACACATACACATCTACACACAGAGAGACATATGCATTCATACATACACATGTACACATAGTTCTAAATTTAGGTTCTGTATATGAGACAAAACGTGCAGCATTTGTCTTTCTGGGTCTGGCTTATTTAACTTAACATAATGCTTCCCAGTTCCCACATTTTTCCCTGAAAAGCTCATGATTTTGTTTTGTCTGTTTTTTTTTTATCAGCTGAATAAAATTCCATTGTGCATATAAATTACATTTTTTAATCTAGTCATCTGTTGATGGACACTTATGCTTGTTCCATTTTCTAGCTATTGTGAGTAGTGTAACAATAAATGAACAGTCTATATGGGTGTGTATTGCAGCTCTAGTTGGGGGCATAAACCTGGGAAGTAGGACCCTAACAAAATAAGGCAGACTAAAGTCTCAGGCAGTAGCCAACTTTATTCAGAGCAGCAGACACTTTATATTCTGAGGGTCTTCTGACAGTTAAGGAGGGTCAAATGAGCAAAGGTCACATGAGTTTAAGCTGTATACAGTCAAGAGAAAAACCATGCTTGGAAACTTCTTTGAACTAACAAAAGCAAGATGTTGAGTAATCTGACATAAACCCACTCCTATTTACTATACCTGGGAAGGGCACAAAAGCATATTCCAAGAACAACCCATGTTATGGAGAAACAGAAGTTACAAAACATTTGTCTTGTCCCCTTGGAGTTATCTTACAAGCTTTCAGAAATCTTCCCACACAGCTTCATTCATGGAACGTGTTCCGACAGTTTTGCAATTATCTCTAAGTCAACAGTCTAAAAAGTATTTTGCAAACAGGATATAGTAAATAAACGGACAGTTGCCAGACTCAAGACTAGGAAATGTGGACTTCATACGAACTTCTCAGCAGAAAGAGGAAAAAAATATGAGCTATCACTTATATCTATAGTTAGTATTAAATAATGTTTCAAACATAGAACCATGGTAACATTTTATTATTTATTAACTACTGGTCTTTTGCTAACCAGTAAACCTATAAACAGCCACCACAATGTGTTCATGTGAGACAAATCATTGCAACAGCATCTCTCATAACAGATACTGTTTCTTTTCTTACAAACATGGACAAAACTACCTTGTGAAAGTATCCTGGTGATAAAATGGGAGTCTATGAAATATGAAACATTAAACAGCATAATTCATGCCCTCTGTTATTCACCCCGAGCCATTTAATGCAACTTCTCTGGCTCCAGATAAATTCTTTGACAGACTCCATAGTTGTCCAGTCACTGTAGTATGATAAAAATCTCCCCAATGACTGGTCATTAGAACAGCCTCCAAAAAGAGCTGGGGACAGTGGCACACACCTCTAATCCCAACACTCAGGAGGCAGAGGCAGAGGCAGGCAGATATCTGAGTTGGAGGCCAACCTGGGAGAGAGAAGGGGAGAGGGAGAGAGGGGGAAGGGGAGAGGAGGAGGAGGGGAGAGGGGGAGGGTATGTTCAGGACAGCCAGGACTACACAGAGAAACCCTGTCTTGAAAGAAAACAACACAACACAACATAACACCAACAACCAGTCTCAGGAGTGTCTCCATCTGCTGCTATAGCTACCGTTTTCTAAGTTACAATCTCTTTCCTTTACCTTGCTCTGATATGCAGCAGCTGGCAGCCTGCTTTTCGGCAGAGATCATGGAACCACTGGGTCTTCTGACCTTTTCAGGGTAAAGTCAAGTAAGAGGAATGTATTGAAAACACAACATACTTACATAGCTATACACGGTCCTATTATTATCTAGTAGTGATGGTAGCTGTACAAGTTTCCCAAAACATCTTTATCTTCTGAGAGAATTGTATAAATTTACTGCTGAGGAGGCAGATCCAAATTGAACTTAATGACAGGAAAGGTGTCTTGACACTCAGCCCTTAAAGTGTTTGCCAAGCCCCAAGCTTTACCCTGGGTTATCTCAACTATTTTAGACAGTCCTTTCAAGATGGTTTCTAGCCAACTTGTAACCAGGGATGGAGCCTTTCTACAGAAAAACAAACAATACTTTGACAGCTCTAGATCATTAAAATACATGCAACTTGCTTGCCTATTTCTTCTGTTGACAGCCATAGTCTTCTATTTTTAAGATCCCCAGGCAGGTGGCAGCCTTTTCAAATCCTAGGAGGTGTTAAAAGTGGCCTCTGGGTTCCCTAGGGTGTCATTTGAAATAGCATCTCTGGTCTATGGTGTATTTTAAGTTCTGATATTTTTCTCCTTCTGACAAAAACTCATATCATTTTCCTGAATCAACACAACTGACAAAAACAACTCATTATAAAAATACATTAGGTTTTTATACATCCAGTTTGATGTCCATACAAAATTTCAAAATGTGACATTATTTGGAAACAAGATGCTTTGGAGCATAATTTATAGGTACTGGTAAGGATGAGATTATACAGGGCAAGAGTGGTCCATACGGCTGAAGGCTAGTGCTTTTGTAAGATAGAGGACATAGGAAGATGGATACACAGAGCAGATGGCACTGTAAAGACCTATGCAGACACTTCCCCCCATTTCCTCCCCCTCCCCCTCCACCCCATGCTGAGTGTGCATGTGCATGTGCACGAGTGCATGTGTGCATGATTGTATACTGATGTGTGACTACAGTACTTGTAGTACTTTGTAGAAAGCATATTTTCTGAACTGAGGAGGGGCAGCCCTATGGGCATTCTGATCAGATTGCATTTGAATAATTTTATAATGCATTTATCTTTGGAGAGAACCTTTCTTTGAAGTTTGCCAATGATGGGATCCTTTATAACAAGTAGTTCTAGGACAGTGAATCCTCAACTCCAGATAAATGATATCCCTGAAACCAAAAGAAAAAAGAAAAGAAAATACAATGCAAGAAAAAAAATTTAATTTAGGGTTCATATAGAATAATTTTTTATAGCCCTGGCTGTCCTGGAACTCACTCTGTAGACCAGGCTGGCCTCGAACTCAGAATTCCGCCTGCCTCTGTTTCCCAAGTGCTGGGATTAAAGGCGTGCGCCACCACTGCCTGGCTAGAATACATTTTTAATAGAGTCTAATGTACACTCAGAAAAGCACACAAATATGATCAGCTTGTAAATTTTCAAAAACTGAACCAATCTACATAAAACACATTCAGATTAAGAAACAGAACATCAGGAAATGCCAGGGGTACTCAGGTTTTATTTCAGTTTGCACATTTAGTCAAGAGCAATTGCTAGCCAGATAGCTCAAATTGCAAACCTCATTGATTGGTTAATTTACCGAAACAACTCCACACAGAGAGATAAACAGACAGACAGTCTCTCTCTCTCTCTCTCTCTCTCTCTCTCTCTCTCTCTCTCTCTCTCTCTCTCTCTCACACACACACACACACACACACACACACGAGAGAGAGAGAGAGAGAGAGAGAGAGAGAGAGAGAGAGAGAGAGAGGAGAAACTAGCTAGTTTTGTGTGTCAATTTGACACAAGCTGAAGTTATCACAAAGAAAGGAGCTTCAGTTAAGAAAATGCCTCCTTGAGATCCAGCTGTAAGGCATTTTCTCAATTAGTGATGGGGGGGGGGGAGGCCCCTTGTGGGTGGTACCATCCCTGGGCTGGTAGTCTTGGGTTTTATAAGAGAGCAGGCTGAGCAAGCCAAGGAAAGAAAACCAGTAAGAAACATCCCTCCATGGCCTCTGCATCAGCTCCTGCTTCCTGACCTACTTGAATTCCAGTCCTGACTTCCTCTGGTGGTGAAAAGCAGTGTAGAAGAGTAAGCTGAATAAACCCTTTCCTCCCCAACTTGTTTCTTGGTCATGATGTTTTGTGCAGGAATAGAAACCCTGACTCAGACAGACAGACAGACATACAGACAGATTACATAGTCACTTGTCTGTCTTTTTTGGTTCAGTTTATAGGAGTTTTAATTTTTAAAAGTGGTTATATTTCATTCTCATTCCATATAGAATTCTATCATATGGTTATACTACAGAACTATTCTCTTCTTGTTGTCCTAACAAATTACCACACATTTGGTGGCTGAAAGCAACGTAATTTATTAATTATTGCTTCATAATTCTGAATTTCAAAAGCCTAAAATGGGTCTAGCTCATTGTTTCTTCTGGAAGCTTTAGGGGTAATCTTTGTATGCCTTGCTTAGCTTCTGAAGGCTACCATTTGCAGTGGTTCCAGATGCCTTCCTTCACCTTCGGCACTGGAGAGGCAGCAGCTTCTCTGCTCTCTGCCTCTGCTCACATGGACACATGTTCTACCTAACCCCTGACACTTTGGATTTTATCAGGTTCATCTCGTCGCTCAGAATAACCCCTCCATTGAAAACACCTTAATTTAGTCATAGCCAGCAGAATCTCTTTCACTATGAAAAATATTCGAAGATTCTGCAAGTTAGGACATGGACATCTGGGCAAGCCATTTTTTAGCCTACTGCAGCAACAATATATTTTCTATCTTATCATCTTGATAAGTATTTTTGGCAGTTTTCAATTTTATCAAATTCTAATTATTCTACTATGACTATTTTTTTTTTACACATCTTTTTGGTTTTGCTGCTGGATATAGCATAGATAGGATACAGACACCCAGCCTTACAACATTCTGCAAATGAGTTTCCAATTAGAAAAACAAATGAACTGTGGTTCTGCATCCTTGTTGATGCTTACTATTGTCTTTCTGCGCCTCCCTTTTTCCCTTTCTTACATCTTCCCTCTTTTGTGTAGGAACTGATATATTTTGTCTTTTGTAATATGATAAAATCTCTTGTCCTCCAAAGCTGAAGATTCCAAGGGCAGTTCCCATTCTCAAAATGGATGCATCATCTTCAAGTGCCGTTCCAGCCCAATATGACAGCCACTCAAAGAAAAGTTATGGTTCCCAGCCAATCGTCAACATACGCTATATTCCAAGGGAAGACTGCCCTGACTGGTGGCAAGTAAGAAAACAGAAAAGGTAAATCTAAGCATTTAAGCCAACTGCAGAGAATGAAAAATATGGAATATAGAATATAGAATATGGAATATAGAATACAGAATATAGAATATAGAACGCCTATTGCCCCATAGCCTCAGACTACAGCCTCAAAGCTGTAGTGCAGGCCTTAGGTGAGCTAGTGTGGTCATCTTCAGAAACATTCCATACTCAAACTAAAAGCGTAGGGAACCCTAGTGGCCCCTCTGGAGCTGAGAGTATAGATTTCAATGATCCTATCTAACATGCCTCATGCTTGTTTTAGCAGTTTAGTCCTTCCCCTTCTCGCTCCCATTTCCTCCAAAGATCTGCCTAATCCTAAGCATAAAATCTGTAAAAGGTCTCTCTTATATAATAGGGTGCGTTTATGGTAGGTTTACTTAGTCCTTTCTGGTTTTCAGCCAATGATGCCATCCAAACAGAATTGAAAGCACACTGAAAGTGAGTCTATCTTTGGGGTCTGTTCCATACTTGATGCTCAATAAATGTTTAACAGAATGGCAACCAGATCATGTAGGAAAGGTCAAGGGTTATCCTTTCTTTCTTTCTTTCTTTCTTTCTTTCTTTCTTTTTTTTTCTGTCTTAGACTTCAGCCCCACCATACTGTCCACTGACTGTCATTCTCAGAGGTGTCAGCTTCCGTGTAGAGGGCAGCTGATGTCTGTCTCTACACAGAGTAAATGCAGAGCATGTCTCTGACACATCGTTTATCTCTTTTATGCTCTTATTCCTTGACTCTTCTCACCCTCATTATTTTTACTTAAAGCAAATGCCTTACTGTACCGATGACTCAGCCACAGAGTCATGTGGAACCTGAAAGAACGTAAGTATATACCATTGGATTGAAATGTCTTTAAAAATAATAAATCATCGTTTTTAACTCTAGGGCACAACTAGTTTCTGAGTGCATTGTCTATACCTGATTGCTGAGGAAAGGCTGCATTTATTTGTCTTTTGTCCCATGTGCTTATAGATCTGGGCTGGCAAGATGACTGAGTGCCTTAGTATCAAGTTCAGGCATGTCACCTCTGATGCTCTGAGTTCAGTCCCCCACTTCCCATAATTGAAGGAGTCAACTAGCCACTTCAAGCTATTGCAAGTTGTTTCTGTGTGTTTCTCTCTCTGTCTCTCTGTCTCTCTGTCTCTCTGTGTGTCTCTCTCTCTCTCTCACACACACACACAATCTGAATGTAAAAACAAAACACAAGGCTACACAAATTGCTTTGCCTTTTTCAATGAAAGCTTCTTACAGAAGAGGAAAGCAAATGACTCTTCTGGGGTTGGGGGGGTTGGTAGGGCAGGCGGGGAGGAGGCATTTTAGAATCAAGGGCATTTAGAATTCTCTAGGTATATCTTAAAACAAAGCTAGAGGACCATTTCCTTGCCAAAGCAGCCTGTCCCTGTGAAAAAGAGGCTGGACTTCGAAGGCAAACAGGAAATGGAGTCTGAATTCCAGACAAAGAAACCTTTGGACTTTAGGAGGAGGTAAGCAGTTCCTAATGCTCTTAACACTGTGAATGAACGAAATAATGATGGACCTCAGAGGCCTCTGTGTCCAGATGAATTGCAAGTGCAAGATTCTTAGCTCTAATCACACCAACAGAGTGGAGAAAAATAGACTTACTATGTATGTAAAGGACAGAGTGTTAAGCATCCGCAAGAGAGGCACAGCAAAGCTAGTCAGACTGTTTCCTGAGCCAGGTTTTCTGCTGCTGAAGTAATTTCAATGTTACTAGCAGTTCTCACTTGTTCAAGAATATTGCTTCTCTGAAAGGAACAAGATGTCAAATAAAGTCAAATAGTTAAGACCTATCTGAAACAAATCACTTTGTTACTTAACATTCAATAAGCATGCATTTATAAATGTACTGTCGACCTCAACAAAACCACACAGTTGTCACCTCAAGGGGGATAAGGAAGAACTTATTCTGGAGCCAGATATGAGTGCCCACGGCCTAGAGTCACAAATTGAGGTCACCCCAAATTCCATGTTCTAATGAGATAGCAATTTTGTGACGTTCTCATAGAAACAGAACAAAGAAAGCAAAACATTTTTCAATGAGTGAAAACGTATTGGGGGTGGGCTATAATAAAGGGGGAGCACCTGTGTTATAGGCCTCAGATGTTACCAGCTGACAATTTAGCTTTGGGGTTTGTAGAAGCTCATGGTTGTTAAGTTTCATAAGAAATGAGCAACAAATGGCTATTAACATACCAGGTGCCTATTAACATACCAAAGCAGGTGCTGGCTAATTCTCCCAGCATTACCTGTGGCCCTCCTAACATTTCTCACCCAACCCCTACCCTGAGTGTCCACCTCCCAGGGAGAAGCTTCAGCTTCCCTCCCCCCCAGCTTCTTTCTCTATCTCCTATATAACACAGCCATTATGGCTACACTTTGGCCTGGGCTGCTTTGGTTAGTCGGCCTAATCCTCTCCCGCTCATTCCCTCCTCTCACCGTCTGGTTTAGTCTGCTGGCCATGTTTACCCTGGACTCTTCCCTCTGCCTGCTTTCTGCCTCGAACCTACACTAAAATCTTCTCCATACGATGTGAGTAGTCATGTCCTTTTATTTCATGTTTCCAGGGGTCTGTTAAATTAATGCATTGCAGAAGGTTTTATTGTCAGTCACAGGGATGATAAGCCATACGAAGAGATGGACCACAGTCACTGATGTTCTAATCTGTTAACCTTGCAGAAGGGTCAGTGGAAGGTATGACTGCTTTCCAGGAACTTTCCATTTCAATACACTAATCATACACCTTTACTTGCAGTGAGGAAGACATTGCCGGCAGTAACCAATTGGAAAGAAGTATCGTATCTCACAGCCCCTCAAAGATGTCATGGTAAATCCAATTGAGATGCTACTTTATACGAAAAATTTACTTCCATTTGCAGAAAAAACTAACAACATTTGAAATAAGTTTGCAATGAGGCTTTACATGCAAGGTAAAGATAGTCCAAAAATGTCCATGTCATTTGCCTCCGAATACATATGTGGATCTCACTGAGGTTTCCTTGGTTAATGTTTTTGTCACACTGATTATATCTACTCTTCAGCCATGTAAGTACTCTGGTACTATGATACGCTGGCTCGGGCAACTTTAACAAGAAAGAAAGCAACCCAGAATAAATTATTCCCCAAGAATAGCTCTGTGCACACCAGCGGCATTTAAAAAACTATTATTATTATTTTTATTTTTATATGCATGAGTGTTTTAGCAGAATGTATATAAGTGTACCACATATGGGTAGTGCCTACAGAGACCATAAGAGGGCATTGAATCCCTCAGAACTGGAGTTACAGCCAGTTATGAACTACCATGTGGGTGCTGAAAACTGAACCAAAGCCCTCTGCAAGAGCAGGAAGTGCTCTTAACCACCGAGTCATCTCTCCAGGCCCAGCACCAACTTTTTAAACTTCCTGCAGTAGTCATCTTTGCAGGAATCTTCATGTGTTTCATAAGCTTGCTCTTCTGAAAGAGCCTAAACAACCTGATTGAGTTCCCAGGAGCCTCTTGTGTTGAAAAGACATTCATTCTTTTCCTGCACTGGCCATTACTTAGTTTGTGAGTGACCAATTTTTCTTTTGCTGATACCTTTCCCAAGTGCAAAGGGGAAACTTAAAAGTCTTGATTTTGTCTATGTGGATACAATAACTTGGTATTGCTGTACTAGGCAGTTGTATTGTTTCTTGCTTTCCTTGTTTGTTTGTCATTCATGCTGTTTCTCAACTCTTCTTAAGGGGATTCCCTGAATCAAGTTCATCTGAAGAAGAGAAAAATCTGGATGCTTATGAGTGAGTGTTGAAAGTCTTGTATGTTTTTCTAAAACTAGAATTAGATTTTTTATTTGATTCCTTGAAGGCACTGAAAGAGATGGTTAGACTCTCAGCTGGCTGTATTTACATGGGTAAATTCATATGGGCTCTGGACATTTTTCTAAATGGTAGGTGGCAATGAACTCAGTTATTATCAGTGAGGATATTTTCCCCAGTCTGGGCCATCTAAATCTGCTGCATATACTCACTAGTTTTATCACGTGCTGAATGTTTTCATTTATAGATAAACAATATAATGGTTCTGGTCCTTAGTTACTTGCTAGATCCCTCCAGTCAAGGTAATGTTTGAAAGCTCTTACTAAGGCATTTGGAATGATGCACTAATTTAACACATCAGCATACTGAGCTATTCAACATAACAGCATTTATGTTTATAGAGTCTTATTCATAGGATGACCTTATTATGTAGTTTCCGGGGCCGCTTATTCTTATTTTCCCAGAACAGATGAATTTATGCCGGATGGCTATAGAACTTGTTTCTCAGTCGGGGATCCCAATCATAATGCCAAATAATAAGGTTCAGACCTCTTTAAGGTTCTATCCAAAATTCAGGGGTTTCTGTCATTCTATAAATATCGACTTGATTCCTAGACTTAAAAATTGGTGATAAAGAAAAATTAGAATAGTGTACCATATTGTATTTTGCAGTCATCCAACATTTAAAGGACTTTAGAAAGTTTTCGGATTCACATGGACACTGGGATTCTGCACTTTTAGTTTTCTTTGAGTGAGTGCCGTTATTTGGTTTATTGGTTACATGTGAAATGAAAGCTTTTACAATCGACCTGTATGTTTCCTCTTCTCCCTTTCCCTATAATCTACCCCCAGGTTCTAAGCATACCTGTCACATTAGGGAAGATGTGGTATAGCCTCTATTCTCTCGTGGTTCTACTTCTTTTTACATTTCGGCCTCCTATTAGTTAACTTTAGCTATCAACTTGATGGAAACCCGGGAAGTGAGAACCTCAGTTGATGAATTGCCACCATCAGAGTGGCTTATGAGCATGCCTGTGGGGCTTTTTTTTTTTTGGTTGATGATTAATAAGTAGGAGGGTCCATCTCAGCTCATTGTACATAGTGCCACCCCTGGGCAAGAGGTTCTGAATGCTACAAAAAAGCAGCAAGCCATGGAAAGCAAGCTAGTAAGCAGCATTCTTCTGTGATTTCTGCTTCAATTCTTGTCTCTGGAAGGAGAGGCAAATCTTTAAATTGTCAAGGCTCAGTCTATAGCACTGAGGTGAACAGAAGTTCTACCGTGCTGTCTCCACTAGATTGAAATAATTTGAAAGATTTACACTTTGTGGAAATTATCATAAAAGACTTGTCTCCTTCAAAAAACAAAAAGATTTCTCAAAAGGAACTCAATATTTATAGATCTATATGACCCTTATTATTATTATTATTGTTGTTGTTGTTGTTGTTGTTGTTATTTCACTTTACATCCCACTCACTACCCAAGTCCAGGTCAACCCCTCCCATAATCTTCCCTCCATTCCCCTCCCCCTTATCCTCTGAGAGGATGGGGCCTCCTAGGTATCCCCCTCACCCATCACATGGAGGCTAAGCTCATTCTCACCCACTGAGGTCAGACAAGGCAGCCCAGCTACAAGAGCATATCCCACAGACAGACTACAGCTTTTGGGATAGCCCCCATTCCAGTTGTTCAGGACCCATATGAAGACCAAGCTGCACATCTGCTACATATGTGCAGGGAAGCCTAGGTTTAGCCTGTGTGTGCTCTTTGGTTAGTGGTTCAGTCTCTGAGAGCTCCAAGGATGACCCTACATAGTACTTGGCATTCCCGTACATCCTATACTGTGAGCGCCACTGTTGGTGGATCTTACATTCTTAATTCAATCAGCAATTCAACTTCATTGAAATAAAGATGGAAGCCACTGGGATTTAGATGGAAAATCATGTTAGGACTAGAGCTGAGCCCCTGCTTTTTTGACACTAAATACTACGTTTCAAAAGCTAAGCAGAGCCAGGACTCAGCAAAATAATGGCACAGGTAACTTGTCTATCGTGCAAAAGGTTTGGAAGATGTATGTCCTAATTTGCTCTCCATTATGATGAAACACTGACCAAAAGCAACCTGAGAGAGGAAAGGATTTATTTGGCTTATGCCTACAGGTAAAGATCTGTCACTACAGGAAGTCAGGGCACGTACTCAAGCAAGAATTTGAAGGCAGGACTGCTTGCTGTTCCATGCAGCATTACCTCCAACCAGGGAACTCTCTCACAGCTGAGGAAGCACAGCAGAAACCATGGAAGAATGCTACTTGGTGGCTTGCTCACAGGGCCATGTTTAGCTAGCTTTTCTATATGGCCCAGGAACACCTGACCAGGGATGACACCACTTTGTATAGACTCAATATTCCTGCATCAACTAACAACCAGGTCAATCCCCACACATATGTCCACAGGCCAATCTGATCTGGACAGTTCCTCAATTGAGAGTCAACCCTTCTCAGGTTGCTATGCTATGCCCAAAGCTAACTGAGACATTGCAGTATATATACCATCTTACCTTTCACATCCAAGTCCATATATTTATCCCTGATCTTTTCTTGCTTCTATCTACCCATAGGTATGTATCCCAGATCAGGGCCTTTAAACCTTTTTCTGCTCACAGCCCCTTTTTTTTCCAGAGAAAAATTCTGTGGCCCAAGGTAAATAGAGTTATAAAATAAGTATAAGAACCAAAGTTTTACTGATAATAAATCATAAAGAGTTTTATTTTAAAGCAATTCTTTTTTTTGTCATAAAGTATAGTTTATTTTTTTTTACACACAAGTATTTATGTATTTAGGAATACACACATGCACACAGCAATTCTTAATTTACATATAACTTTGCCATTTATTAAAGATGAAAGTAAATTTGCTTGTTCATATTACATAAAGAATTAGACATTGGTTGACTATCAGATAGCGAAGGAAGAACATCTTCAATGCTTTACAGAGTTGATTTATATTTTAAAAATATTTTATATTATTTTACATGTATGGGTATTTTACCTAGGTGTACCAGAGAGGCCAGAAGAGGGTGTTGGATCCCCTGGAACTGGAGTTATCACCAGTTATGAGCCACTATGTGGGTGCTGGGAATGGAATTCATATTCTCTGGAAGAGCAGTCAGTGCTCTTAATTGCAGAGCCATCTCTCTAGCCCCTGATCAATATTTTTAGTTTGACAGTTGTCAGTGCTGAGACTGACACTTTGCATAGAGATACAGTCCAAACTGGAAAATGTTTAAGGTCGTTTTAGAAATTGGTGGAAAGTCTGCTCTACCGCTAAGCTAAAATTATTGAATAATTATTTTAATGAAATTCCAGGAAAACAGTTCAAATGACAATTGTTAGAATGAAACGTTTCAATAAAATATGGTGCAAAGACACATCGATTTGATGCTTACATGCTGAGAAATAATGGTAGGAATTTAACCATTGTTTTTATGAGAGCAGACCACTTTGCATTTATGATATAAATACTGTGATTCATAAAGCACAGTAGCCTTGACTCTGGGCCATGCTATTTCAGATATAATTTATAAGTGTTGTGGGTATGATAAAATGCCCATTGCAAAGCATGCATATTCTATGTTCAAAACAAGACTGCAGTGAAGTTGTATCATGTCACAAGGGCAGGCACTGCCAGAAATATCTGATTCATCACATGTTTAGTTTAAAATTAATTTTTGCTTGCTACACTTTCAGGAACTTACTATCACCATTTTTGTGACCCACCCCTTCCATATTAAATTATTCAATCCTACATGGGGGAGTTCCAAACCCATGTCTTAAGAAGCTGTGTTCTGCTAGGTGATGGTAGGTCATGCCTTTAATCCCAGCACTCGGGAGGCAGAGGCAATTGGATCTCTGAGTTTGAGGCCAGTCTGGTCTACTGAGTGAGTTCCAGGATAGCCAGGGCTACACAAAGAAACCCTGTCTCAAACCCCCTCCTAGCCCCCCAAAAGAAGCTTTGTTCTATATCACTTTTTCTAAATGGTCTTTTGATTAGCTTTTATTAGATTGAAATGTGAGTGAAAAAGAAAACTGTCATGATACCTCAAGTGTGAATTCAACATTTATAAGGGTAGAGTTAAAAGGAACGTCTTAAGATCAACCCTGTGACAGCTAACCTTGGTTGTCAACTTGACATTCCTGGGAAGAGGGAGCTTCAAATGAGGAATTGCCCTCCAGCTATTGTCTGTGAAGCATTTTTTTAATTGTTAATTGAGATGAAGGGCCAGGCTACTGTGGACTGAATCATCTCTAAGCAGGTGGGCCTAAGTCATATAAGAAAGTGAGCTGAGCGAGCCAGCAGAAGCTAGCCAGTTCAGCGTTCTGCCTTTGGTCTTTACTTCAAGCCTCTGCTTTGAGTTCCTGCATTGATTTTCCTCAATAATGTTTAACCTGAAAGCTGAAATAAACGGTTTCCTCCCCAACTTGCTTTGCTTATCACAGCAACGTAAAGTAAATTAGGATAGTTTCCTTCTTAATTTTACAGATAGAAAAGTCTATGGTCAAAAAAAGACTAAGAGGCTTGTTCAGAGTCAAACAACTATAGATGAGGTAGTTCTTTCTAGAACTCAGATCTCCAAACTGGCTGCTCTAAGAATCTTTCTACTTTATTGAACTGTCCAGCTGCTATTTCCTTCTTCAATTAATACAGATACCATACAAAATGCCAGTTCTCATTCACTGAGAAGACACTTTCTGCCTTGCTTTTCTCCCACAAGCCTTGGCATTCGCCACCACTCTTCTGCACATCTTTCCTCTTCTAGTCAATTAGTTCTAATTCCCCAAACCCATGCCCCATTGCACTTCATTCCTTTATGTGACATTTTAGCCCATGCCAGAGGGACACAGATATATCTAACCTCACATGAAACAAAGTTTTTTGTTGTGCTTCACTTATAAAGTAAGGCATGATGTTCTTGGTTCATTAATTAAATGCATAAAGGTTAATTTTTTATTTCAAAAATTTATTATAGAACAAATACTTTCTGATTTCAAATTTTTATTATAATTCTCCAGTAATCAAAGCAGTGGTGTTGGCATGAGGGCAGACAGAAGCCACCAGAGAGACTGGGCTCTGAACAGCCCCACCATGCATGGCAGGATGGTATTCCCATCAAAGGGCAACGTGCAGAGCTAGATATCCACATGTGAAGAGTAGAAAGTCAGAGCTTATATCACACACAAAGATTAACTCAAAATGCATCAAAGGGCAAAGCTAAGAGCTAAATCTAAAATTCCCTGGGCAAGCTATAGTCAGCTCCTTTTGGGGGGGGGGGGTCAACGCTTTTGTGGATATGACTACCAAAATTCAACCAGAGCCAACAACCCAACTATTAATGGGCAGAGCTCTGACCTAAAACGATTTCTTCAAATAATATATAAAGAAGGTCACCAAGCATATGGAACATGTGACATCAGTAGTCAGGGAAATAGGAAGCAGAAGCCCTGGTAGACCTCCATGCGTACTAGAATGGCCACTAAAAACGAGTAAGATTCACAAGAACATAGGCAGTTCTAATCTTTGTGCACTGCTGACAGGCACATAAAATAGTGTAGCTGCTGTGGAAACTATGGCAGTGCCTACAAATAAAAACAGAATTACGGTATGAAATACAATCTGCAGCGTGTATGCTAAAACTGAAAGCAGGGTCCTAGGGATATTTGTATATACATGTTCACAGCCTAGTCAGGAGCTCCAGGGTGGAAACAACTGAGTTACCCACTGATGGCTGAGTAGGTAACAAGTTACAGCAGAATACAACATACACTAATGTTGGATCAAACAGGTGCGGTAGAGAGTGAAGTCCCTCAAATCTGCCCTAAGCATTCACAGCTCCTGAGAGAGGCGGGACACATGGGAGGTTGACCGTGTGCACCCCCACAGGCCTCCGGCCTTGTTAGGCTGTGAGAAGCCTCTACGGAGACAGGGCCTGTGGGTGGGGACGGGGGCCATGGCTCCTGGGAGACGTGCCGCAGCTAGCTCATGGGGTTCCCAGGCTCTGGGCATTGCAGAGGCCGCTGGATGCTGCGGAAGAGCTGGAGATGAAATGGGACCGCAGAGCACAACTGGCATCCCGCAGGGACAGGGTTGGTGGCTTGAGCACCGCCTAGCTGCTTTGGCTTGGGTGGATGGCTGTGGCTGGGAATGCTGAGATGGCTTCGGTGGGAGGCTATTGGGCTCTTTAGGTGAAGGCCAGTTCCATTGTTTCCCACCACATATGAAGAGAGACAGTCCAGGGTTTCAGATCGTTTATTTTTATTGTGGAGAGTGGCATGAGTGAAACCAAACCCCGCACCCTCAGGGAGGGGTGAGGTTGAAATAGTAACTGGGAAGGGGCATGGCTAAGCCTCTAGGTGCCTCATTAACATAGGGATGTCTTGAGACTATGTGTCCACACCTCTACCTGTGGTGGGGCTTGAGGGATGTTTCCTTTTTTACGTGAACAAATGTCATAGACCTATGGAAAAATAAAGGCATGTGTCAGGAGCTGTTTCTAGGAGCCTGGCAAATGCCTGCCATCCATTATAGGCTGGAGACAACCTATTGGGCCTACAGGGTTCAAACCTTAGCTCTACCAGAAACCAGACTGCCTTCCATGGCCCAAAACACTAAAATACTATTTGTCCTTACAATGGAAGGAAACTCTGATACATGATATAAACCTTCATGGTATTTTACTACATGAAATAAGCCAGTCCCCATCCCATCCCTGACATACACACACACACACACACACACACACACACACACACGTGTGCGCTCACAAGCTTGCATGCACGCTAAGAGCCCACGCATACCAGGCACTTAGGGTACTCAAATTCAGAAACAGGAAAGAGAATAGTGATTACTATAAAGAGAGAATATGCCAAAGACAGGCAGGGAGGAACGACCTGACAATGGCTGGGAGCTTTTAGATGGGCACACTGTACATTTTGTGAGGTAGATGCAGAATTATTCTGCAGGCTGACTGCACTACACTGAGAATGTGCTCAACACTATATATATATATATATACATACATATATATGTATATATATATACACTTAACTATGCTAAAGTTTATTATTTCTATTTAACTAATTTTAAATATGGTCATGAATAAAGGTACATAAAATATTTTGAGAGCACAGAACTACAGGTAAGAGGTAAAATTTAAAAATTCTTCAATGAAGACGTAAGTTTGGGTTAGCAATGGTTTCTTAGGGTACACTGAAAGAAAAAAAAAACACATTGTCATTTTACAATTTGCTAAGTGCTCTAGCCAAGTGTGGTGCCATGTACCTTCTGGGAAGTGAAACAATGAAAATGCTCACTCCATGTTCAAGGCTTTGGGGATTCCTGGCCAGCCCAGGCTAAGACACACAAAGGCAACATATAAAAACAAAAATTGTGCTTCAGATAGTATCAAGAGATTAAAAAGGACAAACTCCAAGTTGAGAAAAAATGCCAATTAATCTTTAAGAGACTTGCGTCGACAATAAATAAAAAAATCTTAAAGGAAAATAAAAGGGTAACCCAACTGAAAGCCAGACTGGAGACAGAAATAAACATTCCGCAAAGGCAGCATAGAAAGCTAATGAACACAGAAAAGATGCTTAGATTACTAGACATTAGAGAAATGCAAACCAAGATCCCAATTAGATGCCTCTTCATCCTAAGCAGAATGTCTGTGAGCAATATGGACAGTTGTGATGGGGGTACTGGAGCCTAGATCCCATGAGAGCATG
Organism: Rhynchomys soricoides; assembly: GCA_019843965.1. NCBI lineage: Eukaryota > Metazoa > Chordata > Mammalia > Rodentia > Muridae > Rhynchomys > Rhynchomys soricoides. Next base: position 1,104,673 of record JADRCH010007686.1, on the reverse strand, counting down.
AAATGGTGGTAAAACCATTGTAGAAAAATATAATTGAGGCTGTCATAATACGACCCTGGATTTCTACGCTCAGGCATGTATTAAATGAAACATTTTGAACTTTTTCACAGATGTTCATGATGTTTGTCAAAAGCCCCAAATTAGAAATAGCTCAGAGCTCATCTGCTGGATGGAGGGAAAAATATGGAGTTTGTCTACTAGGGAATGTTATTCAGCAGTACTACATTACAGACTGATGCTTCATGGGAATAAACCTTTAAAACTTGGTAACAGGACTCAGAAAAGACCGGACTATATAATTCCATTCATCTTACAGATCTGGAATAGAGGGAAGGAGGTCAGAGTGATAACGAGTGCAGGTTTCTGGAAAGGATGAGACTGCTCTGCAAGTAGATAGTGGTGACTGCTGCATGCTCCAGGAACACTCTAAAATCCACGGGATGTACCATTATGAGACACGTGACTTTCTCCAAATAAATCTATATCTAGACAAATGGAGGCATTTCATACGAACACATTTTACTCTCAGTTGAAATTGAAGCACTAGTGGGAATATGGTTCAGTGGTCTAACTTCCTAGCATGCAAAAGGCGCTATCCTTCACACTGCACACAGACACCAAATTTGGGACATAGGTGGCAGGACTGAAGGGTGCATTACCTCCCACTTCCAGTGGGAGCAGTACATAGAGCAGATCTCAATGACACCCTAGGGAATCCTCCCAGCTTTAAAACTTTTAAAACTACAAGTGAACTTCCCAATCCCAATCCCCGACTTCTTTAGCCCTAGTGAACTACGGAACAATATAGAAGCTATAATAACTCTCTGTTCAATAGCAAGAATCAAATTGAAGATTTAGTTTCCTGATGGCTCTCTACTCTGTTAAGTGGTCAAAATAAAATGATCAGGATTCTAAACTTTTCCAGCCACTTCATGTCATTGATATTTGTTATCTAGAGTGAACATCTGTTCTTTCCGTTTGCTGCAGATTCCAGTATTTAGGGATGAGGCCCATAATTCATCCTATGTGACTGTGAATGATGTTGGCACAGTACACAAGACCAGGATCTAGGCAAGATCAAAAGGATGGAACAGGAGCATATAAACCAGAAAAGACCAGAGTCCTTCAGTAGGGTGTGATTTTTGGGTCAGCTCAGACTCTCTGTTTTGGAGCCCAGATCTTGAGGATGTGGACTATGGCTGGTATCACCCCTTTTTGAGGACAGGGCTGGCCCAAAATTGAAACCAAAAAACAGAAATAAGAGCTGGAGGAGTCTAACAACAGGTTCTATATTACTAACTATGCCTATCTCATCGTGGCCTCCTAGATGCACATACTATGTAATCGGATTGAAGAATCATCCTTGAACATAGTCTCTCCATTAGGCAATTCCAAAAACATATTAAGTTCTTAGCCCATAGTTGCTCAGTCCCATGTATCTTCTATAAATGACTTCAAACAGCAGAATCATTCAGAAACAGCATTGATCCGTTTTCTCTGGTGTCCTTGGGAGGGAACTCCTGGCCCAGAGGTCGAACAGATGCAGCAGCTACTGTGCTTCCTATTTTGGTTCTTTTCTGTTAAAAACCAGAGAAAATCCTAGGTGATTTTCATCTTGTTCTCAACATAATGGTATCAATATCCGTTTCTTCCTCTGAATCTTGATCTTGCATCCAACATTGATCTTTTACACTCAAAAAAAAAAAGAATACGGCAAAGCTCTGCAGTAGCCTTCCTTCAAACACTGCCATGGGGATTTTCCTTCCTGGAGCACACAGGCCAACTGCAGCAGACATGCACCCAGGTCCTCTTTCTTGTCCTCATAATGCCAGGGCAAGGCTGGGCCCTCAGCCCTCGCCACATCAGATCACTGTCTTCAGTCCGTTTAATTTTATTTTTAAAGCAAAGGAATTCTACTTGACTTTCCCACATATCTTTACCTCCTGTCTGAATATCATCTTAGATGTTTATCTCTTCCTGTTCTGAAGAAAAAATTAAAAAGCATTTGAGACTAGTTGATATAAAATGTGCTTCAGTTGAGTTATTAAAATAAATAGGTTGAAAGATAAGAGTGTTTATCCTTAGCTACACTGACTTTCCCATTGCAATCATCAGGGATCTAATCTCTGGTCCTCATTCAAAAGAGTGAAATGTAAGCTAGCTTAGAAGTCATCTAGAAGGACTCCGGCAACCAACTCACAACATGATATTCGCTAGACCTCACCCCAGACGTAGAATCGGGAGACTAAGAATCTGAGTTTTGAAAAATATCCTCAGGTAATACTGTCCAATAATTAGGTTTGAAAATCCATATTGTAGGAAGATGCCTCATTTTACAGACTCAAAAGTTGAGGGACAAATTGCATAAGTTAAAAATGATTAATTCTCAAATCCAGAATTCTTTTGCAGCTGGTTTGCTGGGAATATCTCCAGGTCACAATCTGAGCAGTTACTGAGACAAAAGGTAAATTATAGTGATTTCCTCTACTAACCTCAAAGAATGCCCCCCACCTCTGTGTGTGTGTTTACATGTTAAGCATTCATTCCTACCGCTAGACTATACTTGCAGCCTGTACTGGCTGGTTTTGTGTGTCAACTTAACACAAGCTGGAGTTATCACAGAGAAAGGAGTTTTAGTTGAGAAAATGCCTCCATGAGATCCAGCAGTAAGACATTTTCTCAATTAGTCATCAAGGGGGGAGGGCCCCTTGTGAGTGGTACCATCTGTGGGCTGGTAGTCTTGGGTTCTATAAGAGAGCCAGCTGAGCAAGCCAGGGGAAGAAAGCAAGCCAGTAAGTAGCATTCCTCCATGGCTCTGCATCAGCTCCTGCTTCCTGACCTGCTTGAGTTCCAGTCCTGACTTCCTTTGGTGATGAACAGCAGCATGGAAGTGTAAGCTGAATGAACCCTTTCCTCCCCCAATATGCCCCATATTCCCCAATATGCCAACATCCCCCAATATGGTCATGATGTTTGTACAGGAATAGAAACCATGACTAAGACACAGCCCACGAATATCTGTCTCTGGCTGGTCCCAGGATGAATGCATTTCTCTGAGAAACATTTTTGCTAATATTTCAACTCACCATGGCTTGGCCTTTGGGCTACTAGCATCTCCTGATGCCTAACTCTAGCTATATAATGAACCACCTCAAGCTGTAGGAGCCACTTTGGTTATCAAGAGACTTTCTGTCTCTTTGCTATGTACTCAACAAACTTTTCTTCAAAAATAATTAAACCACCCCAAAACTTAGTGGCCTGAAATAGGATTTTGGATTTCTCACAATTCTGTAAGTCAGCTCATTCAGGCGAATGTTTTGCTGTCTGATGACTAAGGGTCAATTGGGGTGCCACAGTTCTTCCTTGTATGGCCTCTCCTAGCATCTGATTTGGGCCTTTATTGTAGAGTAGAAACCCTTCAAAGAGGACAAGCTCAGCATTGTAAGTACTTAAGGACCCTCTGCTTTGGCAGCATTGGCTAGTGTTTCATTGCAAGTTACATGTCCCAGTTCAGAGTCAAGGTGGGAGGAGATAGTACGGAGTCACAAATAGGAGAGATGATTCCATTTTTCAGGGCTGGGGATGGAACCCATAGGATAGTGTATGCTAGGCATGCCTCCCTAGTTACTTTTCTACTGCTCTGAAGAGATACCATGACCAAGGCAAGTTATATAGGAAAGAGGGTTAATCCATGACCAGTCTTGGTGGAGAACATGGCATCAGGCAGGCAAGCATGGTGCTAGAGCAGCAGCTGAAAGCTTACATGTTGAGACAACAACCGTGAGACATAGAGAGCCAACTGGAATGGTGTGGGCTTTTGAAACCTCAACCCCCACACCCAGTAACACAGCTCCAAACAAGGCCACACCTCCTAATCCTTCTCAAACAGTCCACCAATCAGGAACCAAGCATTCAAATATATGAGCTTATGGGGGCCATTTTCATTCAAAACAACACGCTGAGCTATATACCTTTATATACCCTTAGACCCCAAAATGACTTAATGTGAGTTATCAACAGAATTATTTTTCTCATCTGGATTTCAATGTTCATTAACACCTAAACTAGGGCATAGAAGATGGGATATGGAATTAATTGGTTTGGTTTTATTGCTAATTGATGTGAACTTACCTATAGTAAATTCTTTTGATCTATGAAAATGGCACTTTGCTACAATTCAGTCTAATAAAACACTAAACACACAAATTATATTTGGAGATGTGCTCAACAGAATGACATGGATTCACTTGGCAAGTTGTTATATCCATGATTTATTGTGCCTTTTCTGAACCTTGTACTCATTACAATTGGCATAAATCCTTGAGAAAGATAAATTCCTCCACTTTAACAAAGTGTTTATTCTTCATTGCTAATTTTCTCAAACATTTTCAGAATATGATATAGTGATATATCATATATCTTTGTGATATACATAGTGAGATTATATATATATATATATATATATATGGAAACATGAAACTTTCATAAGTATAAAACAGAAAAAAAATTTAAAGAGTTACAAAAAGGGATGGCTCTATAAAGATATTGACTTGGGTGAGGATAAAACTCAAAGGTAAAGCCCTTGCTTAGCAAAGGTCAGGCCCTGGCTTCCATCTCCAGTACTAAAAAAGAAAAACAGAAGAAGGAAGGGACAGAGAGAAGAGGAAAGGAACTGAGTGAGAAAAGGAAGAAAGCTAAGCTGTGGGACCCTTCTGTGCTGTTAGGTAACCTGTCCCTTTGCTGACATTATTGTGCATCTACAAATATTTTTGCTTACTGCCTATATAAAAATCATTTTCAAAAATAATGAACATTATTCCTCCTTTTCAGGGAAAAGAAGGAGCATTTATGGTTAGAAATTCCAGCCAGATGGGAATGTACACAGTGTCCTTATTTAGTAAGGCTGTAAAGTAAGTACAATGTAGACTTATTTCCGTTTTCCTCCTGTGGCTGTTGTTTGAAAACAATGAACACTTAGTTATATTTTGAGGTGAGACAGCACTCTTGAACTCTGGAATTTGGGATCAACGTATTTGTGTTGAATATGGCCATTAGTCATTGCCTTCTTACCCTCTCCTTTCAAATGGCTATGCTCTGAGTGACCTTCTCCTGTCTGCTCCAGACAAGGCAGAGTGCTGTGAGCATGGCACACCTCCATAAACATTTATTGAAACAACAGTGTGGTTCCCTTGGAGTCAGGCCCAAGCATAGAAAGAGAAACATAAAAAAAATATTGATAGCATGTCTAAACTCACAACCCAACCTTCCTGCTGAGCGGAGAAGCTTGCCCCAGTGCCCAACTCTCAGTGAGCCTTTCCTGTGGGGTTAAATCAAGATATCTGTGTTTTCTGAGTATATTTCATCTGCCTGCCTGCCTGCCTGCCTGCAAATTAGACCTGTGACCAATTACACATGATTAAAATTACTTCCCGCATTCACATCAGTAGTACTTGTCCGAATATCATGTGTCCATCCAACAGGGAGCCACAGTATTTGAATTCACCACCTAACAATGGCTTTGAGGTGGCCAAATGTCAGGTAAAAGCCATAATTAAAGTGGTACAATTCTATATTAGTATCCATAGTTAAATAAATTTGGATTGCCATGCAGGGGCTTGTGTTATAATTACTAGCCACTTTGATGTGTCTTGTCTAATGCTTTAATAGAGCTAGTGAATAAATTTGGGTTTCCCTTTTTAAAAATGATTTTTCTGTCCTATGAATGAAGTCACTTAATGCACGTAATAGATTAGGATGCTGTCTGACACACAGTAACACCAAATGAAGGAGCAGTTATTGTTAATGGTGCTGCCTACTCTTGCGTGCCTGACCCTTGGGTGTGTAAGACTTCCCAGAGTCATCTCACTGAAGCCAGCATCATCAGGAATCCCCTCCAGAAGTTGATTTCGTTGAGCCAGAGACTCACTCTGTAGCCTCTAACTCTTGAACCTCTGCCTTTGTGTCCCCAGTGCTGGGATTACAGGCATGTACCTTCCAATGAGTTATAAATTACTTTCCCATGGGCTAGTACTTCTCCGATTCCTTGGAACACCTCTCCAGAGTAAATAGGACCCTTTACAGATGAGGAGATTGAGGTCCAAAGAGAGCTCTTAAAGACTAGCCCATGGGGCAGAATAAATGACCAATCTGAAGCTAGGCCACCAACAACCAAATAACCAAGCCATATTTTTTTATCCACACTAGTGTGTCTCTGAAACCCTCAGTGTTTTGGGGACAGAGGTTGCACTGACACTGAATTGATATGGACCATTTGAAAGAAATATTTCTTAACAGCTAAATTGAATGACTTGTGTAGATGTATGTCCCACCCCACAGAGCATGCATATGTCTTTGTAATAATTAGATGATAAAGATATTTTATTTTGAGATTTGTTTTACAGAACACCTACTTCCAATTTGAAAATACAGGGTGTATCTTGAATGACCATACAGCATTTGCCAATACCAGAATTCATGCCTCTAAATAAGCACATATACTCGATTTCTCATGGTCATTGGCTGAAACAAATCTAACAACTAGAGAGCATGCTGTTGACTAAGCATCAAAACAGCTGTGGCCCTCTGGATAGAGCCAAATAAAATGTCAGTTGTTCCCATCTTTGAACTTCATCACACCAGATTTATTTTTGAAGTTGATCCAGTAGAAAATTATTAAATAGATAAGACATTAAATGAAAGCAATATCTCTTTTAAAATATTTTGAGGTTATAATTTAATTACGTTTCTCCCTTGCTTTTCTTCCTTCCAAACCCTCCCACATACTGGTCCCTAATATCTTTCAAATTCATGGTCTTTTTCTTCAGCAATTGTTATTGCATGCATGTATGTATACATATATAGTCCTAAATGCAACTTGTTGAGCTTAGTCAGAGTTTCTACTGTTGCAACAAAACACCATGGTCAAATGGCAACTTGGGAATGAAAGGGTTTATTTGGCTTATAGTTCCATATCACTGTTCATTATTGAAGGAAGTCAAGACAGGAGCTCAAACAGGGCAGGATCCAGGAAGCAGGAGCTGATGCAGAGACCATGGAGGGATGCTGCTTACTGGCTTGCTCCCCATGGCTTACTCAGCTAGCTAGCTTATAGAAACCAGGACCACCAGCACAGCGATGATACCACCCACAATGGGCCCTCCTCCACTGATCACTAATTGAGAAAATGCCTTACAGCTGGATCCCATGGAGGCATTTTCTCCAGGGAGGCTCCTTTCTCTGTGATAACTCCAGCTTGGGTCAAGTTGACACACAAAACCAGCCAGTACAGCCCATATAATGTTACTTGTATGCATGTTTCCAGGGCCAAATGTTCAGCATTAGACAACCAATTGGTGTGCTCTTCCTGGAGGAGGACCAGGTTTCTTGCTCCCAGCTTTCCTCAGTTGCCTGGAGTTCTTTGTGTAGGGCCAAAGCCTCATGGGTTTTCCCCCATCCAGTCTGGCATGTTCACTGGTGTCATTCTTGCCCAGCTCCCACATGGGCAGTGATGTTTGTGAGATTTCATGAGTAACTTCTGATCTTACCAGGAGACACAATCTCACAACAAACGCCATGATTCTCCCACCCCCACACACCCCCCTTCCACAATGTTCTCTGAGCCTTATGTTAAGGTTCGGGAGTTTTTATAGATATGGCCATTGGGATTGCAAAAGCAAAACCCTTCTATGAAATGTCATCAACTCATACTGACACTACCAGTAGATCAGCCATTTGCAACACAGAGAAATGCCCTTTCTCCTCCTGTGGTATTATTCTTGTGTGGCAAGTACAACCTCATCCAATCTTTTTAGAAACTGGAGGAGGAAGCCAGTGAGTGATAGAACTGAACTCTAAAATCTAAGACAGGTTTGTTATTCCCGATTATCCTCAGTCAGTATGCATTAACTCACCACAATATTGTAGAAATGTTTTTCGGGGGGAGGGGGTTGTTTGGTTTGTTTGTTTGTTGAGACAGGGTTTCTCTGTGTAGTCCTGGCTATCCTGGAACTTGCTTTGTAGACCAGGGTGGGCGCAAACTCAGAGATCTACCTGTCTCTGCCTCCCGAGTTCTGGGATTAAAGGCGCACACTACCACTGCCTGACCCAAAAGAAAATGTTTGTGTGAAAAATACATGCAATGCACTCATTGGATCATAGCATGGTCTGACACATAGAAAATGCCTGCTAAACGGATGGTAACAACTAGTATAGCTGCTGCTTGCAAAGAGGAGTCCTAGATATTTAAGTAGGGTATGACCCCGATGCGTTTCTTCCTGCAAGTCCCATTCCCAAAGGATCTCTAGGGTAAGAATACACACAATCGAATCATTTTTGCCTACACAATTTTCTCCCAATTATTATCTTAAAGGAGAATTTATGTTCTCACATGATCCTAAAGAACTTCAAGGCTTGTAGCCATCAAAAACAGATTCTATAGATTCTCTTTATTATACTTTCTAAGGGAGGAATAGTACATGAAATTAATTTCCCCCCAAATTATTATTATTATTATTATTATTATTATTATTATTATTACTATTACTACTACTACTACTACTACTACTACTACTACTACTACTACTATCATTTATTAACTATGTTGGGGGGCACTCATGTGTAGAGGTCAGAGAACAATTTGTGGAAGTCAGTTCTCTCTTTCCAGCATGGAGTTCATAGGAACTGAACCCAGGCTATCATAGTTGACTGCAGGAACATTTACTGGCTGAGCCATGCTGCTAGCACCTCAAGTTGAAATTTATTGTGCATGAATTTTGTATATTCACAAAGGACACAATGAGTTCAGAGAGGATCGCTCTCCCATAATTAGTGATTGTCACAGATGCTTTCAGAGAAATGCCAGGTGGCAAGTTTAGGGAACCATCCCTTTCTTCCTATTTCCCAATTTGTAAATAGATTCAAAATCATTATCTACTCATTATTTCACCAAACTTTTGTTGTGTGTTTAAAACATCCTAACATTGTCTTTCTTCCTTACTAGTGATAAAAAAGGAACTGTCAAACATTACCATGTGCATACCAATGCTGAAAATAAATTATACCTGGCCGAAAACTACTGCTTTGATTCCATTCCAAAGCTCATTCACTATCACCAACATAATTCAGCAGGTAACTTATTTTATTTTTCTCTTATGGGCCCTCGCATATTAATGTCAGCTTTCTTGGATACCACTGATCCTGTTAATATTCTTGATTAATAGGATACCAAGAAATAAGGGAAAATGCTATCAATCTCTTTCTGTTATGATTTGTACCTCATATCTCCTCAAATATAGCATAGTGCACTCTATAAAACTAGAAGGAATAAGGTTGATTAAATTGAGCGAGTTAAGAGAAAATTTCTTTTTCTTTAGATTTTATCTATTTTTAAAGTGTGTGTGTGCGTGTGTGTGTGTGTCTGTGTCTGTGTGTCTGTGTATCTGTCTCTCTTGTGGATATGAGAGCAGTGCCCACAGAGGCCAGGAGGAGAGGGCATCATATCCTCTAGAGCTGCAGTTACAGATGGTTGAGAGCTACCTGATATGGGTGCTGGGAAACAAACTCAGGTCCCTTGAAAGAGCAGTACAGTGCTCTTAACCACTGAACCATCTCTTTAGGCTTAAAAGGAAAATTGTGGGCTTTTTAAATTGGATATTTACTTTATTTACATTTCAAATGTTTTCCCCTTTCCAGGTCTTCCCTTCAGAAACCCTCTATCCCATCCCCCTTCCCCCTGTCTCTATGAGGGTGCTCTCCCACCCACCCACCCACTCCTGTCTTCCTGCCCTGGCATTCCCCTACACTGGGGCATTGAACACCCTCAGGCCCAAGGGCCTCTCCTTCCACTGATCTCCAATAAGGCCATCCTCTGTCACATATACGACCAGTGCCATGGGTCCCTCCATGTGTATTCTTTGGTTGGTGGTCCAGTCTCTGGGAGCTCCGGGAGGTCTGGACAGTTGACACTGTTGCTCCCTCCATGAGGCTGCAAACACCCTCAGCTCCTTCAGTCCCTTCTCTAACTTCTCCATCTGGGACCCACGCTCAGTCCAATGGTAGGCTGCGAGCATCCACCTCTGTATTTGTCAGGCTCTGCCTGAGCCTCTCAGGAGACAGCTATATCAGGCAGGAAAATTGTTTTAATAAAACTTTATTTCTAGTTTTTATCCTAGACCATAAAAGCAAATTGATTATAAAATTCAAATATTACAAAAATGAGCATCATTGGGTTGGTAACCTCTCAGTACAGGATAGTGTCAATCATGATATATTTTTGTATATGGATGCTAATATTTGTTATATAAGAATTACATATTCATAAACATTACACTTTACAGAGATAAAATCATTATCCACATATTATTTATTCTATTTATTTTCCTTACTAACCCTGCCTCAGAGGACTTTCCATGCAAATATTCATGGCTTACTTTGTTCTCTTTAACAACTATGTATAATTATATTACATTTTGCAGTAACCCTCTGGTGATTAGCAGTGGGTCATGTGTGATATTTTTACATTTTAATGGATCTTTTCTTGCACAGCACTGCACATTTGCTTGAAGAATTCTATTGCAAGTTTCACAAAGGCTATGAGCATTTAAAAATGTGAAGTTGTCAAATGGTTTGCAGAAGTGTACAATCCTACTAGTAACAATTTTCATATTCAATTTGAGCTACTGTTTCCTCTTAAAATATTGACAAAGTGATGAGTATCCCTATTTTCTGTAATAATTTTCTGTGGGGAAATAGTATATGTTGTGCACATGTTTGTATGTGTGTGTTCACACGTGCCTGTTTGCATATACATATGTGCATATGTGTGTAAAGGTTTGAAGTATGTGCTAGTTTGATTGAGAATGGCCCCACTGGCTCATCAGTTGAATGCTTAGTCACCAGGAAATGGCACTATTTGAAAGGATTAGGAGGTGTGGAAGGTGTTGGAGGAAGTGAATTAATGTTGGTTGGGCTCTGAGCTCTCTCTCTCTCTCTCTCTCTCTCTCTCTCTCTCTCTGCCTACAGATCAGGATGTATGTAGCTTTCAGCTAGTGCACCAACACCTTCCTGCATGGCACCATGCTTCTCATCATGATGATAATGGGCTAAACCTCTGAAATTTTAAGCTGACCCCAATTAAATGCTTTCTTTTATAAGAGTTACCATGACAGGGGGCCCGTTACAACAACAGAACAGTGACTAAGACAAGGTCAATATTGGGTGCCTTCCTCAATCACTCTCCACCTTATTTTTTGACACAGCATGTCTCGCTGAACCTGGAGCTCATTGAGTTGGTTAGTCATCAATCTCCTGGGATCTGTCTGCCCCTGCCTTCTCAGTGCTAGAATTAAAGAGGTGCACCACGGTGCAAGATTTTTACATGGGTACTGGGGATCTGAACTCACATCCTTATGCTTGTGCTTCAAACGCTTTACTAACTGTGCCAATACTAATTGTACTAACTGTTCCAAGTCTGTAACAGTATTCATTACAGGAAGTGATTTGGTGAATTTCCAACAGTGAGTGAAAATAAGCCATGGACTTTGCATATCTGACTTGATTTCGATTCCATTTTGGTTCTTATTTGTATTTTTTTCTCAAATTTTTTCAATTGTCTATCTTAACAAATAGCATCTTTTGGGAAAGTTATTATACAGTTATTTCTCCATATATAATTGCACCTTAGAGGATGCACAGGATCTTAAAAAGATATTAAAATATTGATTTTTCATTGTGTTTTCATTAAATCTTCACTTTATTAGTTTATTTTATGATTCACACAATGGCTATTATAGCAGCAGTTGCATATATATATGAATTTCAAAGGGAGGCATTAAATTCTAATTTATTTTTAATTAAAATATTTTATCACAAAGACATTACATTTCTAATAGAAAGCATAAGATGTAAAATAGTTTTAAAATAATCATAATTTCTCTTATATATGTATATTTATATATGCATAAGCATACACACTTCTATATAGATATTCATATGCTTTGCAAAATAAAAACTTATGCATGCTGATATTTATTTCTGCTGATTAAAGATATGGTATTGAAAACATTTGAAGAACATTCTTAAAGAGAAACAAATACCTAAATAGGATGAAAGGGAAAACACATGTGTGGTAAAAACCATCCTATACTTAAAGCAAGAATCATTTTACTCTTTTGAGTGGTTTCTTTCAAGACACTATCAGCATGATTATTTTAATTCAACTTTACCATAGCTACATGTAAATAAAAGTGGCTCGAGCATTTAACATAAATTGGAAATAGATTTAATTTTAAGATTGCTTGTTTTATGTGTAAATATATGTTTATCATATGAGAATTTTCAGATTTATGTGCTATTTATATGCATATGTAAGTATAGGACTAACAAAAAGATAGTAAAATGTGAATTAGAAAAAATGTTATGTAAAAGATCCCATCTAACACCAAGTCCCTGTGGAATTTCACACAAAGTAACAGGTTCTTGGAGATTTTACTTTGCATTAGGTGAATGTGTTGGCTCAAGCCACTGAATACAAGGACAGGATGAATATACTCAGCATTGGTCTCTTTCTGTATCACAACACCCCATGCCCTACATTTTCAGCTTACTAGGAGAGTGCGAAGTGATTCTATGTAGCATGATATGATGATGACGTGATAATATGTTGCTGATTCCATTGCAGGCATGATCACACGTCTCCGCCACCCAGTGTCAACCAAGGCCAACAAGGTTCCAGTGTCTGTGGCTCTGGGAAGTGGTATGAACACACCCTTGGGCTCTTAAACTCCATTTCCCACCATTTGTGGTTCAAACTCATATGATTACCTAAGTGACACATGATGGATGACAGGAAGGATGTCCCTGTTGAGACTGCACTAGGGAGACATTTAGTCTAATTTATATCATTCATTGTTTTAAAAACCATCTATCCACACCTAACTCTGTAATCTTCCCCAGAGTTAGCAAAACAATGGCTTATTCTTACCAGTCATTGCCATTTGCCTCCAGCACCCCTTTCCTGCCCTTTCTTTTTCCTGGATTCTATGCCTGCTCCTATTTGGAGCCAGTCCTCAACTCTGCATCTTTAGGATAATAACATCCACCTTGATGATAGTTTAATTTGTTTTATACCAAAAAAAAAATCTAGCAATGTTTTACCAACCTAAGAGCATTAAGCACATTTTTATATTAACTATCTCTAAGACACCCCAAGTCAAGAGAGATTTTGACTCTGTGTCAAGAAGTGCAGCTGCTTTGAGAGCATCGTTTTCCTGTGATGTGGTCATGATACAGTTCACTGAGGATCTTTTTAAGTTATTATTGTAAACTGATGTTTTACTATTCTTCATTTTGTGGATACATAAATCTTATTGCTGAAGAAATCACTTTGGTAGTTGTTGACACAGCTCCTAAGGTATCTGCTTTGCTTAATTAGGAATTTGGGAGCTGAAAAGAGAAGAGATTACCTTGCTGAAGGAGCTGGGCAGTGGCCAGTTTGGAGTGGTCCAGCTGGGCAAGTGGAAGGGGCAGTATGACGTGGCTGTGAAGATGATCAAGGAGGGCGCCATGTCAGAAGATGAATTCTTTCAGGAGGCCCAGACCATGATGTAAGTTTCTCCTCAGGAATGACAATGTTGAATCTCCATAGAAGAACATTAATATTAGCAGTCCCTGTCCCTAACATTTGCAAAGCCTGGCATATGTTGTACACTTAATATTTAGAAGTTACATTGTGACCTAACTGTTAAATAAAATCAATGTTATATTTTGGCCTACCAGAGGTAAAATCAATGTTATGCTCCTAATTTGACAAGTAGGCCTACATAACATCTTGAAAGCCCATGTTTGACTTTAGAATATTTCTGACTCTATTGAGAAAGTAGCCTGTGGCCTCTGTGCCTTTAGACTCTCTACCCTTGATCTTTCTTCTGCTCACAAATTTGTCCTGTGCTACAAAGGGCCTTAGTAGTTACAAGTAGATACAGCACTCAGCGTATCCAAATTCCCTTCACATTTCCCACAACTATGCATTAGTCAATGGTATTTGTTAGGAGTAGCATGGCTTGAAGGAACCGACTCAAGTATGGTCTTCAGGAGTCCTGGAGTAGGCAAGTCCTTCATCCTTAGAAACACTTCTAACCCAGGTGAAACAGCATGGCTGGTCACTTTTTTAGAAAACTAATCAGGGAGGATTAGAAAGTGTTATAACAGGGCCTTGGTCAGGAGATGGCTCAGTCAGTAAAGTGCTGGCGATGCAAATGTGAGTTCATCCTTTGAGCCTGTGTAAAAAGAGCTGTGCATGATGAAACAAGTTTGTAGTCCCAGAACTGAGGAGAAAGAGGAGGAGGAGGACGAGGACAAGGACGAGGATGAGGAGGAAGAGGAAGAGATGGGGGAGAAGGAGGTGGAAGAAGAGGTAGTAAAGGAGGAGGAGGAAGAAGAAGAACAGTAGGAAGAGAGAGTGGAGGAGATAGAGGAGGAGGAAGAGGAGGAGACAGGGGAGAAGGTGGAGGAAGAGGTGGAGGAGGAGGAAGAAGAAGAGCAGGGGGAGGAAACAGTGGAGAAGGAGGGGGAGGGGGATGACGAGGAAGAGGGAGAGGAGGAGGAGGGGGAAGGAGGAAGAGGAGGAGGAGGAAGGTGAATCTTTGGAGTTCACTGTCTGGTCAACTTTATCTAATAGATGCATCTAAGAACTCAATGAGAGACCCTGTCTCAAAAAAACCAAGGTAGATGGCTCCTGAGGAGTGCCAGCCAAGGTTGACCTCTCTCTTCCACCACATACACATACACAAAATACTTGAAATTTGCAGATCCTAACCTACTTCTATTGCTGTGATAAAGACCATAACCAAAAGCAACTTGGGGAGGAAAGTGTTTATTTGGCTTACATATCTACATCTATTCGAAGAATTGTTCAATAGTTTACTGAGACATCTTTATGGGCGAATACTCCAGTGTCCATTCCCTTGCTAATTCCTTTTAAACATCAAAGGAAAAAGGGAAGTTGCCACAAGCACTGCTACTGTAACTGAAAGACTGTTCAAAAGTAGAGATGCCATATGCATTGAAGCCTTTGTCCAAGGCTGTCTTCATGAACATCTCAGCCTGTAATAGCAAGGACCTCCAGTACTTGCTTTAATGCTCTGCTTTCACCACTGTAAAATAATAAATTTGGGGGAGTTGTGTTTTTGAGAAAGTCTTGCTTTGTAGCCCAGTGTGGCTTGAAAGGTACTGCATAATCCCCAGCAAATAAATAACAGCAAAGACCCCCCACCTCACCCTCCTATGTTCAGAAAACACAGTCATGAGCTGTCATGTATAACTCAAGTTGTAAAGATTTTTTTTCCTATTCTCATTTTTTCAAGGAACCTGCAAATTACACAGATAGTTCTGGCCTAGGTAACTAGACTGTTATATAAAACTAAAGAAAGCCCCTTGGTGTCCTCCTTTCATAGAACATAGAAAACAAAACCTTTCTTGGTATATGATATAGCCAGTGTCTCCCGGTGAAATATTAAAGTGTATTTTATCATTAAAGTGAATTATAAATAACCTGTAAAATTAATCCAAGCTCTGGGGAAGTGGAGACAGTAGCACCCGTGGGGCTCATTGGTCAATTAACCTATGCTGCTGGGCAAGCTTAGGACCAGTAAAAGACCCCGCCTCAAAGGAGATTGGTGGCCCTTCTCAACACCTGAGGTTGTCCTCTGGGTACCACACAAAAACATACATGCATGCGCACATTCTTGCATGCACATATACACAAACACACACACACACACACACACACACACAAACACTTTTTAAAAATCAAAAAAGAGAGAGAACAAAAGAAAATATAAATAAAGAAGGATTATGTGTAGTCTCACTTCCCCAAACAGCAACCATTTTTATGTTACATACACTCTTCAAATTAATAAATTTTTTCCACACATAACACTATCCTGACTCTTGGGAGAAAAGGTGAATGCAGTGTCTCCAGACTGAGACTTGAGAGTGGCTGTCCGATTCACCAGTCTCATATCTGAGGCTGAACACCATTTTCTTTCGTGCCTCCAAACATTATTGTTTCCCAAAACAAGATCTGAAGCTCCCTGCTCTCTTTCTTCATTCTTGCTCAGACCATCTCAAAAATGACCTTTTCAAATTGATTCTTTCTCAGGAAACTCAGCCATCCCAAGCTGGTGAAATTCTATGGAGTATGCTCAAAGAAATATCCCATCTATATAGTAACCGAGTATATAACGAATGGTTGCTTGCTTAATTACCTGAAGAGTCATGGGAAAGGACTAGAAAGCTCCCAGCTCTTAGAAATGTGCTATGATGTCTGTGAAGGCATGGCCTTCTTGGAGAGCCATCAGTTCATACATCGGGATTTGGTAAGTTCGATGAGAGGAGAGAAGAACAAGCCCACCATTCTCTCCTCCAGGCTAGGGCTGCTGGGAGGTCTGATAAAGAGGAGGCCTTCACTTTACTTCCCACATTTGTGACACCTATGAGTATGTGATGGTTTTAAAAAGATCACAATCATAGAATAAAGGATTTGAAAGACGGAGTGAA
Organism: Rhynchomys soricoides; assembly: GCA_019843965.1. Lineage (NCBI taxonomy): Eukaryota > Metazoa > Chordata > Mammalia > Rodentia > Muridae > Rhynchomys > Rhynchomys soricoides. The sequence goes on along the minus strand of JADRCH010007686.1, from coordinate 1,088,119 downwards.
CCACCAGAGTAAAATAAGTCATGAAGCTCTCCATAGCTACTTGTGTTGTGGTGTGAAGAACAGATGGAAAGACTTGGGCCAATTTGGTGTTCCTCAAAACCATTGAACTGAAGTTGACCTTTACTCTGAGAGCTTAGTGGGAAAGCAGTGACTTGATACAATAACTAAAAAGGCAAAGAGGGAGATGGGGCAGAAGAAAGTATGTGTTTGGGTTAGTGCGGGAGTTCCCAGTACTGTTTGGTACTCACTGGAGTACTGTTTGGTACTCACTGGCCTTTAGCTTTAGAGATCTCCTTATGGTGAATACCAAGCACACTGCTCACACCAGGACAATGCATCTCATAAGCACTGGTTGCAGCGTGCATGACTTCCAAGCATCTGGGAATGCACAGGATCTAGTGGAGGTCCTTGATAAGCTGAGATTCCGTGTTCAAGTATATTTTCAAGAAGTTAAGATGCTTGGGTAAACATATTTATGCAAGCATGTTTACATTTTGAAAAATGGAAAATTGTAAGAGATTAAAAAAATAAAAGCCCACTTCAGAGCAAATGGGACTGTGATAGGCTCTGTTGGCTTTTGCTGAGACTGAAACTGAGGGGAGAAATGTCTGAGTCTAATATCAGGAGGTTCTTGGTTGCTTTTACTACTTGGATATTTTGCTTTCCCTCCCAAGGCTGCTCGGAACTGTTTGGTAGACAGTGACCTCTCTGTGAAAGTTTCAGACTTTGGAATGACGAGGTAAGTCAGTAATCTCCCCAGACAGCTTTTCTTTCTGGAGTTTCCACCTAGAACATCAGTGACTTCTAAAACACTGCGAGCTGAAGCATTTCTATCAGTTGTAGTCAAGAATTTGATTTCAAGCTGGGTGACGGGCTCAGTTGCTAGAGTGCTTGCTGAACACACATGAGTTTAGGTTTGGATTCCCAGTACTCACATCACATCCAGGCACTGTGGTGTGCCCCTAACCTCAGCAACTGTAGGGCAGAGATGGAAGGGCCAGCCATTCTAGCCAATCAGCAAGCTCCAGATTCAGTGAGTGATCCTATTTCAAAAATTAACTTGGAAAGGCTGGAGAGATGGTTCAGCAGTTAAGGACTGCTGTTTCAGAGAACTGGAGTTGGATTCCCAGCATCAATGTCACGTGGCTCACAACTTTTTATAACTCCAGCCCCAGGAGATCTAACATCCTTTTATGGCCTCTTTGAACAGCTGCACACACACACACACACACACACACACACACACACACACAGAGAGAGAGAGAGAGAGAGAGAGCCCTTGAACATATACACAATTAAAAATAAAATATCTTTTAAAAACAAAGCTATAAAGAAATTGAGAAAGGCAGGCATCCAACAGGCTTCTGCATATGCATCTATGAGCATATACATGCATAAACTATAACACACACACACATAAATTTTGACTATACTAATTTCTCTAGGCAAGCCATTTTTGTTTCATTTTATAGTAATTCTGTTGGTCTTTTATTTTTTTTTAAAAAAAAAGATTTTTATTATTCTTAATTATGTGGACTTGTGTCTATGTAGGTGTGTGCACATACATGAGTGTGGGTACCCAAACTGGCTAAAGGACTGGGATCCTCCTGGAGTTGGAGTTACATAGGGCTGTGAGCTGCCTGGTATAGGTGCTGAGATTCAAACTCAAGTCCTCTCCAAGAGCAATATATTCTCGTAACTTCTGAACCATCCCTCAAACCCAGGCATTATTCTTAATAGCCAAACATACCCATGAATATATACATTTACTGTTTGTTCCCCGCAAAGAAGAATAACATCAGATATACACGCTTTTGTACATAGCCCTACACTGTGAATAGCTTTTTATTTTATCATTTTAACGGTTGCATAGTTGTCTATGTAATTATATATTTCTATGTATTGACATATTCATCAACATGAGTACATAAAGGTTACTTACAGTTTATAATTGTGATAAACATGGGCTTGATGGACATCTTTGAATGTCAATTTTTTGTTTTTGATTTTTCCGTCAGATATTTTCCTCATTATTTATGATAGGAAACTAAGAATGGTTTATACAATTCAATAAATTGTATTACTCCATAAGAGTAGGTGCTGTTCAGTCACCAAACATGATGGTGGAGGAGAAAATATGCCATCTAGGCAAACCCTCACAGCATGATGAAAAAATAAAAGCAAATCTCAACCCAACAAATAGAGAAAAAACAAAATCAGTGAGCACAAGCCAACAAAAAAGTATCTTGAGAGATAGAATTACCAGATGTTGTTGGGGTAGAATTCTGAATGATTGTATTTTCACATCTTTGTGGGGTTTGATCATTACCAAGCATTTTGCAGTCAAATTTTGCTGTTTTCAAAGGTACATTTCTTAAATGCTTCCAAATCTCTAGAAACGAAGCTGTCACAATGAAAAGAAATCAAAGAACCAGAGGTAGTGGTATATACCCACAATCCTAGCATTTGAGTGGTGAATATCAGGAGTTCAAAGTCATACTCTATATGGTTCAAAGCCAGCCTGGGCTACTCAAGAGCTTATGTCAAGAAGACCAAAGGAGGAAAGGGAGAAGGAGGAGGAAAGAGGAAATCAAAGCAAATTAGCTAGAAAGCTGACTAAGGATAGTTCTATGTCCTTCATCAGTCTGGCTGATGGTGGGTCATAGAAGCAACAATGGCCTATCAAGGTCATCCCAGTTTGAGACCATATCTCTTAATGTCTGTATTGATGCTTTACCTACAGATATGTCCTTGATGACCAGTATGTCAGTTCAGTAGGAACCAAGTTTCCAGTCAAGTGGTCAGCCCCAGAGGTGTTTCACTACTTCAAATACAGCAGCAAGTCGGACGTATGGGCGTTTGGTAAGGAAGTGACCACATAACATCCTGGCCCCATTTCTTAAGTTGGCTTCCACAACAGGAAACCACAAGAACAGCAACATCCATTTGAAAAAGAACCCTGAGCCTTTACAAAAAATTACACACGTGTGAGACAAACAAGTGGTTGGAGAGGACAGTTTCCTTCCTGGGGTTCAGTGTTAGGTAGTCTTATACACTTTCCATAACTTTCATCATGCTAGCGCCTGCCAACAGAATCAAAGGACTTAGGACCTTTTCCAGTGAAACTTTCAAACAGTTTTTGTTTTGTTTTGTTTTAAACAGGGTTTTGTTATGTAATCAAGGCTGGTCTCAAACTTATGATCCTCCTGCCTCCTTAGTCTCACCAAATCTAGGATGATAGGTGTGAACCACCTCTTTTAGACTCAAAGAGTTTTGTGAAGTAATCATTAAAATTTAAATGTTAATTTCTCTGAAAACCCAAAGGTTGGAGAGCTTAAGTATAAACCACCAGTCCTGGGCGTGAGTGTAACTATGGTAACTGTTCAGATGTATCCCTTCAGAATGGGCAGAGTCTCTTAACATCTCCAAGATAAACAGCAAACTTGATCCTATGTTTCCTTTGGCCCTTTGTAAGCCCTCTCTCCATTACTATATGGAACACCTGGCAGAATCAACTTAGATAGAGAAATTATTTCTTTTGGCTCACAGTGTTGAGGGTTCCAATCTGTGATCAGACCCATTGCTTAGTTTATGATGAGGTGGACAGGGACAAGGCAGAGGGTGTGGCATGGGCAAAGCTGCTCTACAGGTGACAAAGAGGAGGAGGAGAGACCTAGAGGAGATACTGGAGTCTCACTCCACCCTTCGGAGCATGCTACATGACTGCCGGGACTCTTAAACAGTGAACATTACCTCATTTCAACCCATCTTCCCCCCTTGCTAAAGTCAGCATTGTAGATCAGGAGTTGGGAAACAGCAGCCCTGGACACAGAGTAGTGCCCTGTTTCTGTAAATAAAGTCACATTGGCCACAGGCGTGCCCATTCATTACCGTGATGTTTGTGGCCGATTTTGTGCCACAACAGAGTAATTCCCACAGAGTGACACACAGTGTAAGAAACTTACCATTGAATATTTTTATAGATGTTTGAAACCCATTTTACTTTCTTAAAATACTTAGATTAAAATTTACTCGTTCATGGTAGGCATAACAAGACACATCTGTAATCCCACACCTCAGGTACTAAGGCAAGAAGCTCATGCATTCTAGGCCAGGCTGAGGAACTTAAAACCTGTCTCAGTGCAACAAAAGCTTGCCTAGTTGTGTCTGTAGTATAGCTCAGAGGGGAAGCATTTGCCTCCAGTGTTCAAAGGCCCCGGGTTTGATCCCCAGAACTGCAAAAACAACCAGAAAAACAAACCAAAATCAAAAGAAGAGAAATGAAATTAAGTAAAAGTGATTGTTAAAAAAGGTAAAAACCTCTTGGGTTATGATTCTGTCAGTTTCTTAAAAATATGTTAACCGCATCATGACTATTTTCAACATCTGTCTGCTGCATCCAGGATAAATTATCGCCAAGTGACAAAATACATTAAATACAACCAAGAAATATTCCATGCCCATGTTAGACCCTAAGTGCAATTTGATTTACCACTTAACACACTTGAGATAACTTGGTAGATGGAAATTTTAGTTAGTTAAAATTATTTATTTTTACTAAATAATTTATTATTAAGTAAATAATAAATTTACTTATTTTTACTTTTATTTAAAGTAAAAAGTTTAAATAAAACTTTTTATTTATTTAAAAAGTTTAAATAAATAAAACTTTATTATTTATTTATTTAATAATAAATTAATATTTATTAAGTAAATATATTTACTTAATATAATACATATTAAGTATTTAATATTTATAAAATACTAAATATTTTATTTATAATAAATAAATTTTTTATTTATTAAATTTAAATAAATTTATTTATTTATTTATTATAAATAAAGTTTATTTTTATAAACTTTATTTTATAAAAATAAAGTTTATTTATTTATTTAAATAAAAAATAAAGTTTATTTATTTATAAAAGTTTATTTTTCTGTCTCAATTTAATTATTAAAAATAATCATTCCTGTTTGGAAAGTAGAAAGATAATCAAATGGGCACACAGAAAGGGAAGTCACATAGACAGTGATTTTTGTGTTAACTCTGACCCTTGTTGTGAAGACTAGTTTCGTATCTATGTATCAACTGATATGCCTGCTGAATATTATTCTTGCAATCTGAACCCCTCCTTAAACAGTTACTGATTGTATTTTCAGCAAAGACATCATTACACAACCCAGTTGTCCACCTCAGAAAACAGAACCTAGTTGCAGATGTTTTCTGGCTGTTTGCAAACAGCAAATCTATTCTTAAGTAACGTGCTGCTGGTATAGCAGTTCAAAATAAATCAGGACCTCTGAAAGCTCCTCTCAAAGAAGACCTTCCCTCCTCCAGTTACTTTATACAGTGCTACTGGTCTTAGAATACATGTGCAGCCTTTTGAAGATGGGGGTCTCCCTCTTTTGTAGGACTAGTTTAGAATATGTATATAAAGGAAGAGATACCACAACATATAAGACTATTAATATTATGTAATTTTACATAAAATCTGTAGCCTGCAAGTCAAAGTTTGAGGTTTAAGAACAATTGTATGCCTTTCTGTATATGTTGGTTGTCTACAGTCTTGAACCTGGCTGATGGTTTAAAGCAGTGGTTCTCAACATGTTGCTTGTGACCAACATGTGAGTTGTGACCAACCCGTGGGTCACACCCCTTTTGGGGGTAGAAGGACACTTTCACAGGGGTTGCTAAGGCCACCAGAAAACACAGATGTTTTACATTACTGTTCATAACAGTAGCAAAATCACCGTTATGAAGTAGTAACAAATAATTTTATGGTAGGGCATCATCATAACATGAGGTACTGTATATAAGGGTTGCAGCATTAGGAAGGTTGAGAACCACTGATTTAAAGTCTTTGTCCTTGGAGAGAATGGCACCATTCCAGTAGCATTTTCAATGCCCTGACTCTCTTTCAACAACACTGTGTGCCATAACCTACTGAATTCTCACAGCAACTCTAGAAGGTTTGGTAGGAGAGCTGAGGCTGGGAGGTGTTAAGGAATTGACCTGGCCTGCAAGTGGGAGAATTAGCCTTTCAAAGGCCACATCAGAGTAACCCCGCATCACTCTCTGGATCATCATAAACACTCCAACTTGATGCCTTATCCTGGAGTCCACAATGGCTTCTATGAGCTAGAGGACTGTGAGTACTCTGAAAACGGCAGATAAGCTGTGAGTTCATGTTCCCAATGCAATAGCCTGGAGCTTTTTCTCAAACTGCCAAAATGGTACCCAACACATGAAAGATGGTGACAGACCAACTGCAACCACGGACTGTGAAATGGTCCTCTGTTGTTTTAGCTTCACATTTCTATTGAAAGCTAACTTAACTATGCGATGAAGTCATACACAAGTTGCAAAAGCAGAGAGAAAGAAAAGGCAAGGACTTCATCACTCCTAAGTGTTGGGATGGTAACTTGCTACACAGTTTGTTGTCAGTGTGAGGCTGCATGAGACCCCAAGTGACTCCCTAAAGCAGCCCATGAGCCTCTGCCCCAAGAGGTTCCCCCTGCTGTTGCCATTTACTGGCTTTCTAACAAGCAAAGAAGGCTCTGAAAAAAAAAAAACCCTGCAGGAACAGCTAGACTGGAGAAGTGATAACCCAAGCCCAACTTCCCCTTTCACTAGGCCTCGTTTCCCAGGAAATCCCTCTCTCTGGCCCATGGCCTTTCGGCCCTGTGATGTGAAGTTCCTTCCACAAGCCCTGGGCCTTCTGACACTAGCTCTCCTTTCTCTTCTGTCTGCTCACTGTCTCCGGATGCACTACAGGGATCCTGATGTGGGAGGTGTTTAGTCTAGGGAAGCAGCCCTATGACTTATATGATAACTCTGAGGTGGTTGTGAAGGTCTCCCAGGGCCACAGACTCTACCGGCCCCAACTAGCATCAGACACTATCTACCAGATCATGTACAGCTGCTGGCATGAGGTAAGGATAACCCCTGAGGAGGTTGGAAGGGTGGACAGGGGGAGGTAAGAGGTATGGATGGGGATGGGGCTTCCGTGGGGATGAGAAAAAGAAAGTACCTGATGTGTTTATTAAAATATAAACAGATATATAATATATGTTCTATGGGTGAGTAGTGAGGTGTGGGGGAAGGGTGTGCCTCAGTGGACCCATGCTGAGGCATCCCTTCCCCCTGAGGGACCTGCCACAGCACCATGGTATAGTATAGAATAGAGTTTATTCAGGGCATGGGGAGGGGAGCTAAGAGGGTAGTAGAGGCAGAGAAAGGAACAGAGAGAGGGAGAGAGTAGAGAAATAGAGGCCCGGCCATGACCATGTGGAGAGAGGGGGAAGGGAATGGGGAGAGGAGAGGCAAGACAGGAGAGCAAGAGCAAGAGAAGCAACAGCAAGAGAGAGAGGAGGGGCAAGTAGCCCCTTTTATAGTGGGCCAGGCCCACCTGGCTGTTGCCAGGTAACTGTGGGGAGGAGCATACCTGGCTGTTGCTAGGGAACTATGGGGTGGAGTTTAGACAGAATGCTAACAGTACCTGCTAGAGAAAAGTTGAAAATGGTTCTGGGTCATGTTTGTTTGTAATGTAAAAAAAACAAATACAAAAACAACGACAGCAACAAACAAACAAGTCATGTGCTGACAATTTGCTGAACAACTTACAGCATTGTTGTAAAAAGTTTATGAATATATTAACTCATCAGAAAGCACCCTGTTGTTAATAAAACTGACAAGTGAGGAAATAGAAAGCCAAGGAGGTTATATGAGTTACCTCAGGTCACTGTTATATATATACACAAACATGGTGGGGCATGTGTGCACGCGTGTATGTGTGTGTGTGTGCTAAAAACATCAAGAAGTTATGTACCCAAATTAAAAGATCGAAAGTAGCATGGACTCAGAGAATGGAGAGTAGCTCCTTTGAATGCATTGGTATCTGAGCTGGATCAGGAAATCTCTTCAAAATGCCCTTAGTGTACAAGCGGAGATGGTGTCAAAGTATGTCCAAGTAAGCACACCATAAGCAAAGATGTGGAAGCAGGCTGGGTGTTCTCAGCTAGAGCTGCTGTTGGAAAGGCTGAAAATAAATTTGGAGGAGTAAGTCTGATCAAGATTCTGTACCCTGAAGAAGAAGAAAACAATGAGAAGAGGGAGGGAGAAGAGGCGGAGGAGAGATTCAATGTTTACTTGCAATGTGAAGCCACTGAAAAATTTTGAGCAATACAAAAATGAAGCTTTAGAAAATATTTATTTTATTTTATTGTGTGGTGTTTATTATGTATAGCATAAACTGTAGTCCGATCATACAGTTTTTATAATGTTTGTCCTGTTATTGGAAACACTGTTTACTAAAAGACTACCAAGAGATAAAGAACCACCTTAATGGCACAGAGAGGCCACATTAATATTACTCTCCCTGCAGAATAATATTGATTTATTTTGGACTACCTCTTCTGTGGTAACACCACAGTATTTAATTGTATGTTGTTATATAACAGAGTATTATGTGATATCTTGTAGGCTAGAACTCTCATGATTTTTTGTTCTTCATAGCTTCTGAGTCATTTTGCAAATTCAAAGTCTGTAAAATAAATTCATCTATATTAAGTGCAACTCATTCATATCTTTAAGATTGTATTTCCTTTCTATTTTAACTGAAAAATTCTATACCTCCATGACACTGACATGTCGTACTGTAGGACAAAGGGAACTTATTTCTTAATGTATGTTCCAGTCTCTATTTCTATCTTTTAAGTTTCTCCTTATTGAGGGGTACATTGTTAAGGATTTGATTTTGATATGGTTGCTATTATAAATGATGTCTTCCCTCCCATCATATCTTCAGACTTGTTACTATTGGCTATTGATTTTGTTTTTTAATTTTTTTACCCTACCCACACAGTGAAAACCTTTATTGTTTGGGAGAGTCTATCATTAGTTCTCTTGAATTTTCAAGCATATAATTATGTCCTATGTAAATAGTTTTCCTTTCCTGATTCTTGGGGTTGGTTTTTTGCTTTCTGGGTACACTGATTGGTAATTTCAACATGACCTTAGGAATAATGGGTACAAAAGGTACCCTTGCCTTATTCTGAATCTTAGTAGAAAGGCCTATGGTGTTTCCATGTTTCAAAAGTCACTCAGTAGGTGTAATACACATGCCTTGAATCTTACCGATTAGGAGGCAGAGGCAGAGCAAATCTTTGTGAGTTCAAGGCCAGTCTAGTCTACATAGTAAGCTCTAGGCCAGACAGGGGTACCTTCTCTCAAATGAAATAGAATGTTGTTCATATCAGGACTGAACTATACATGTTTTATATATTGTTTACGTGTGTGTGTGTGTGTGTGTGTTCAGTGTTTGTGATTGTGTTTGTGAATGTAGGTATACTGGTGCCATTGTGTGCTTGTGTCTGGTGTCAATATTTACCATCCACCCTGTTTGAGACCAAATCTTTTGTTTGCTGTTGTACACACCAAGCTATTTGACCTGGGAGCTTCCAGGCATTCTCCAGTCTCCTCCTCCCATTTTGCTATAGGAGGGCTGGGATCACAGACTCATGTCATGCATTGGGCTTTTATGTGGGTTCTGAAGATTGGAACTTGTGGGGCAAGTGTTCATACCCACTGAGTCATCCCCCAGTCCTATATTGTAGTTTGTCATTTTAATTTTTGAGACAGGGACTTGCATAGCCCAGGCTGGCCTCAGACTTGCTGTATAATTTAGGATGACTTTGAACATCTGATCTTCCTACGTCTTCCTCCCAAGTCCTCAGATTACAGATGTATGCCACCACACCTGGTTAATGCAGTGCTGGGAACTGAAGCCAGGGTGTCTTGCATTCTAGGCAAGCACTTTAGCAATTGAGCTACATTTCTAGCCCCTCTAGTGTTCTTTTACATTATGCCTTTTATCATCTAACACATTGGGGTTTTCTTTTATTTAGCTTCCAGAAAAGCGCCCCACATTTCAGCAACTCCTATCTGCCATAGAACCACTTCGGGAACAAGATAAACCATGAAGAGAAATTTCAGAATGGTGATGAGAATGAATATCAATATTGACCAACACTCTCATTGTAACAGAAGTAGAAAGACTCAATGTAATTTATCTAGTTCTTAATAATGGTCTTTAGCTAGTTCTTAATAGTGCTCTATGTGTTGTGTATCTGTTATATTATCTACCAAAAAAAAAAAAAAGCAAGGTAGGAAACAAAATATTTCTTTGAAATTTAGGTCAGATTGCTAATTTTGTTTGTGCTGATTTTAATGAATACTTCCCAGACTATCGTAGAAGTTCATTTTTAGATTGCAGTTTACAAAGGATGGGTACTGTGTATAAAGGCAGAGCAGAATTGAAAAGATGATTTGCTGGGAACTCCGTTTTTTTTTTCTATTGGCACTAGTTTAATAATTAAATATCTTTTTAAGAACAGAAATGCATAGGTTTGCTTGTGTATGAGAATTGTCTCAGGCACTTGAATATTTGTTCTCCAGTTTGTGGCACTGTTTGGGGGAGGTTTAGGAGGTATGGCCTTGATGGAGGAATTATGGCAATGGGACAGGCTTTCAGAACTTAAGGCCTCACCCTACCTGTAGTTTGCTATCTCTCCTTCTTGCTTGCAGTTCAAGATGTGAGCTCTCAGAAGCTGAAGAGGTGGCTTAGTGGTTAAGAACACTGGCTGTTCTTCCAGAGGACCCAGATTCAATTCCTAGCACCTACACAGTGGCTTACAACTTATCTATGAATCTGGTTCTAGGGTATCTGATGGCCTCTCTGGCCTTCATGGGCACCAGGTACACATGTGGTACACCAACACATATACAGGCAAAGAAGAAAAATGAAGGGTGTGAGCTCTCCGCATCCTGCTCTATCTGACATGTCTGCAAGTTGTCTTTGCCCTGCCATTTTGAACTCTAACTCTCTGGAACTATAAGCAAAATAAAGTCTTTCTCCTATAAGTTGTCTTGGTCATAGCCTTTTATCACAGAACAGAAAATGTACAAATGACCTCAAAGTTTTACATGTGTGAGAGCCAAATGGAGAGTTGATTACAACACAGATCCCTAGACATCACCTTAGAAGTTTTGATGAAGCAGGTCTGAGTGCAGCCCATAAGTTACCATTTTCCCCAAGCTCCCATGCATGCTGAACTGCCCTAGGGTACCTCATTATGTGTCATGGCACTATATGGTCTATAACTCCATTTGAATGATAGAGCTTCTACTCCATCTTCAGACTAAAACAATGATACTTCATGTGTCATGGTGTATACAGTGATATAAAACAATAGTACTGAACAATGTGTTGAATAATAATATTGAACAATGTGTTCCATCTTTCACACAGAGCACAATTTATTATGAAAGATGCTCAGGTAGAAATTAATACCTTCTTCCTCCACATTAACCTCCACCATTATCAATCACCACTCTGTGAGACCGTGGTCTTACTAGAATTAAGACAATCTTACTTTCTAATGATGTTAAACCCTTAAGTTAGGAGCTTCGGGGATTTGGGCTCACTTAAAAGATAGTTGAAGTTTCTACTTCCATCTTAAATCTTAACACAGATACAAAAATGTTTATACTTTTTATTTCATGTATATGTGTGTATACCATATGTCTGTGGTACCCATAGGCCAGAAGAGGGAGTTAGATCATCTGGAAATGCAGTTAGAGATGATTGTGAGATGGATGGATTGCTGCAAGTCAAATCAGGTCCCCTAGATGAGCAGCCAGTGCTCTTAAGTGCCGATGTCTTCCTTTTATTCATATCGCCCATTTCTTTACCTACTATCAAGCTCAAATGTCTCCCTTGCTTATTTGTTGCTTGACCTTTACTTAATGATTCTGTTTTATTTCAGCAAAGAACTGTCATAATGGTATTCTATTTTTAACAGAGGTATGCAAATTTCAATGCATAATGAAATGTCACTTTTAAAACAGCCACCAAGACATCTACACATTAATTCCATTATTTACTGTTTTCTGGGCACCAGGTTCTTTCCTACTCAAGGGGGAAAAAGGATCAAGTTCCAAAACCCCTCTTTCTCCTTCTCAAAATGCCCAGTCAGCCTTTCCTGCTCTCTAGGGGTTTGTACAGCAGGGCCCTGTACCACAGACTCTTTTTTGTTTTTAGAGATTATTTTATTTTATGTGTATGAGTGTTTGCCCACATGTACGTCTGTGTACCATGTGTGTGTCTGGTGCCCATAGAGACCAGAAGAGGTTGTTGCTTCCTTTGGAACTGGAGTTACAGACACTTAGAAGCTGCCCTTTGGATGTTGGAAACTGAACCCAGGTCTCCATTGAGAGTATCAAGTGCTCTTACCCACTGAGCCATCTCTGCAGCCCCTGTTCTACAGATTTTTAACCTTTATTTCTGCCCCTCTCTTGAGATAATATCCTTCATTGCCTTTATTTCTTATATACGTGATTTTCTAAAAGTCACACATACTGTAAAAGATGCAAACAACACTGTTTGCTATGGAATGAAACCAAAGCCTTGCTTAGAAGCTTGATTTCAAAACCCAGGTCAAACAAGATTTAAGTCACTGCTAGAGGTCTGTGAGAGAATCAGCACACTTGGAACTGCAGCAGGAGAGAAATACTATTTATGCCAATTGAAATATGCATAACGTTTTTAAATGCCACTTAACTGTGTTTTGCAGCAATTATTTTTATAATCTTCAACCAGCAATCTATCTACATACACTCTTAGAAGTGACAAAAGAGGATGATTTTGTGATAAGAAAGATTCCCAAATGGCAGGTTGGGAATCCACACACCGTCTTTGCTAGATGGAGTCCAGCAGTCTTGCCAAGCCATTTCTGATCTGTCAAGAGTGAGACACAAGTTCAAGGGTTTAGAAAATTGGTATTATATGTGCTTGAGCTAATAAAGGAAAAGATTCTGACATGGTAGATTTAGAAAGTTGAGTTTCTCAGTTTCAATTCTGACTTGGGAGTGAGTGTACAAGGAACATAGGTTGAATCTAGACCTTAGCTTTTAAAAGAATGGGGTTTTTTAGATTATAATTATCTCATTTCTCTCTTCTCCTTCCTTCCTCAAAATCTTCCCATATACTTTCCTTGCTCTCTTTCAAATTCACAGCCTTTTTTCTTTGTTGCTATGTGTGTGTGTAAAAATAAATACCACCTGCCCAGTCTGTGTAATTTTGCTGGTGTATATATTTTCATGGTCAACTATTTGGTATTGGATGATAACTAAATGGTGTGCTCTTCACTGACAAAGACTATTTCTCCTGCTCTCAGTATTCCTTAGTTGCCTATTGTTCTTTTACTAGGGATGAGGCTTTGTGAACATTCCCCCTTCCATGTTATCATAGGACACCAATGGTAGTGTGGTCCCTATTCAGGTTATTTTTAGGCACCCATGTTGGTAAGACTTCATGGTTGTAGTTTCTGGCATCTCTAGAAGGCCCAATCTTACAGCAAACTTCCTGTTCCTCTGGCTCTTATATTATTTCCTCCACCTTTTCTGCAATGTCCCCAGAGTCTAAGGCCCTTTCTTTACCTAAAGATAAAGCAAAACAAGTGGCTCTCGAACAAAAGAGAATGTCATTGAGAAACACCAGACAAGAGCAAATTGGCACCTGCTCTTTCCAGTCCAATTCCCTTCTTATGAAGCAATTAAATTACCAAGAAAGAAATACTTTAGATTCCATAAGCAAATGTCCCTTGTATCTCTGAACTCCAATTTCTTTTTTATATGTACATCGTTGTTTTCTTATAGACCATAGGTCAGCAATGTTTGACTGCAGAAGACTTAGTGAGCCATAGCGTCTGTACGTCAACTCCTCACCTTAGCTTTGTAAGCACAAAAGCAGCTCTAGATGATATGGAAGTTAATAGGCATGTGTAGCAATAAAGCTTCATTTATGGATAATGAAATTTGAATTTCATATCTTTATCATTCTTGTAGCATGAAATATTATTCTACTTTTCTCCCAACCAGTAAAAAAAAAAATACAATACTTATTTTTAACTCAAGGGGATTGCCATAATTTGGCCCATGGATCACATGGATGGGAGATTGTCAACTCCCATGTTATGTCCAGGTACAAGAGCATCTTTGTACAAGCCTCTATCCTTTCAGAGCATGTTACTGCATAAAAGAAAGACCACAACCTTCACTTGGTGGGCAAAATGAGGACTGACCTGGGAAAAATTAAATTAGAACAAAAGCAGTTTATCTAATTTCCATGTTATAGTTGGAGACTGTGTCATGTGCCCATGGGTTCTTTACCAAGGATGGAGAGGCTATTTTGAAGATATTACATGATAAAATTAGCCAGGCAGTGGTGGTGCACGCCTTTAATCCCAACATTTGGGAGGCAGAGACAGGCAGATTTCTGAGTTCGAGGCCAGCCTGGTCTACAGAGTGAGTTCCAGGACAGCCAGGGCTACACAGAGAAACCCTGTCTCGAAAAACAAAAACAAACAAACAAAAAAAAAGATGATAGAATTGGTTCTTATGAAGGTTATTTTTGCACAGTGTTGAATTAAGAAACAGACTGAGGGCTTTGTAAAGTGAATATACCGGTTACATGGGTTATTTATTTATCTATCTATTTTTTATTTATTTTTCATTTTTTGAGACAGAGTTTTGTTGTGTAGCCCTGGCTGTCCTGGAACTCTGTAGACCAAGCTGGTCTCAAACTCACAGAGATCCACTTACAAGGGCTGTTTATCTTAATTTATTTTTTTTAATGTTTTTTCTATTCTTTTTATTTAAAAAAAATTATTTTCCAAGTCTCCCCTTTGGAAACCCCCTATCCCATCCCACCTCCCCCTGCCTCTATGAGGGTGCTTCCCACCCACTCCTGTCTTCCCTCCCTGGCATTCCCCAACACTAGGGAATGGAGCACCCTCAGGCCCAAGGGCCTCTACTCTCACTCATATCCAACAAGACCCTCCTCTGCCACTTATGTGGCCAATGCCATGGGTCCCTCCATGTGTATTCTTTGGATGGTGGTCCAGTCTCCAGGAGCTCTGGGAGGTCTGCCCAGTTGACACTGTTGCTCCCTCCATGAGGCTGCAAACCCCCTCAGCTCCTTCAGTCCCTTCTCCAACTCCTCCATCTGGGACCCCACGCTCAGTCCAATAGTTGGCTGCAAGCATCTGCCTCTGTATTTGTCAGGCTCTGCCTGAGCCTCTCGGGAGACAGCTTATCATGCTTTCATCAGCTTGCAGAAGATCTTGTATTAAAGAGGACATGACATACACAAGCTAAACGGGTATCAATGAAACGAGAATGTAAATTGGGGAGAAAAGCAATTCTTGGTTTCCCCAGATGCAAGATAGCAAGGCAGATGATGTCATAGAAGCTTAATTGGAGGGATATGGCTCTCCTAGAAAGACACTCTTTCTTTGCCTCCTGTGTATTATATAAATGCAAAGATATTAAATAGCCTCAAATGACTCAGCCTGATTTTGATGGATCAGTGACCCAACATTACCATGAACACATAAAATTTATTAAGTATAAAGTCATTCTAACATTACACTGCTATGTTGGAATCTCCAACATAGCATGTCGAACATGTTAACTAATTTAATAGTTTTAATCAATCCTTGGGTATATAGTATTGTAATATTCGATAATGATAAGTTTTTGGTTCCTAACTTGTCAGTGTATACAATCTGAGCACCAATCATTTAAACTGATTTTATCATTTCCCTGTCCAAGATGACAACTTTGTCCATACAATGAAAGCCAGAAATAACAGACACATAAGCACACATAAGACCAGAGGAGTGTACGAATCTAATAAGTATTTATTGAGGTCGGCTTTGTGTTCACCACTGCTCAGACCCTATGGGAGAATACAAACAATTTCAGAGACTGGGCACCCATTTCACAGAGTGAGCATTCAGCTGGAATTTGCCCTTACTCACAGTGAGAGAATAATGAAAGCAAGTTTTTGTCAGGCATGTTCTGGGTTCCTGGAGTTCCCTGTGCTAGCTGTGTCTTGTTAGAGATGTTGATCAAGCAATTTGAAAGAGAAAAGATCATGTTCTCTACCAGATGTCTGGCTTCTTTCTCCTTTAAAGCTGTACCTTCAAAGAAGGGAGAGTCCATTTCAAGTATTACTGTGAACAAATGCCTACAGTACTTGAAGTGAGTTAATGCAGAAGCCACAGAGCATGATGTCACACTTGGGTTCAAGTGAACAGCGAGCACCATTCTCAACCTCAACAGTCCCACCAGTTCACACCCCAGATGCCATACCAAAGCCAACACTTGCTCCCAAGAGACAGTTCATCTTCTAACTCCAGTTACCCAACAGTATCTCCCTGGACAGACTGTGAGGCCAAAGGCACATTTCTGTCTTTTACGTTAAGATAAACATCTCTATTAATAAACAGAAGAGATGTCAAGTCCTAAGGCAGAAATAAATACTGAAAGCAATGTCAGTGAAGATACCCACTCAAGTCTGATGCTCTTTGGACAACTTTTACTGAACAGATCATAGTTTTGGTAGCTAATGACATGTATTCATATTTTGCATACTATGAAGTTAGCATTTGCATACAGTAAAATGACAAGTGCTTTTCTAAAATGAAGTCTGAGCATCATCACTGTTTTGGAATCCTGCATTACTTTCTCCTTTTCCAATGTCCATGGAGTCATAAGGATTCTCTTGTCTTTTTGTTTCATTTTTCCTGTCAAATAAAACAAAGTCACCTTAATAAAGTGATATTAAAAAGACATTTACACTGACCCAATGGATGACTATCAAAAAATCTGATGGCACCGTGTGCTAAAGATGCTGAGTTGTACAAAATGGGAACTTTCATAAGCTGATGCTATGTTTATACATTCATTCTGCCCTTCTGAGAACAGTTCAGAAGTATTGGTTACAATTAGAAGTTTGTGATGATTTTAACCCAGCCTTTCACCTGCTGGGATTTATCTTGCACCTACATTAGCATGCACAGGAAATTGCCTATTTGAAATCATTGTATTTTTTTTAATAGACACACATACTTGGTAACCATGGGAGAGTCCATTGCTACAAAGTGAGAAACTAGATTACCAGGTAAAAGGAGGTGCTTTACACGGTGAATCTGAAAGAATCTCTAAAATATATTGCTTGGAAATTGTTTTTTAAAATCTGGATATACCGCTAAAACATACTAGGTGGTAAATAAAAAAATGTAGTCCGTAGTCCATATATACTAAAAATTGATAACATTGGTTAAAAGGAAACTCAAAAACAAAGAATGGCAAAGGAACTCTATGAGTCCCTTGTATTTTTGAGAATTTTAGCTATGTTGACTGCACTACCTAGAAAGTGTTTTGTGCACATCTGTGTATGTGTGCACATGTGCATGTGTGTAAGTGTGTATGCTGCATTGCATGGGTGGAGATCAGACAGTAACCTCCAGTGTTGATTCTCAACAGCCACTGTTATTGAGATGGGGTCTGTTTGGTGTCTCTGCTGTGTACACCAGGCTAAGTGGCCTACAAACTTCTGGGGATTTTCCTGCCTCTACCTTCCATCTCCCTGGAGGAGTACTGGGATTACAGATGCTTGCATCCTGTATCTGGTTTATATGTGTCTTATGTGGATTCAAACTCAGGTCCTCATACTTGTGTGGCAGATGATTTTACCCATCTCCACAGCCTCGGTCTTTCAAATGAAGTTATATGATAGAATTGAGAGATCTCTATAGTAAAGAAAAGTAAATAAAATAGACTAATTTGTGTAAAGATTCAACTGAGAGTATGTTTAAACAACTGGAAACATGCATACAATGCTGTCAGGGTGATACAAAATACTAACTTATTTGAGAAGTCCAACAAGAGTCAGTACTTTCTGAAGTCAGGAGCTAGAAGTCAGGTCTCTGGTGACTAAAACCCTCAATCAACTCAGCTCTAGAACAAATTAAAGGGTGCCTGGCCATGAACTCAAATGATAAAATTGAGTTTCCCAGAGAGAAATGAAAGTAACTAAAGAGGAGTAATTTTGAAGCACGTCTTAGAGCTCATTCTTAAGTAACATTACACTTCATTCCCAGTGTCAGTCCATCGTCTGTGGATGAAGCAAGACTCATCAGTGAGAACAATGCCTTACTGAATTTGCAGTTGGGATATGACACTGTGGATAGGATGCACTTGACTACAGCATCCCAATAGACCTCAGGCTAGACATCTAATGTGTGAGCTTGCTAGGGAGGTAAAGTACTGCTAACATCTGCCAAGAGTCTAAAGGATATATCAGAATATTTAGGTAGATAAATGTCCAAATAAGTAATTGGCCTGTGTGTATACAGTGGTATTTGTTGAAAATTTTCCAATTCATGCATTCTAAAAAGACAGATACAGCTAGGAAAGGTCACTCACTTCTTTCGACCTTTGATCCCAGTGACGATCAGGATGATGATGCCAATCGCTACTATTCCCATCACAACACCAAAAATAATCAGCCATATGGTGACAGGTGGCTGGTAAGGTGGCTCAAGTGTTGGGTGAATCCCCAGAAACTCCAGACTGTTATCATCCAGGCCGAAAATACCATTGATACGTCCCCGAGACATCCTATTTGCAAAAGAGAATGCAGTAAAGGGGATGCTTAGACCAAATAAAATTCTGCACTATTATTTTCTCCTTGTATCAGGGTTCCCAGAGGGATTTAATAAGCCTTGTCACAAGAATGTACAACTAGGACTTAGTCCAGTGGCACATGCCTGTAAAGCCAGTGCTTTAGGATAAGGACTACACAAATTTGAAGTCAACCAGCTCTGCATAGCAAGATCCAGGCCATACCGGGGAACATAGCAAAGCATCCTTTTAAAAGCCCCCCCCCAAAAAAAACAAAAAAAAAACCAAAAAAACAACAACAAAAAACACCTAAAATAACAATAAAATCAAATTACATAGGGCCAATGGAGAGATACAAACTTTTGACAGTTACATGTCTTTTATACCTGGTAACCTGAATTAGGTCTATGGACAACCTCATTTGGAGTTTGAGTTAGAAATGTATAAAGGGGTGGGGGGAGGTGGCCTAGAGAGATGGCTCAGTGGTTAAGAGTTTTAGTATCGCTCTTCCAGAGGACCTGAGTTTGGTCCCCAGTACACACACTGGGAGGCTCACAAAAGTGCCTGTAACTCCAGCCCCAAGGGATCCAAAGCACTCTTCGTGCCTCCATGGACACCTCACACATGCAGTAAACATACAAACATGTAGGCTCACACACTAAAATGTTAAGAGAATAAAGTTATTATATAAATTAATAGGTTTCAGTATAAAAAGAAAATTTTAGAGTGAACAAATAGCTTAGTATTTATCATGTATAGATTCTGCATTTTAAAAGTAAAGTTAGCTTATTCGGCAAGAATTTCTTAGCCTTTAGCGTACATCTAAAATGAGTACAGACAGTTAGGCAGCGGTGGTGCATGCCTTTAATCCCAATACTCTTGAAGCAGGGGCAGATGGATCTCTGTGAGTTTGAGACTAGCCTGGTCTACAGAGTGAGTACTAGGTCAGCCAAGGCTACCCAGAGAAACCCTATCTCAAAAAAATCAATTATTTTATTAAAATGACATTACAGCAAACAACAGAAAAGCATAATTGAATGCTTCTTTTATAAATGAATCGTATCCTACACCCAAATCGCTGAAGGACTTGTCCAAATAAAAGGTACTGACATTTGGAAGCAGCTTCTCAGCGGAACACGGGAAAGAGACCTCTGCATTTCTCAAGCACTGAGATGATAAGTAGCTGAAGGTGACAGAGTGGAAAGGATGAAGGTCATTGACAACAAAAGTAGTGTAATGGAGAAACATTTAGGTTCATAGTCTAAAATGTCCAGCACCATAGCTTCCTATCAATGGGTATAGCTCAGGTGACAAGGTCAGATTCCGTCAAAGTGGAAAAGGAGCCAACACAGAATTAGCCATAAGCCCTGGCAACCTCAAGAGTTTCTCAAGTCATTTTATGAGAGTCATTTCTAGAAAAGAAAGTTTGAGATTCCCCATAGCTTATGCCTCAGAATCCAGGAAGAGAAGGAGCTTTCACAATGATTTCAGCTAGCATTTCGTCTAAGGCGAATGCTAGCCCTTTTGGAGGAGGAGAATGAATCTTTGGGCATGATTCACACACTTCAATCAGGCCAAATTTTCTCGGCACACCCTATTCAGCGGGTCTGAGAAAAGAGTAAATGGAATTCCTGGTATAGCTCAATAGCGTCACCTAGTGAGGTGCCAGGTACAGGAAACTTATTAAGCATTTTGCTTGCTTGTGTCCTTCCTTCCTTCTTTCCTTCCTTCCTTCCTCCCTCCCTCCCTCCCTCGCTCCTTTCCCCCCCTCTCTCTATCTTTCTTCTTTTTTAAATGAGAAAGAGAACTATCTATCTTCCATTCCTGCTATCTTGTTTAAAACAGCTGGGGCAGTCCGGACAAGTTATTTCTTATGAGTGATCATTGCTCCACGGTAAAGTCCTCTCTTGGTGTAAAAGGAACCTTATATTTATCTTCCTTATTTCCTGCTTTGGGTGGTTCAATAACTCTTTCATAGTGTCCCTGTACAAATAGTGGCAGTGTGTGCCCATTTCTTGTCTGCACTTTCCAAGCATGCTAGTCAAACTTCCTTTAGCCAAAAATGACGTCCCTTTACCTGAGACCATTGTCAAGCTAGAGAGGCCAGGGAATGAAGAGCACCAGAAAGAGTTCTTGGCCATTGACTAGTGAGAAGTGGTAAAAATCCGAACTCCCTCAGTCCTCTGCTGAGACAATTCGAGTGTACATTCTACCATATCCCAGAGTTGTCCAACAGGACTGCCCTGCAGAAACTCTAGTTCCTGACAATGGTAGCTTGTTTGGTAACTTGGAATCTGTCACCATTTACCAGGGCTTTGTCTTCTGTCCACAGTTTCTATAGGAGCTTCTCAACACTGCCTCCCAAATCAAGTGCTTATGTCTAAATCTTTCTCTAAGGACCTGCACCTGGGCAGTCCCCAATCAAAATGGGTCTCTTGCTGTTGGTTTATAATAGAATTAAAAACCCAAGTTTGTATGGCAAAGAGATGATTCCACTAGCAAAATGCCAGCTGTACAACCTGAGTTTTGATGTCCCAGCACACATATAAAAAAGCTGGCTGTGGTAGTAACCAGCATGTGTCCACTCCAAAACTGGGAATTGGGGGTGATAGGCATATCCCTGAAGTTCACTTGCCAGCCCAGCTGAATTGATTAATATTAAGTTTAGTGAGACATCATGTCTTTAAAAACAAGGTGGTGATGGGTCAGAAAAGACAGCTATGTCAACCTTGGCTTCTACATGTGTAACCATGTCACATGTACACACCTCACACACAAATCCATACATGTACCACACACAGCACCACCTCAGCCACAAGAACAAGCCATGTTTTGAGATAAGGTAAAAGACATAAACAACTTTGAATGATGTCCAGCACACAGAAATATTGCACAAAATATAAGCTCTTGGTGCATTAGCTAGCCCCTTCATCTTTATATGATCAGTTTCAAAGTAAAACATCACCTGATGGCATCTTCAACTTCATTTCTAGGAATGACGTCAGACACATTTTTGGGTGAAGTGACAAAGAAGTTGAAGGAGACTCTTGGTTTCAAATCACTCACCCGTACATCTTCCTCCCTGTGGGGGGGGGGGGGGAACAAAAGAAACATTTTTTTTCTTTCCTAATGAGAGAACTCAGTAAAGAAAGGAAATCCTTCCCCTGCCAGTGGAATGGAGATTAGAACAAGACTCCTGGATGAGGAGACACCGGACAGGGCAAACAGTAGAAAGATAGAATTGACCAAAAATCTTGACACTATCCAAAGCAAATGAAATCAGTAGCATAAAAGCTGTAATACCCCACATCCCAGGCGTGTGATGCATGCTTCTAATCCCAGCACTCGGGAGGCAAAGGCAAGAAAATATCTGTGAGTTTGAGACCAGCCTAGTCTACAAATCAAGCTTCAGGACAGCCAGGGGTGTTATACAGCGAGACCCTGTCTTGAAAACAGAGAAGGGGGGTGTAAGACCACTTTTCGATACTTTTTTTTTTTTGACTATCACACAAAACCCACATCTGTTCAATTCTTAATATCAATCTAAAACACCAAGAGAATTAAGAATGCTAGGCAGTGGTGGCACATGCCTTTAATCTCAGTACTCAGAAGGCAGAGGCAGATGGATCTCTACGAGTTCAAGGCCAGCCTAGTCCACAGAGTAAGTTCCAGAACAACCAGCAATACACAGAAGAAACCCTGGAGAGAGAGAGAGAGAGAGAGAGAGAGAGAGAGAGAGAGAGAGAGAGAGAGAGAGAGAATGAGTCAGTATAAGAAGCAGCATAGTGGACAGCGATGGTTCAATGTCACAGACAGAGACAGAATGTTAACATTCTTTAGCTTGGCTCCATCCATCAAATGTTGTATAGCACCCATGGATGAAGGATGAAGGTAAAAGTAGGGACTACTCCACAGTGTGACAAAGCTCACAAAGTAATGCTCACACAGCTCCCAGAGTGATCCTAGTGAAAACTAAGGCAGATCATGTGGAGATCTATAGTCTTTGAATGACGACTTGACCATCTTAAAAGCCAAAGTCCATGCAATGGCCTTCAGGCCCCAGTGAACTTTCTGTGCTCACTTTTACCCACCTGCCCTGCCCTAACACTGCCCTGACTGCATCACCTATTTGCCCTCTAGTAGATGTTTCCCCACCCACCAAAGCCTTCTTGCTGTTCCTTTGGCACGCAGTGGCTATTACTCCATTATACTTTGTGCCTGTTGTTGCCCTGGCTGAACACTTTCTCCTCTTATCTGCACTGTTGGCTTTTCTGCTTGTCTCCCTACTTCTCAATGTTAGTAGTGTCTTTTCTAACCGCTAACTCGCTTAAAGTTGAACATTCCCCCAGCCTCTTTCCTCTTCCTGTCCTATTGTGTGTTTTCCTCCGTAGCACACATTTACAACTCTCTCTCTCTCTCTCTCTCTCTCTCTCTCTCTCTCTCTCTCTCTCGTTCCCCTCATATAAGGTCCAAGAAGGAAGGATTTTCTTTCCTACTTTACTTATAAGCGTGGGATAAGAGTGTATGGAGAGAGAGAGACAGAAACAGAGAAAGACAGAGACACAGAGAGACAGAGAGAGATGTTCAATAACAATCGTGTTCATGCCATCTACAAGTTAAACCACAAGCATCTTAAAAGGAAGGGACCCAAATTCTAGGATGCCAAATAAAATTCTGGACTATGCTCATGTAGTTAAGATCAGTAGACCCCAAATAAACAAGACAACAAGAAAAGGAGGTACAAGAGTAGGAGGAAGGGAAAAGGATTCAGTGGGAGTCCTGTGAGCAAACTACAAAATGCAGTGTATACACATATGAAATCGTCATTCATAAAATGTAGAAACTAAGGTCTACTTGGATAGTCTCCTTGATCTGACTTGAAGAAAGCATCTCCTCAAGCTCTAGAGTAGTGGAGTGGAGAGTTATGTATAGAACCTATCAAATTGCCTAGTCCTGCAATGACATGGTGACCCAGGGGTGGGGTGATACCCAGGGGGCCTCCCCCTTCTCAAAGAGAAGGGGAGGGAGGAGTGGGGGAGGATCTGTGTGAGGTGTACTTGGAGGAGAGGGAGGTGATATTGGGATGTAAAGATGATGATGATGATGATGATGATGATGATGATGATGATAATGGAATCTAACAAATCAACTTACCCAAAAGGAACTGTCTGTTTTTTGACCTTTGAAAAATACTCTCTCATGGCATAGGCAACAGATGATCGGAACAGGTACATTTCATTGTTGGTCCATTCATACTACAAATGCAAATGAAAGACACCATTCAATGGGGGCAGGGGCAGAGGGAAATGGGAGAGTCCTCATCACTATTCCAAGGGTTCTGGCCATCAAGTCTTTGCCCTCCAATGTGAGCATGCATCAGCATTTGGTGGTTGGAATGGATTAAACTGACTATTACATGAAGAGTTTCTGATTTCGAAAATCTGGAATGAGAACCAAGAATTTGCATAGCTACGACCCCAGGAGATGCTAAGGCTGCTTCTCAGGCAACCGTCCCTGCTTCAGGAACCAAGGGGCCCCATCGGTCCTTTCACTTTGGTTTAATATGAATTGAAATAAGAACCCTGAGAATAGGTTTATAGATCAGAGGCAGCCCAAGGTTGTGTGGTTTGCACAGACAGTATTTTGTAGGCAATTCACTCTAGCTTTTACTGGTTTGATAGGAAGTCCTCAGGTATTTGAACCATGCATGGTAGTGCACACTCTATTGCCAGCGAGCGGTAGAGGTAGAGGCATTGGCTATTTCTTCCAGTGGATGGCAGTAGAGATCAATAAATGACAAAGGAGTTTCCTTTCTCCTTTCCCTCTCAGAGAAAAAGCAACACAGCTTAGGAAAGAATTGTTTTCACTTAAGCTTGGTTTTACTCATATGTGAAGTATGGGGTTTTAAATAGTAATAGTCGTATATAAATGTTGTCCCTAGTAATTTTCTGGCTAGGAATTCCGTATTTTAAAACATTGGAAAGCTAAATTCTTAAGATGATGCCATAGCTCCAGTTGATGTCTACCATGAGATGATTTGAACTGGGCAGATACTCTGGCACTGCTGCACAAGGGCACTGAAAGCACAACTCACTTGGTGATGAGCTTTAGAAAGTCACACCACCAAATTTTCATGGAAAGGGAACATGGATGCAAATGCCCAGACAAGAGAATCTAGAAGTTTCCTGATCTGCAAGGAGTAATTTGAATTTATTAGGCCAAAGAAGAGCTAATGAAAGTATGATGAAGATAAATATTCTCATGAACCTGCAATGCACATTAAAAGAAGTAGGAATTCAAACTCAGAGTTGAGAATCAATGGACTTGTGTTTCTCTAAAATTACTATCTGATAGCCTGCTCTTTTCTAATGAGAGACAGAAAGGGAGTGAATCCTGATGGAAGGGGAGGTGGGGAGGAGTACAGTGAGGAGAAACTCTAATAAGAATATATTGTACAAGAAAAGAATCTATTTTCAATAAAAGGGGAAATTGCTTTCTTGTGTTTTTATTTTTTAATGCTTAGTGTGTCATATATTGGTGTCTTATTTATCTATAAAATATAGCAAAATATTGTCAAGTCTTGGGAAATGTTTAACTTTTCAGGAAATGGGGAAGTAGAAATCTTTGGATCTATATACTGACACGTCAGTTTTCTGTAGAACGTTGGACTGTTTTATCTGATTGTCCCAGGTTTCTATGACACACCCATGATGTTCATCCCATCTACCTGA
Source organism: Rhynchomys soricoides (assembly GCA_019843965.1). Lineage (NCBI taxonomy): Eukaryota > Metazoa > Chordata > Mammalia > Rodentia > Muridae > Rhynchomys > Rhynchomys soricoides. Next base: position 1,062,856 of record JADRCH010007686.1, on the reverse strand, counting down.
GACAACATGCCTTCTCCTGTCTCCTAATCAAAGCTGCTATTGAAAGGGAGACTATTTGAGAAGAGGAAGGGAAAAGTGAAGGTGGGTGGGGGAGAGAGTAAATGGAGGCATGAATTATCATCAAAGTAAATCATGTAAATATATGAAAATCTCCCAATGAAACCCACTTTGTACAATTACTACATACTAATAAAATTGTCTCTCTTAAAAGCTTGTACTTCCCAGGGTTGGATCAAATGAGATAGGGGTTCAGGGGAGAATGATAACTAAATCTATACATAATAAGATTTTCTATTAAATATTTTGTTACTCGAAAGTTGATCTCTAAGTCAATGGTTCTCAAACGTGCCTGTACTTAGAACTCCTGGGAATTTTTAAAACTCCTTACATTTTAAAAACACACTTATTTTTATGTGTATGAGTATTTGGCTGGTACCATGTGCATGTCTGGTGCCTGCAGAGATCAAAATAGGGCACAAAACCCCTGGGACTGGGATTACGAATAGTTGTGAGCCACCGTGGGAATACAGTGAACCTGGGTCCTCTGCTAAAGCCACCAGTGCTCTTAACTGCCAAGTCATCACTCCAGCTCCAGATTTAAAAACTCTTAATGAGGCTGGGCATGGTGGTGCATGCCTTTACTCTGAGCACTCAGGAGGCTTTCTAGGAGTTCAAGGCCAATCTCGTCTACATAGTGAGTTCCAGGCCAGCCGTAACTGCACAGTGAGACCTTGTCTCAAACAAAAAGAAAACTCTTAATGCTCAAATCTTGCTGTCACACTCCAGAACAATTAGCCAGTGTCTCTGGGGGTGTAACTCATGCATTCATATTTTGAAAACTTCCCATGTTGTTTCAATGTTGAGCCAAGTTTGAGAATCAGAGTTTCCCAGTCATTACGATGTAGACAAACCACATGGAGGGCCTACAAAAATGGGCATCCTGATTAAGCAGGTCCATGGTTGGGACCTGAGATGCTACACTTTTAAAACAAGCTTTCAGATTTCCCCCCATAAACCGGACAGTTAATAAAACAAGAACAGAAATGGTTAAGAAAACAAAATCAACCAAAAACCTAAGAAAAGAAACAACTCCTCATCATAAAACCATGACCTTGTCCTTAAATACAAGTCATAGTGATGAGTCAATTGGGAAGGAGCGTGTTTGATAATTAAGGATCAGTAAAGATGTTTCTGTGCAGATCTTCATAACACACTCAAGGTAACAAGTGAACAGTAGACATTACCTGTCCAATAAGAGATGGATTACAAAGAAAAAGAAAGAAGGGAGAGAGGAAGGGAAGGTGGGAGGAAGGAAGGAGTCAGTTGAAGGCCAGAGCTGGGTATAGTTTTAAGCGAACCATATGGCCTCTCTTTCCTTAGACCACACTGGAATGGGATTTCAAGGGAAGAGAATGCACCGGAGAAAAATGGAACACCCATCTAGAACAATACTCACTGCATTTTCCCCAAGAGCTGATTTTAGGCTTATCCTCACTTTAATGCTCTGGTCGGCATCTGGTTAAAGAGAAATTTCAGACAGCTGGTTTAAATGACAGACTGACAACACATTTATTTTTCCCCCTTTCAAGATTGCAGTAAGGTAATGGCAATAGGATTTTTTTAAAGGGTACAGATACAGCTTTTACCAAATAAGAAATGATGAGAAATTGGTAACTGCTTTCTGAGAGAATCATAAGTCACTGCTGAATGTGTATACAGAAAAGATTACAGGTCAAAATTGAGAGAATACCAGAGAAAGTTTGGAATTCCAGTGCAGCTGAGGTGGAGAGAGAATAAAAAATTGGTACTGAGGTTGTAGTTAAAACCACTTCGGAGATGGCATGGTTCTGCACACCAAAATCACTTAGACAATTGAAACTTGTTCTTCAACAGAACAAGAAGTAAACCTGGAAAGAAGATATGGAACCTAGAAAATGGGCTTCAACTCAGAAGAACCAGGAGATGATTCTAAAGGACAGTTATGGTCCATGCTAAGAAAGGAGTATGTAAGACTCCAAGGGGAAGTTGCTGGGGAGGAAAATGGAGGTTGAAAAAATAGATACATTCTACTAGTTGGTAATAAAAAAATGCTCTGTTTGATGATAAATTGTGTATGCCAAAAACTGGGATGAGTAAAAATTCTGACACAGACAAGCTACTTAAGAAGGATACAACATAGTGTGTTCCTTGGCTGTGCAGTTGGACAGACATAAATATTGATAACTGCGTTACTAAAAATCCCATCAAAACTTTACTGAGATAGTGAATAGTGGACGTGGAAGAGGAGCTGGGAGAGGAGTTCTAACATTGATAAGAAGACAGCAAAAGAAACAAGGTTAGAGATTATGAAAGTGACTGTCAGAAGCACATTGTCTAGCTGATGACAGTGTTTATCTTACAAGAGTGCCTTAGTTAGGTTTTGTTGTTGTTGGTTTGGTTTGGTTTTTTGATCAACTTGACACAGAGTTAGCTAGGAAGATGAACCTTAATTGAAAAATGTTTCCATCTGATTGGCCTGTGGGACATTTTCTTGCCTAATCATTGATGTGTGAAGTCCCAGCACACTGTGGGCAATGGTGCCTCTGGGCAGGGGATCCTGAGAAAAATCAAACTGAGCAAACCATGGTGAGCAAGCCAGTTAGCAGTGCTCCTCCAGGGCCCCTCTTCACTTCCAGCCTCCAGATTACTGTTTTGAGTTCCTGATGATGAACTGTAATCTATAAGCTGAAATAAACCCGTTCCTCTCCAAGTTGCTTTTGGTCATAGTATCTTTATCACAGCAATAGAAAGCAATCTAGGGCAAAGAGCTAGGTTCAAAGGCAGTAGGAGAGTACTAGACTCTTATTGTGAAGGCGAGACTAACAACACTTGACAGAGTTTGTGACACAGTTTAAAGAAGAGGAATACATATTGAGCTGTGCCACAGCCCCTGCAAGGCTCTAGCTAAAGGACACTAAGAGAAGCCAACAAGGAACAATGCATAATGTGTGTGCAGTCAGTGAACTCACATGGGCTCCAGTCAGTGTTCCATCCCACAAAAAAATTCTTGTTCTGCTCTTTCAGCCAGTCAAATAACGGTTGGAAGTAATTGAGCAGTGGTTTTACATCCATATCCCTTGCTCCTACCACATTTTCCAAGGCTTGGGTCCAGGGCGCTGAATTTCCAAGACTCAGCATTTTGCTATGTGAAACAAACAAACAAACAAACAAAACCCAACAGAGTGTGGGTCGTTTTGAAGGGTGCTAGGTGGGCATATCTTTGTACCTACATTCTATACTTCTTCTATTGTAATTGGCTAAATTTTCTTCTGGCAGATTATTAAAATAAGGCATATTATCAACCCCTCTTTGCTCCCAATTGCTCAAAAGAGATCCCTGTAGTTATCACATAGAGACAAGAGGTGACCTATCCAGGCATTTCTTGACTAAGATTCCTGTCTCATTCCAAATTGAGTATTTATTTTATGGTTGGAGAAATTATGACTTTCCAATTTTGGGGGAGTTGTGGGTGGAGGAAGCAAATAAATTAAATTAAATCATAGGCATGGAAATGAGTAATATGGGATGCTAAGAGAGGTTCAGCATTTTGAGGCATTTCTTACAGCAATTTCTGCCCAGCTTCAGTGGAGTTTGAGATGTCACATTTGTGCAGTGGGCCATCATATTTAGCTGCTTGGCAAAGAGCTTCTTGAAACTGGAATTGATAAATTGTCCTTGTGTAATATCTGTTCAAGTAACAAAGAAACAGACAAAAAGAAGGCTCTGGTTTTATTGCTGTAAAGAAAAATATTTAAATTCCTGGCCCAAGTAATCCCACAGGTATTGGCTAAGTCTTTCTCTAGCAGGAGACTGCCATAAACTCTTCAAATGCAGCACATGCTATTGGCATTGCATATATTTGGTGATAGAGCAGTTTTGCTTCTGTGTCTTGGGTTAGTCACATTTGGATTGCTGTGCCAGAGTTATTTATAGCCCTTTCCTATAAAGTGGTATCAAGCTGGCTGGTCCTTGTGCCAGGTAAATATATTCCCATTTTTACAGATACAGTAGGTGAGGCCTGCACATGCCTGCATCCCAGCATTCAGGAGTTCAAGGCCAGCCTGGAACATGTAATATATCTCTGTCTCAAACAGACAAAATAAACAACAATAATAAAAACACTCCTTAGATGCATAGTAAACTCTGCTAGTGATAAGAAGATGGACTAAAAGTATTTTTCCTGCTTCACTAAATGGTCCTGTTGGTTTTGTGGGTTTGTGTGTTTTTTGTTTGTTTTGGTTTTTTGTCAATTTGCCATAAGCTGGACTCATCTAAGGAGAAGAAACCTCAGTTCGAAAATGCTCTGTTCAGATTGGCCTCTTAGCCAGTCTGTGGAGTGTTTTCTGGATTAATGATTGGTGTAGGAGGGCCCAGCCCACTGGAGGAGGTACTACCCCATGAACAGATGGTCTTTTGAAGTACAAGAAGACAAGCTAAGTCAGCCTTGAAAAGCAAGACAATAAGCAGTGTTCCTCTGCAGTCTCTGCTTCAGTTCCTGCCTCCAGGTTCCTACCCTGCTTGAGTTTCTGTCTTGGTTTCCCTCAATGACAAAACTATTGAGACAAAGCCAAATCCTCTCCAAGTTGCTTTTGATCATAGTATTTGTCACAGCTATACAAAGCAAAGTAGGACAATCCTTAATAATGGGCAAAATATCTTGTATAAGCTTATTTAACCTGATAAAACATGTTAATTAAATTAAATTGAAACTGAACATCTACATTAAACTTGGGGTAGGAGGGAGATAGAAAAGTCTTGTAATTATCACTTCATTGAGCCCTGTTTAGGTTTTTGTCATTAGCCACGGCTATCTTTTAAGCCCTAGATAGAAAATATAGAGGAGAAAACTGCCATTTACCGAATGAATGAGAAATCATTAGAAACATGGAACAGAGATGCAGGGTCACAATATGTCTCATCATGAGGCACAGGCTCCACCACACCAACGATCTGCCGCCTTGGGAAGAAAAGGGAAGTATACATTAGTTGGGGTGGAGCATCATGAAAAGGGGTAGCTGAGCTCAACGACAGCAGCTTCATCAGGCAGTGGTACTTATAGTGGAACTGACTGTCAGTTAAAATAAAATCATCTTAAAACCCAGAAAGCAAAGTGTCTTGTGAGCTTTCCTCATATTGCCTTAATTCAACCAAACACACCATTGGGAAATATATATCTCTTCTAAAACACTAAGTTAAGAAAGTCCATAAAGTACATTGCATGGCTATAAAATTGCATGCTGTGAAAACCCTATCAATTCCTCGCAGCCATCACACATTATGTTCTGTAGGACAGAGTTTTGTAAAATTGAAATCTTATTCTTCTGTGAAGTCTGCCACCCACCTTCCAAGGTAGGTAATCCCTTAAGCTCCCTCAGCATCTGGGTCTTCTCTTAGTAATGCTTTATTCTCTTGTGTTTTATTAGCATTTATTAGTTATATGAAATAATGGTTCTTGTGACGTCATATGCGTATCTAATATACTTTGATCACCTTCAGCTCTTTATTCTCATACCCTGCCACCCTTCCCACTGTTCCCTTTCCTGTACCTCCTACTTTCGTGTATTATCTCCCCCGTTTAAGTTAATTCTTTACCATTTCTCTCCCTGTGCTGTGTGGCTTTTCACATGTAAACTCCCCCTTGCCACTGAGACATGAGCTCTGAGAGGACGCAACTGTGTCTTAGTCATCTTTAGAGTTCTAGTAATAAATCTGTGCCAGAATACTAAGGAGAAACTTCACTTCTAATTGATAAATGACCAAAAGAGCAATCAATACATTGATGGATTACTTTAAAGGTCTGATGCCATAATAATTAAAACAAATTAGCAGGGATCCAAAGGTTCCCTGTCAGAAAAAAAAAAAGGTAGAAAAGCCATATAGGTTTTAGTTTTATACTTTAGGTAAAAGAAATATAGTTTTGTCCTTTATTATTGAGATTTTTGTAGGCAACTTTAGCTCTTTGTGGACAGCTTCGCTTATACACAAACATTAGAAACACCTTTAATTAATTACACATTTCTTGTCTTACTTCTTGGAAAATGACTCTGGGAACAATATCCTAGGAAATTATTTCAGGAGACGTGAACAAGGGACTGAGAAAGGAAAGCAGGACTTCTCCCAAAAGGACATGTTATCAAGCATATCAGTACTATAAGTAATATGAAATGATCCCCTCCCACCCCGGAAGCCTAGGACTCCATGAACGTGACTCAGGAAAGCAAAGGAGCTAAGATATTTATCCACTAATTGGCCCATCTGTCATTAAGGCCCCGATAGGGATGACATTAGTGTGTTAGCCCCTCCTGACATTTGTGGGTACAGACCTCGTAAAGCCTGCCCTCGAGCAATGAAATAAAGATACCAGTGTGTGTGTGTGTGTGTGTGTGTGTGTGTGTGTGTGTATGCGCGTGCAAAGCTAGCAATGTGCTTTTAATTAACAGTAAACCCATGAGGAAACATTCTGCTGATTGCAAATTCATTGACTTACTTCATCTCCCACCACTTTTTCATCCACTGCTCTTTGGGAATGTCACCCTGAAAGACCATCCACCTCCACTTCTCTAACATGTAAGTAAATGGTAGTGTTCCAACAATTGTCAATGCCTGTTTGAATAGGAAGTTTATTTCTGTTTCTGAAAGTAAAACAGAAGAGACCAAATATTAAGATGGAAATGAAAGCACGTTTGTAAGAGAGCTGTCCTAATTTCAAGCTATTATCCTCCTCACAATGGCATTACTACAGGATGATTACATGAGAAATATTGGCAGTGGACACTGTGTGTGTTATATGCTTATCTTCTCAGATGATGGATTTGGAACAGGCTCATGCCCTGGAATAGAACAAGTAAGTAAAACCCACAAATTAACTAATCCTTACTTTTTACTAGTTTCAACTGCCTTCTTTAAATATCCCCTTATCAGAGTTAATTAGGGCAATTTCATCTATTTTCCCAAGCATACTGTTTATTTTGGAGAGCTACATACAGCCAGTGTCTGTTAATGTCTTATTCAAGACTGTATACCCAGTCCAGTGTCTGCTCTGTAATGCTCTCTTGTGAGTCCTTAGTAAATAAGCAAACATTAAACAGATGTGGTGAAACCTTGTAAACCAGGGTGGGGAGATTTTTTTTTTTTAAATAGTGTTCTTTTGCACAATAGACTGGCTATGTAAATGACAACAATGTCTCATACATTTCAGAGAAATGTCTATCAGTGACGGAGTGCTTGCCTATTGTGTATGTGAGCCTCAGTTCCATAGCACTGAAAAGAGAAAAGAAGAGGAGCTAGAAGAAAGAACCTTCCAAAGTTTCAGTATTGGCCAATAATGCTTGTAGAGGTAGATGTGTCTGCTGTAATGTAGACAGCACATGATTTAGACATGTATCATAGTGTCATGTTACTCCATTAGCATATACAACCATTGTATTTTTATATATTAGCCAAAAATAAATTTAACCAAACCAAAAACCAAAGAAAAAAAAAAAAGCCTATGTACTTCAAATGGACTGATCTCCTACTTATCAGAATATTAAATGCTTTTGTAAGTTATGTATGTTTACTAGTCTAAAGAGGAAGTAGGGCTGACCTCCAGCACAGCCACCGAATCTCAAATGTGAATGCAGGGGTTATTATCTACTCTGTGTATCTAGGGAAAAAATGCCTCACACATGGTAGGTGCTCAATAAATTTGTTTAGAAAAATAAATGCCCAGAATCCCAAAACTTGAGAGGCTGTGGTAGAAAGACTGCTGTGAGTTCCCGGATATCCATGGCTACAGAGTAAGACCCTGTCTTCAAACGACAAAACGTATAAGCTCCACAAGAAAAAAGAAGGCCAAGATGAAGGAAATGAGGAAAAGAATGAAGGATTCTATTGGCTTAACATCATTCACAAATCAAGGCCAGAGGCAAGGAAAGAATTTTTCAAGCTAGTGCTTTCATTATGTGACATCATAAGAAACATACCGACTTTATCATCTTTGCTTATTCTCAAGGTAGATGTAAAAACAACAACAACAACAAAAAACTCATTAAAACAAATCATTGTCTGTTCATTAGTATGAACAAATTGTATTTTAAAATTATGAAGTAAGTAAGGTTACTGTAAACTGCCTTCCCCATGTTACTTTCTTCATCAAAAAGCACCCTTACTGGTTTATAAACTACTGTATCTGGTTAATAGTGACTATTTCAGACATGATGACGGGACTCCACTAACCTACTACCAGGCCTTTGTCAGATCACTAAGAGCCAGAGATCAAGACAAAGAGAACTGTGCACATAAGGATGGAACTCATGACCTTCACTTCATTGACTAGATGTTTCATCTAGGCTTGAATCAAATGCTACAAACAAACAAAAAGACATGAAATAGGAGGGAGATTTGTTGGAAAGCATGGGTTTGGAGAGAAGGGACAGGAATAAGAAAGAAAATGATAGAGACTAGGAATGAAGTGAGATATATATGTATATATATATATATATATATATATATATATATATATATATATATATGAAAAATAAATAAATTACAGAACCTAGAAATACTAGTGAAGAGAGGAGGGGTGATAAATTCACAAAAGAAACAAAATCCATGGCAAACTCACTGGAAAATCTGGGTCTCCTGAAAAGTTGTAGTGTTTTCTCAAGTCCAATCCCTCCCTCCCCAAAACATGGGCTGCCTCAGCCACCGATGTTGAATGTTTTGGGAACAGGATGGGTCTTTTGTTCACATTCCTTCTTTGTAAAAATAGTTTCAGAGTGACAGGTTCCTACTCTACCATTCTGGGGAAGTCACTTGTTTGTTTTTAACCTAAAATGACAGCCAACTATTTAAAATCCAGACACTGATTAGCTTCAAGACCTTTGACAAACTATTTAAGTTCTGTGGACTATTTCAGCATCTTCCAAAACCCACCAAGCTTCTATTAGATCATTCGTAGGTCATTCCTTCACTTATCTCATTTTATTCCTTGTTTAAACCACAGTTGACATACTCAGGTCCACACTTTAAAAAAAGAAAAGCTTTTTACCAGTAGCAAGTCCCATAAACATTTTTTACCTAGGTAGCATAAAGTAAAACAAGTATTTTCCAATAGATGATATTAAATACATTTCCCCATATCCGATTACCCCTAAAACAAGCCAAAGGAAAATGTACCACTATCTTCTTGAAAATTGGATGGCAGAAGACCAATGGATTTCAGATGCTTGGGGGTAGCTGCAGAAAGTGACATGATTTCCCCAACAGCTTCATGGAACCCTTCGTTGGCTCCGTTTCTTAGCAGGAATGGTTGTACGGCATATGCCATGTCATATTGGATGTGTCCCATCTCATGATGGGCTGTCAAGAAGTTGTCCATTGTGACCTTTGTACACATCTTGATTCTGCATAAAAATGGACAAGATTAAAGTGAATCTTATTTAATTTCTTTTAATCGCAATAGTAGAGTTTTGTGGGAGATGAACGACATGAAGATTTATTCATCACTGAAGTTTTGCTATTTGCCCCTTATGAACCATTTACTCAATATAAAAGGCTAAGTTCTATTCTTGTGCTCTTACACTAACTGAAAGTGATAGCTAGACCTCTATGCCACAAAATTCTAAGGTGAGTAGTGTGTAAATGAATACAGGTATGGTCTTCTCAAAGGACCATGTATAGCTAGGCTAGAGAAGGGGCTAGACATTTAGAATTGAGTATCAAATGTATATCACAAAGGTAGACATGATGGCCCAGGAAGCAAGAGCAGGGTAGCAAGAAAGAAAGACAAAGACAAAGCTGTAGGAGGTTCAAGTACCTAAGATTTTGGAAAGTATAGACTCGGGGTACATAGAGAAAGTATTATTAGAGACATCATAGAAGTCTAGAATACCATCACCACCTGAGATGAGTCACCAGTCAATGAGAAATGGTATGTAAAGACAAAAGGTAAATATCTGTATATCCCTGTGCTGTGACCCAATGAGAACAGAACTTCATTTGGCAAACATGTGGTTGTCCTTCTCCACTTGACATGCTTATGCTCATTCAGATATGAGTGGGTATTATATTTCAAAGATTTCCAAATAGATTTTCCTACCATTCTGCTTGTGTGATCCTTGTATACTGATGACTACTCTTTAGAGACTCCCCACGGTTTAGAATAAGATCAACCTCCTTTATCTACCCTAACGTGACCGTGACCCCATCTTGCTTTCCTAACCTATTTCTCTCTATTTTTTTCCCCTAACAGTTATAATAGTTTTTATATATTTGCTATCTACTTTATAGAAGATTCTGGACTAAGAATCTTATGAATAGGCTCTCATTTTACAACCTCACTGGAGGATTTGGACTGCTCACCTACAGACTTCTGCCTGTTTTGGGGAGGTTTTTTTGTTTGTTTGTTTTTAAGCTTACTTGGCAAATAGCCCCACTCATTTGTTTATATATTATCTATGGCATTTTCACGCTACAAGTACAGAGTTGCTTAATTACAATAGAGGTTTTCAAAGCCTGCATTCTTTACTATCATTACAGGAAAAGACTACTAGCCTCTAATGGGCATTTTGGAACCAGTTCTCACTCCCCAAGTAGATCTACTGTCCCTCAGATGCCCAAGTGATAGCTATTAAAAATCAAAAGCTTTGATTTCATTGCTTTGGCCAAATGGGAGGTGCCTCGAGGAGGTGTTTTCTTTTCTTGTCTTAAAAGAATTTATTTTTATGTTATATACATTGGTGTTATGCCTGCATGTATCTGTGTGAGGATGTTGGATCCCCAGGAACAGTTCTGAGCTGTCATGTGGGTACTGGGAACTGAACCTGTGTCCTCTGAAAGAGCAGCTGGTGCTCTTAACCACTTAGCCATCTCTCCAGTGCAAGGAAGGGTTTTCTTAATATTTTTGGGCACTCTACAGCCAATGGCTGACTAACACAGGGTAGATATAAATGGTCAGCCCCTTGCCTCAAGGTGTGACCAATCCTGATTCAGATCAGGCTTCAGAGTGGTTCATGAGATCAGGCTGGAGCCAAATCTACATCACAGGTTGCATTCGCACATGCTTTGCCTGTCCCAAGCTGTTCCCTCACTTGTCTTTGCCAGAGAGGGTCTCCTTTTATATAAAATTGCCAGTTCAGGGCAATTTTAAGCCAGGGAGCAAACCCAAGACACAAACTGGCAACCTAGGTATTAGAGTTCTGCTTTATAGATAAGGAAACTGAAACCCAAGATTACTTTGCTTAAGGTTGCCTGATCGTTCAGTGACACACCTTGGATTCCAATGCCTGTGCTCATTTTGCCACGTCACAGACTCACACTGTCTTGCACATATTTTTTGTTGTTGTTCCAGTCTAAACTTGCCGACTTCAGCACCCACACCAGTTCCTGCCTCTCTGTATCTGATCCCTCTGTTCTTCCAACCAGCTGTCCTCCCAGGAGTCCATCCAACCTCTTCTTGAAATTCAAGCTCAACTCCTAAGCCACTCACAAAGCTTCTATCTGACCCTTTCTCCTAGTCCAGGAGTGGTCCATTCCTCTCAATTCCTAACAGAGCATCCTCTGTGTCTCTCTTATGGCATGTACTATTTTCTTCTTTTTATTCCAATTTGCTCTTCATTAGTCCTGTCTCACAAGAGTGAGGGACAGCGTGTGAGTTATATGTTCAACTGTCATAGTTCTTAGCACCAAACCTTTCCTAACAGTGGGTCCACCAACCCCATGACCATGAGACTCTAATGAACATACAAATTTTCAAGTAAGCTATGTTCTGTAAAAGTGCAGGTAGGGAACTGTGGATCATCTTCTTTTCCCGGGTGAGAGAAATATACTCCCATGGACTTCCAGTCTTAGTTCACAGACTTAAATAATATGCTCAAAGAAGTATAATGAATCCCTCATTCATTGTTTCTCACTTAGTATCTGCACCGTAAGTACCAGCCCAACTACCTGAAGTCTCCATGTCCTAGATCCCAAGCTGTGGGATGGCAGACCACTTTCCGGTCATCTACTGGCTCAGTCAGCATGGAGTTATTCCAAAATCCTTGAGTCATAGGAGGAAGGCCAACAGAAACAAAGAACTTCTCTGCCTCTTTGAATATCCTTTCTGCATCCCAGTTCTGGGGGAGAAAAAAAAGAATATTGAATCCCTGTGCTATATGTAATAGAAATTCTTCCTGCTGAACATATACGTTTATAACTTTTGAACAGAGAGGTGGGTTTTTGAATGTTTATCATCTGTCTTCACAGCCCTACATCTAGGGAATTAACCTAGGAGATTATCCAAAAATATGTCAAATAATTACATTGAATATGATTTTTGTATAATTAAAGAGGAAAGGCCATCAAAATGATCAACCAATGAGACTTTTGCAGAATGGAAATTGTATAGATACATAAACTATATTCAAAGAAATTGTATGGGTATAATAAAATAATAAGTGGAAAAATAAAATATATAAATCACTTAGTTGGTATTGATCGATCTTAATGAAGAAAAGGATGCATAAAATGTTAACAACAGACTGAAATATATGTAGGATTTTTTGTCTTTATTCTCAAGGGTTTGTTGCTATGGACTTTTCCCTACAGTGATGTAAGGCAATACAAAGGCCTTACATATGTCAGCCACACACTCCACCTCTGAACTATATTCCTGATCATCTTTCTTTATATTCCAAACACAAACAAGAAAATAGTGACCCGATTGCTGAAGACTACTCTACTCAAGCCAGCAGTTGTTGATTGGACTTCTTTAGGGGTCAAGACCCCATGCTAGGCTCAGTGGAAGAAATGAACTAATGTAGTCGACATGAAGGCATAGACCTTTGGAATAAAAAAGCCTAGTTGTGGCCTAGAACCCAAAGAGTATTTGAGCTTCTCCATAGTATCTGAACTTTCAGAACCTTTTGAAACTATACAGAAATAGTCATAGGCATGTGCTGTCAGCAAATTCCCTTATAACAATGTCTTAGGAGACAACCAAGCCTGCTGAGACAATGAAGCCCATATCAAACTAACAAAGCTTGGATATTTATTATATAGTGCCATGAATCATTTTTTGTACCAGAAGAATTCTTCTGGTCTTGAGTATCAGTCATGTTTAGTGTTTCTCCTGTGTCATCCCTAACAGTAAGAAATTGAATATGAGAGTAAATACCATTATCATCATTATTAATATTATTGACTTTTAAAGGCCTAATGTCAAAATATTGTTACTAATTAGCATGGCAGCCTTTTAATTTAAACCCATAGTTTACTGATACACAAGAACACAAAAGTAACACATGTTTGGGGGGTATAATGTGTGTTTTCATATTCACATACGTTGTATGATGTTCAAATGAGGATATGCATATCTCTTTTCTCATTTGCCCTTTGTGGAGAAAAAAAATTGATTTCTTTCTTCAGAGTTATCAAAATACACAGTATATCATCACTATCTGCAGTCACTGTACTGTGCAATAGAACATCTAAATTTTCCCATTAAATGATAACTTAGTCTCCCTCCTTCCCCTCCTTCTTGCATGCTTCAGCCTCAGGCAGCCTCCCTTCTGCTCCTAGCTTCCATGAGATCAGCTCATGCACTCCCACATATGAGTGAGATCATAGGTACTCATCTTTGTATCTCAGACTTATTTCACTTAATAGAATGCCCTCCAGTTGCATCCATGCTGTTATGAACAACAGGAGTTCATTCTTTTATGGCTGAAAAGCATCCCACCATATGCAGGTGTCGTACTTTATCTATTCATCCCCATACAAAGATGTAGTTTGTGTCCATTTCTTGACTATTATGAATAGCATTCTCATAAATGTAGGAGTATTGTTATAACTTCAACACACTCATTTCATGTCCTTTGGATACACACCCAGGAATGAGGTTGCTAGATTTTATGGTATTTGCATTTTTAATTTCTTGAGGAAGTGGCTGTCTGTTTTCTCTCATGACTGTACTAAGTTGCATTCCCAAGGTAGTGTGGAAGGTTCTCTTTACTCCATGTCCTCACCTGCACTCAGTGAAGTTTTTGTCATTTTTAAATAGCCATTTTAACTGGACTGAGGTGGTCTTGCATTTTGGTTTTGACTTCCATTTTCATGATCATTGATGGGGTTAGCAATTTTACAGAACAATTAACCATTTATGTGCCTTCTTTCAAGGAATATCGATTGCTTATGTTCTAATCAGCTTAAGTGGAATTTTGCTGTTGTGTTCCTTATACATTCTAGACATTAACTTTTATCACATATTCATGTTTTCAATATTTTCTTGTGTTCTGTATGTTGTTATTTCTGCTGTGCAGAAGCCTTTTACTTTAATGCAATTCTATTTGTCTATTTTAGTTTTTGATTACTGTGTTTGGGGAGTTTTGCCCAAAAATTCTTTATCCATTCCAATGTCTGGGATGATTCCCCTGTTTCATAGTCTCAGGTCTCACAGCTACATCTGTTGTCCATGTTAAATTAATTTTTGGAACTGGCAAGAGACAAAGGTCCTGTTTGGTTCTTCTATGTGTGGACATCTAATTTTCCCAGCATTGAGTAGTTATATTTAATAATATTTAAGACTGTCCTTGCTCTAATAGAGCATCTTACATGTCGATATATTAACACCTTTGTTGAAAATCAGTTGGCTATGAATGTGTGGGTTTACTTCTAGGCTTTCTATTTTGATCCAATGTTCTGTGTGTCTATTTTTAATGTTTCTTCTTTTTAGCATGTTTTAAAGTCAGAGACTGTCACATCTCTTCCTTTGTTCTTTGTGGCCAAAATTGCTTTGGTTATTAGAGGTGAGAACTTTCGATGTCATGTAAGTCTTGATGTTGTTCTTTAATATGATATTGCTTAAGTTGAATGAACAAAAGAGCACAGATGGTAAGCATAGTTAACATACCTTGAAGGGTAAACAAATAGAAAAACAGAAGTTGAAGGGAAACATTAGAGGCATTAGTTACCTCTGACTATCTTTGTGACTTCAGGTGCATCATCCATCTGAGCCTGTTTTGTTTCTTATAACATGGAACTATCATGATACAGAGCCTGACACTTTCAGAGTTAACCTTAAGGAGAGCAGCAACTATGTAGTCAGTTTGGAAGGCAGCTATGCTTACCACTATACAATACATGAAGCCACTAATAAAGGATAAGGGTTAGCATCATGATGGCCATCTGCTGCTATGCAATGACAAAATGGAGCTAGAACAGCTACAAGAGTTGAAGTTTTGCAGCTTTGGGGTTTTATTCTGCTGTGAAATTTTCCCAGGAGCATGTTACATATGTGAAGGCCATCATTGCATTACAACTTACAGATGTAAAAGGATTAATGAGAAAATACCTTCAGCAGACATACATAATTATTGTGTGGCCATCTGAAGGCATTCTTTAGAGGCAAATGGAAGTGTGGTCACTCATTATAATCAGAAATGTAGAACTTAATTAAATTTTAAAAAATTATCTAAGATTCTAATATGATTTCATTGATGGAAAAACACTATTTAAACAATTATATCAAGAAGGTTAAAGGGGAGTTATTTAAAGGATTTAATATTAAATATTAACACAATTAATATTAATAAAATTTAAGTAATATTTAATATTATTTCAACAATGATTTTTAATATCCAAACTAAAATGTTTCTGTTCATCACTATCCATAGAGATTACAGACTGATTACTTAGTAACAATTGACTTTGAAAAATGTGATGCCAAACAATTGATATATCCATATCTTATTGCTTATAGGAAAAAAAAAACAGCTCATCTCAATTTTGAATGCCTCTCAACAAAACAGAGTTTCTGTTATTGAAGGTACTTGAGATTATTGACATTGTAAACTACTTTTTCATTAAAAATATATAAGTAATAAGTTTGTTAGCTTGGATTTAATCAATATGATTTCACACACAAGATCAGAGCAGAGAGATGCATAAATGAAAAACGCAGTTGAAACATCTTATTGTTTTAAGGCTCCGTTTTCCTACCTGATTCGCCATTGCTTCAGTAACATCTATGTTTGGTTTCTGTGCAAAGGGAACAGTCAAAGAGTATAGATTTGTCCAAAATCTACCCCACATATCACCTGTTTGTGAAAAGAATACATTAATATTTGAATAAAGCAACCAAAATACAGATACAAGCTTTCATAGTATATGTGGTTGGCTGGGCAAAGCAGCCACTCAGTATTTGTAAACAGTCTAGATTCTATATTCCCTTTTCACTACTCCCGCTTCTCCTTTTGGTCCTTCTCTTATGTTCACTTTGCAACATTTCCTTCTCCATCACATGGAAAATACTAAGTGTACAAGAAATTATGTGGTTAGGCAAAGCTTGCTAGGGAATCTTTAGAGCTGCTCCTATTGTGAATTACTATTAGAAAGCACAATTAAAACTGAACATGGTAGTGCATGCCAGTAAGCTCAGGATTTGGAAGGGTAAGAGAGGAGCACTGCATGATGAGACCCTTTCTCAAACAAAGCAGAACAAAATAAAACATATGGGACATCATAGCTACTACACATTAGGTTTGTAAAAAGCCATCATACACACAACGGAATGTTGCAAATGCAAAGAAAACGATTAGTAATGCCTAGTGCGAGTTCAAAAGGGACCATGTAAGTTTATCATTCAAAAGTTTCTATTAACTGATAGCTAAGTTTTACTTTTAATACCTTAATAACACACTTAACTAGGTAACTGAGCATCTCCAACAGTCTGAAGTTGAATTCAAGGCCAGAAATCATAAAAAGGGAAGGTAGATCCAGAAAAGTAAAACCACAACAAAGGATCAGAAAGAAGCCTGGCACTGAAAATATGCAACCATACAATTACATGGAAAGCACACCAGGGAATTCAATTATTAATAAGCAATAATAACAATTGTGTGTGCTTGTGTGCATGCGTGCTTGTGTGTGATGGGTGCGCATGTACCACAGTCCACATGTAGAGACATGTGGACAAATTGTCAGAGGATAATTTCCAGTAGTGATTCTCTTTCCATCATGGGTTCTGCAGAAAAGCACTTTTACCAACCACACCATTTTGTTAGCCTTGGTGGAATAAAGATTTTTAAAGATTCAATTTAATAGAGATAAATGTAAAGTTCTAAAGTTACACTTATAAGTATTCACCAAAAAAGTCGAAGTCCATCTGGTACATAGTGTCCTCCTCAGTGTCCCACTGAGCTGTTTCCCTTTGACCATATAATACCAAAATTGCAGGCTTTGTCAACCAACTTGAATAAATACATTTTAAGCTAGAATTCTTTCTTTAGTCCTCTTAATAGAGAATGGATTTTAGAGACTACATTCATTTTAAATAGAATAGATAAGATAATGATTTTGAATGGACTTTTTCTGCTGAAAATGTGCTTTTAAAAATATTTCTGTAATGATAAGAATGCTATTTTCAAACATTCTCAAATGCTTTAGATTAAGCCTTGCTCCAAAAAAACAGCTTTAGTCATGGAAATTGTTAAAACGACAAAGAACACAAAGTACTCCTGTAATTCCTTACCAAGCAAGTGAGCAGGGAGGCATCCAGTAGGGCTGATGTAGGAAGGGTAGGTATCCATCAGCCTCCTTCTCACATAGGCATGAAGATGCTCATACAATGGTTTGATCTGAAAAGCCCAGGAAGAAAGTTTTAGACCAAGAATAATTGAGCTTCCAATACACAACTCTAGAAATAAGAACGTCTTCATACGGGACAGTTTCTTCTCCTCTCAAAAGTTCTGGAGAGTTTGGGAGAATTCCTTCTTCACTGATACTGACTCTGCATAAATCAATATAAGAGCTGAGAGGGATGCCCCAGAGGAAAGCTGATGCCAAAATATAAATCATCCTGAGATGTTACTGACTTCTTTTGTCATAAGACTCTTTCTAGTAATCTAGCAAGAAAGAAAGAAAGAAAGAAAGAAAGAAAGAAAGAAAGAAAGAAAGAGAGGGGGAGGAGGAAGGGAGAGAGGGAGAGAGAAGGAAGGAAGGAATGAAAGAGGGAAAGAGGGAGAGAAGGAGGGAGGGAGAGGAGGAATGAGGGAGGGGAGGAAGGAATAAATGGGAGAGGCAGAAACAGACAAATAGACTTCAACTGTCAAAGACTGATGAACCAATAGTCCTAATAGTTGTGAGAAGGAAGCAAAGCCATGGTCTTTCTTCTAAGAAAGCAAGACTAGGCTGATTGTTCATGATCTGAATCTTTCCTTTTGATAGTCTTCCTATTGGTAATTATGAGTCAGTGGGCAAAAAAGAGTGAAACAGCACAGTTCGGTTGTCTGAGGAAGTTGTATAGATTTTTCTCAAAAATATTTTCCAAAAGCTGAGGATGCAGCTCAGTCAGTAGAGCACTTGCCAAGCATGCACCAAAGCTGAGTTTGATCCCCAACCCTGTGTAAGTCAGGCATGGTGTTGCACACTTGTAATTCCAACTAAGGAGGTAAAGGCAGAAGGGTTCAGGAGTTCAAAGTCATGCTTAGCTTCATGGCAAGTTAGAGGCCAGCCTGGGATACATAAACCCTGTCTCAAAAAAAGAAATTCTTACAAATGTTAATATACTATAGTTCTGTGAGAACTGGGAATGGCCAATTTGCATGTTTAAAACAATAGCCTTCACCGGTCTTGGTCCTTTGATCCCAGCATTTGGGATGCAGAAGCAGACAGATCTCTGAGTTTGAAGCCAGCCTTGTCTACACAGTGAGTTCCAGAATAGCAGGGCTATGTATAGAAAACCTGTGTTTTTTAAAAAGCTACTTTGCTACACAGTGTTTGGTTATGTCCCTGGGAAGCCTGCTCTTTTCTAAGGGGGGGGGTATGGATCTGGGGGAGAAGGGAGATGTGGGAGGAACTGGGACAGAGGAGGGAGGAGAACTGCAGTTGGGATGTAGTATATGATAGAACTAAAACAGAAAAGAAAAAGTGGTCTTTGACTATTGGCCGAAATAGCCCCGCAGCCCCTCTGTTACCTCTTTGAAGGTACGTTCTACATCTTCAATCAACTGGTTACGGTTGTAATTGTAGCCGGCTGCTCCCTCTACTTCATAATCCTCTCTCCAATAATCCCCATAGTCTTTATAATCTGTTTTTTTTTAAAGAGGAAAAAAAGAGGGAAATACGGTTGACACAAATTAATCTTGATGGGAGAGTTTTAAAAAATGATCTTAAGGATTTCTGTTACCCTTCCACATGTCAATTCAAAAGAATGCAAATGAAAGTCAAGACTTGCTAATTCTGTTAAGCAGTTGTTCCTCATCATCTTCATCAGGAATTTAAATAAATTATCTGGTTCAATAAGCACAGAAACCACGGTATACTGTACCTAGTATAAAGCCCACTGTGCTGACTGACAGCCCGTGCTTTTCAAATATATTCTTTATTAATTACTTGAAATTTTCACACAATGTATTTTATCCGCACCCCTACTCCTTCCCCTGAGTCCTCCCAGATCCGAAGGTTGGGAAGGAATACATTTTAAGAGCCGGATCTAGGAAGGGCCATGATTTCTGGACACTCTGGACATAAGATTGCTGTACTCATGAACCTACAACAGCTGTAGCTGTCTGCACGAGACCTGAACAGCCTGTGGCTTTTTAGAAATAAAATTTAGTGTGCATTTTCAGGTCATAAAACATGATGTTATGTTACATATGTAGCACAAGGCTTATTATAGGGAAACAAATTAACTTTTTTTTGCCTTATGACAAAAACAATGATAATGCATACATTTGGGGAAACCCTGGTCCCTAAGTTTTTAATCCTGCTTTTCTTCAGGGTCTTATATTTTCAGATGCCATCCACTTCATCTCAGACACTATTGCAGTGGTCCTGTATTTGTTTACAAATTATGTCTATATAAGCTCATCTCTGTGTTTTGTTTAGTATCTAATCGTCAAGAAACACAAGCTTGTGCTGAAATAGTAGCTACTAAGATTTGCAAATGTTTCTAGTGAGTTTTGTTTTTATATCTACATTGTTGATATGTGACCAACAAAATGAGAAAAATAAATATTTGGATGGAAAGATATGTGGATATTATTTGAATGGATGATAAGCTACTGTCTGAAACTTACTTAATGCTTGAGAGTAGGACAATGACAATGAAAATGACAATGGAAAAAATTAGAAATAACAAATGGGAAAACCACATTTTTCGTTATTTCCCAGGGTACAGTGAACCACCAAGGCATAAAGTTATTCACAATCCTCATTGTTTCAACAAAACTTAAAAGACATGAAAGTCCCTCCCATGTTAACATTCTTATGACCTAGAGTGTCAGAAGATAGAATTTTCACCTGAACTAATTACTTGACGATGTCTTCTTTCTGAGCTATCACCCTGAGGTAGACATACAAATGAATAAACAGTGACCAGATGAGGGGTTTGGTGAGTGGATATTATCTTTTTCTCTTATCTGATCTGAATAATAGGATCGCCATTCAGTGCCAACACTCTCATGGGTACCCTTTGGGCCCTTAGACCTCCATGAATAATTAGTAATTCATAAATCCTACATAATTCATCCCATAGTTGACTCTCATCCGTAAGCTTTTCCAAAAATAGAGTTCCAGAATACCATTTTTTAAAAAATGTCCCAGTACCTTTTTGAGACAGTTAACCTGAACCTTTAAACAAATAATGTTAATTTAGGGGCATCCAAATATTATAGGTGCAAACGTGGTCATAAAGGAGAAGTAGTCCCATAGCCACCCCCATGGCAAGCATCAGAACCTAGGCAGAACCGCAGACTTACTGTTCGCTCTTGCCATCTCGTTTTTCAGGACCACATACTCTTCATATAATGGTCTCAGCTGCTTGCCGACCTCAGCCCTCCAGCCCTCCCAAGCCCAGAGCCGAGAGTTGTAGTTTGTGCTTGTTGCCATTATTTTATCCAATCCTGTTGTTCCAAAGGAAAATAAACACGAAGGTGAAACATTCATATCTACCATACGAATGATGTATATTTACAATTAGATGAACTTGAAAGAATTCAAAGGTTGGTAGACATCCTTGTCATTTAACAAATGTCACGGTTAGTATCCTTGGACTTATTATTAGATCCAAATGTGTCTGCAAAGGGGGGAGCACTGAAGTAATTTAGTTACTAGCTTAAATAAATTACTTGAATGTAATAAAATTTAAGGTGTATGGGCTTTTTTTAAATTAAAGGGATATTTATGAAAAGACTGCAGATATGGCTCAGGAAATAAGAGTGCTTGCTCACAAACACAAAGATCTGAGTCTAAATTCTCAGAAGCCATGTAAATAAAATAGGAGAGTGGGAAGGGCTTAAAGGGAGGAAGGAGAAAGAAGAAATGTAACTAAGTTATAGTCTCAAAAATAAACAAGTCTGGGCATGGCCATGCATGCAACTGTAATCCCCGTGCTGTGAGGACAAACACAGTAGGATTGTTGGGGCTCCTTGGCTACCAGTTTAACTCCAAGTTCAGTGAGAGACTTGTCTCAAGGGAATAAAGACAGAGAGTGATGGAGCAGGGCACCTTCCTTTGACCTCCTACATGGGCATACACACCTGCACATACACATGCACATATAACTAACACACACACACACACACACACACACACACACACACACACACTGAAAAATAAATCCAAATCTTTAAAAAGGAGAATCTGTGAGCTGGAACACTTTGGAATCGTACCATTTTTAAGTTATCCATCTGCAAACCATTGTGTTGTTGCCAAAGGTCTGTCTCAGGCTGGGGAAATGACTCAGTCAAGAAAGTGCTTGTTGTACAACCATGAAGGCCTGAGTTCAGTTCTCAGAGCTCACACTAAAAGTCAGGAGTGGTGGTATACCTACACTTCTAATTCCAGCCTTGGTGAAACAGACTTGAACACCCCTTGGTCTTGCTGACCAACAACAATATCTACTTGGTGAGTTCCCATCCAGGGAGAGACACTGCCTCATAAAAAACTATTAATGGTTTCTGAGGAGTGAGGAATTGCAGTTGTCCTCTGACCTCTATATCCACGTGCATTTGCACAAACTTGTATACCTGCACATACATGAACATGTATGTAGATACACACAAACACTCACATATATCACACATTTTAAAAGTCTATCTCATGCTTACAATTTGGAAGAAAATATAAATTTTATAACTACCACTGAGAACAATATGTACTGAAAACCTACCTGGTTCAAGTAATAAGCATTCTTGTGGATTCTTTGGGTTGCAAACTTTTCCAGTACTGTAAATGGTGCTCATGGTGTTCAGAATTGTGTTCAACTGTAAATTAAACATAATTAATAGAGGTAGGCATGCAAAATATACTATAATGGGTAATGGCATAAAGATATCCTTTTGGTCAGGGGATTTTAAAAATAATTTATTTAATTTTAATTTCATGAACATTGGTGCAGGAGTGTCAGATCCTCTGGAATTGGAGTTACACACAGTTGTGAGCTGCCATGTGGGAGTTGGGGATTGAACCCTGGTCCTCTAGAAGACCAGTTTAGAGCCAGTGCTCTAAACCACTGAAGTATCTCTCCAACCTCATGGGATTTTTTTTTATTCTTGTTTTCCTTTTACCTAAAATAAATTCTTTTCTCATACAATATCTACTGATTAGAGTTTCCCCTTCTTCTACTTTTCCCAGTTCCTCCCCATCCTCCCTTCCCCACTGGAACCATCCCCTTTCACATCTCTCACTAGAAAAAAGAAACAGGCTTCTTAGAAATAACAACCAAGCAAGACAAAATAAAATATAATAATATGAAGCAAAAACTATCATATGTAAGTTGTACTTGGCAATCCAACCGGAGGGAAAGAGTCCCAAGAGCAAGCACAAGAGTCGGAGATCCACTTGTTCTCACAGTCAGGAGTCCCATAAAAACAGTAAGCTGAAAGCTGCGGTAATGTATGAAGAGGACTCAGTGCAGACCCCTGTAGGCCCCGTGCTTGCTGCTTCATTCTCTATGAGCTAATATGGTCATGGGATTTTTAAATGCCTCGAAATACAGCAATACATATCTTCTCTTCCAAGTATGTTCCTATGTGTGATTGTCTCTGCTGTCAACTATCACAGAATCTTGAGAGCATGTGATAAACACACATAGATTAACTAAAATCAACATGTCTGCCCAAACTCCCAGGATCATTTCTCATAGACACAGAGATAGCACTTCTGTTTCATTTAGAATTTACTAAGCCTCCACTATGTTCTACATCCTGATAACTTTAAAATAAATAAACCTTTAGCCTTCAAAGACCCCAAAGTCATGGAATAATAAAGCAGCCACGAAATGGATCTCAACATAAAGGAGTGACAGTGGGTACTGTTAACTGTCACCAATGAGTGATGTGGCAGTACTGGCTAAGGATTGTGGGAGGGTAGAAGAAGGAGGATTTTTTTGTTTTTTGGTTTCTGGTTTTTTTGTTTTGTTTTGTTTTGTTTTTTGTTGTGTTTTTTTTTCGAGGCAGGGTTTCTCTATGTAGCCCTGGCTGTCCTGGAACTCCCACTGTAGACCAGGCTGGCCTCGAACTCAGAAATCCACCTGCCTCTGCCTCCCAAGTGCTGGGATTAAAGGCATGCGCCACCACTGATTTATAACCTGGAGATTTAGAAATGGCTTCAGAGAGAAAGGATTCTTAGAGCTGCATGTTCCAGAAGTAGAAATTGGTCAAGTAAAGGAAAGGAGAAGATGGACCCTAAGAATGGACAAAGGTGTGAAAGGGAAGCCATTTTTAACAAGAGGTAAAATCACTAAATTTCCAGTGACTGTGCTCACTGAAGGAATGGAGGCCATAAGAACAGAGAGATAAGTGGGATCCAGATCACAAGCAGCAATCTGTGCCACCATAAAGAATTTAAACTTTACCCTGTAGGTAAAGGAGAGTGAAGACAACAACCTGGTACTGCCAAGCTGTTCAAGGACATCAGTAGCTGCAGCTCAGCAAAAGGTCTCTTTCCACTCCGAGAGCAATACAAGTGTGGGGGGGGGGAATGTCTGGAAACTCTTTTTGGAAAACTCAATAGATCCATAATATTTAAGCATGAAACCGATGAACTTACCCACATTTTGATCTGTGATGATTTGGAAACATAAGAAGAAAGGAGAGAGAAAGGAGAGAAAAGGAGGGAGGCACAAAGAGAGAAAGGAAGAAAAGGCTGATTCTTTCATACAAATCATTTAAATGCTAGATTTCTGCTAACACCCTCATGTATTATTATTATTATTATTATTATTATTATTATTATTATTACTACTACTACTACTACTACTACTACTACTACTACTACTACTATTACTATTATTTCACCCTGTTGCACATGTATGGTTTAGAAAACATAAGATAAATCCCATGCATAAAACTTCCACAAGATCTTATATATTAATCCAATACATCTACCTTGGCACAAAATCCTTCACAGTGTCTTTTTCTACCTGCTATTTCAATCTCCCCTCCCTCCTCTCCATGTATCCTGAACTCCCTTCTGTTCTCAAACAATTCAAGCTTTCACTTCTGCTTAAGTGGCTTTCAATTGTAGCTACACATTAGAATTATTTGGGGGGATCTTTTAAAACTAGGCTGTCCAGGATTTCTCCTGGAGTCCTTGTTTTAAAAAAAAAAATAGATGTAGAAACATGGACAAGACAAGATAAGGTTAGATTAATAACCAAGTGGAATAATTAAATCCAAGGACTGTACAATAATAAAATATCAACTTGTAGAAACAAATACCATATGGCTTTATCTCTGTTTTTATCATGGGATCTTAGTTTTATAAATGCAGCTTGAGACATACGGAGTTCCAGAGGCCAAGCAACCGAGAAAGAAAACTTTGATGTGAAAGAGCTGAATGTTTCAGATAAAAATATTTCAATAGGCTGTATCAGGGATGTGTTGTGTGTTTTTATAAAGCCTTGTTGGAAGACAGCCACATCCATTCATCTATGTATTATCTATGGCTGACTTCCTGCTCTGATGGCAGAGCTGCCTTGTTGTGACACAGACAATATGGCCTGCAAAACCTAAGATATTTATTTTATGTCTCTTTATAGCTTTCTTTAAAGTTTGCTGGCCCCTGGACTGGGAGCATGGTATTTTAACAGAGTAAATATAAGAATTCTTGAAATTATCTCAGAATAGGAAGTTTGTTTTTATTTATTTATTTATTTATTTATTTATTTATTTATTTATTTATTTTTGCCTGACACTGGTTTGTTCATTTATGGTTCAGGGGAAGGAACAACTGTCAACCTGTGTGATGGCATAACTTCACTTTGATTATATATATGTATGAACACACATTTTTATATTAAGTGGTATATGTTACATATATTTTCAGTAAGCTTATAAAATAATGTGTTCAAACATCTTAGAGTTTTCTATCTCCACTCCCCCTCCCTCTCCGCATAAGAAGCTTTTTAAGTGCCATTTTGTAGTTGTGTTGGCACAATAACCTTGGGGACTTCATTAACAGTAAGGTTACTATGAACTAACCATGGCATTTAGCAATAACAACAAACAAAAAAGAAAATTGCTCCAGCCTACTCCTAGCCTGCTTCAGTCAGTGCTGACCATGGTGTAGCAGATGTTATACTCCTGCTCACTTCTGTGCAGATCAGAACCCAAGTGTCTTCTTTCACCCTCAAAAAGATTCCAATTTGAGTTATAAATTTTATAGACACCCTTCCTAGGCTCAAAGCTGGTATTACTAACTTTGCAAAGAAAGGAGTCATCCACATGGGCTATGAATGTGTATTACTTCTCAAACATTTCGACTCTTGAGATCAGGACCAAAATGTTTACAAACACACCTTGAAGGTCTTGTCTGCTGAAAGTGCTGAGGACCCGCTCTGCTGAAGGACCTGCAGTTGACGCTTGATGATCGGTGTCTGAATTTCTTGTAGTGAGAAATTTTGGGCAGTCTTAGACTGTTCTTCATAAAAGGCAGACCATTTGGCCGCAGCCTCATTCTGAAAAATAAATAAAATAAATTGAAGTTTGACAGAAGATATAGTCCAAAGAACATCTGGTGAAACATCTACTACTTCCTGCATGGCTTAGTCCTTTATTTTGTTGAGGGTCAAGGTTTAGGTTAAAAGTAATCAGGCCACTCTTGGGCCACTTTCTTTCTGGCCCAGTGCCTAGTTTTCCCAAGGGTCCTGTCCCAAGAACTGGAAGTAAATTCTCACAGATTATTCACACTGTGAGGCCCTGGAACTTATGGCCTCGGTGCTGTGACGTGGGTAAGTTGGCTAAAGATTCAGGGATGAATGGTCTAAAAGGAGAACCTTGCAGATCTCAGAGTCGACAGACACAATGGGAATACAGTCCCTTGTGACCACCGGAACCATGAGAAATGAGAACCAGATAAAAGAAAGCTCCTGGGTGCCATGGTTTAGGGCAGGAATTTTGGTCATAAATTGTGATCTCGACGGCCTCCTGGACCCAGGCCACTTGGTAGAGTGATGATTTTCCTACAGCCACAGAAGTGGACAAACAGGTGATGATGCTGAGATACACCTGCCTCCCTGCAGCCCCATCTTCATAATAAGTAAAAGGATGAACTTCTGACTTTTCTAGAATCGTCCGCTCTCAATGCACAACTTCACTTCTACTTCTCAAAGGATAAAAAGAACAACTGCATTGTACATCATATTGTTTGGGGACCATACAACAGAGGTGGCATGTGAGCTCCACTCCTGGAGTCAGACACTTCTTGCTAGCTGTGTGATTTTGGACAAATATTCTCTCCTAGCTGTGGTTCTGTTACAAGATTAAACAACTAACAATGTGACTTGTGACTAAAGAATTCTTGTAAGGATTAGGACAAGTAACCAACAGTAAAGTGCTCACCAGCAGGCCTGACACATCCTAAGCATTCAATAAATGCTATTTTATTGTGTAGAGAAAAAAATGTTTGCTATTAAGTTGTTTAGAATTGTATCAAAAGAGTAGGATACATGTCTGGAATTCTTTCTCAATGCAACCCAAATATATAGTAACATAAGTACCACAAATGAGTCAATAAGTTTCCATACTAAGAAAGTAAAAATTCCAAATGTGTTCAAGTGTTCATAGAGGAGAAGAGACTTAAGTAATCTTGAGTAGATAGGAGTTGGGATGACTGTACAATGCTTTGAAAAACACAATTTGCCTCCTCTGAGCTTTAAACAACCCCTTGTGATGGAAAATCATTGTGTCACCATTATATATTAACCAAGAAGCTTAGCAAGGTAGTAGAGCTGATAGTCCACCCAGCACTCTATCCTAGAATCTATGGTAGATAGACGCTGTGATGGCTTGCAGGATGCCTACCCGCTAATGGTCCAACCCCTGTGTGATATCCTCTTCAGTGAGAATAGACTTGTGACATGGAATAAAAGTAGCAAGATGCACAGATTTACATTATGTAAGACTGTCATTTTTTATCTTGTTAGCAGGCCCTCTCTTTTGTGGACTATAATGCAGAAAGATAGCAAGTTATGAACTATCCCATGGATAGGGCTACATGGCAAGAAACTGAGGCTAGCCACTGACTAATATGCTGCAATAAACCAAGAACCTCAGTTCAGCAGTATGCAAAGATCTCAATGTTAACCCTGGCCACACCTGCCTTTGCAGTCATACTGGATCCATTACTAGTGAGGCCTCAGATGAGAACACAGCTCTAGCTAGCATCTTCAATGCATCCTGATAAGACCTAGAAACAAAAGAAGCATGCCTGGACCCCTGGCCCACAGAGACTGTGGAACAAATGTGTATAGACCGTGTGTGTGTGTCTGTGTCTGTCTGTGTTATACATGATAAGATTTAAAATTACTTTACCTTGACTAGCATTTTGCTCCTGAATAATGATCTTCCCTCAATCTATTCTTTTGCATTTATTTTACAGTTTATTCCATATCCTCAAGACTCCCAAGCCTAAATAAAATAGCCTAGATGTTATGCAAAGATGCAAAGCTAGTTTATATACACCCAGTTCATATATGCCAAGACAGTGGCTGATGGCTACAAGTAAATTACGGACCTGACTGATTTATGAAGTAAAGCTTAGACAGCAGCCTATATAGCTCTTCATCTTAAAGGAGCAAGCTCAGATGAAATAAGTAGCTTTTTACACTCCCTTTGTGCAAAGGCAGACAAGAAGCAACTAAAAGAGCCAGTTTTTCTACAGCCATCCATAGAGGTTTGGGGACAAGACACATTTTTTAGAACAACCAGGAAGGCAGTCATTCTCTGATTTCCATCTATAACTGTAGAGAATGCTGTATGTCTATCCCATGAGACTTCCTGGCATATCCAAGGACTACAAGTATGAACTATTAAATTCTACTTTTAAATATTTAATACCAGAATTCTCACCATGTGTGTAAGATACATCCAATAATTTCTTTGTGGTCTTAAATGTTTTCATGAGAGCTTTGTCTTAGACCTTAGGTCTACTGGCCCCTACCCAAACTGTGGTTATTTTATTTAAACAATAATTTTGATAAATATACATATTTTCTTTTGTGTAAACCTAGATCTCTCTCTGTCTCTGAGTGTGAGTTTCTTTATCTCTGTCTATTTCTCTCTGTCTGTCTCTGTCTCTCTGTCTCTCTCTCTCTCTCTCTCTCTCTCTCTCTCTGTGTGTGTGTGTGTGTGTGTGTGTGTGTGTGTGTGTGTGTGTGAAAACTAGAAAGGGGATCATGACAGAGGAAAAACCATTTTAAGGGAGGACAAAAGAGGAAAGAGAAAAAGAGAAAGGATATGACACAAAGGCAGAAGGCTGTCCTCTGGGGGCGGGTAAGACAGACACCAGCAAGAAGGAGAACAGGTAAGAGAGTGGGCACTGATTATGAACAAAGTACACATGAAAACACCAATGAATCGCCTTACTTTGCATGTTATCATTTAAAAATTTTAAAGATAGTGAAGAAAAAAACACTATATTCTGGAGTGATGAAAAACTAATCTAGCTATCCATGTCATTAATATAATTATATAGAATTACTGCTATATAAATTTCTTATTTCCTAGGCAACTCTTTATGACCTATATTTATTTCTTTTCAAAGTTGTAAATTAGGGCTTCTTCCTTTAATCAGGGCTAATAAATTATAGCCCTTGGGCCAAGCTCATATATCACCTGCTCTTTCTTAAATACAGTTTTATTGGTCAGCAACACCTCCATGTATACCACACTGTTTATGGCTGTTTCTGCCACACAATTTCAGGGCTCGGTGGTTTTGAAGAAACCATTAGACCTTCGAAGCCAAGAAGATTCACTGCTCAAGACTTAACTAAAAAGATTGTTGATCTCTGTTTTTGATGGATAACTATTATACTTTTTGAGGCCTATGAAGTATTTATATGCTAAAATATGCAGCTATTCCATTGAAAACACATTGGCACTAAATGAGTGCCATTTCTTCTTGTGATAATTTCCTTGAGACGTAAAGTGCTTTTTATTATCGTTTCCAGATACGACCCTCAAGGCTGCATGATGCTCAGAGAACAAAGCTGTCTTGATCACTTTTTCAACATATCCAGGATTTGCAAATGAAAAAGAAATGCATTCTATTCAACAGAGCATGTAACACAAGTTATATGAATCCTGTCACTCCATCCTAGAACTCCAAACCCTTTCTATATTTTGCATGAGAGGGTTGACATTTTAAGCTTTTCCAACTTCTGAAAGCATTTTTTTCCTGTCTCTTATCTTCTGGGAAAAAAAAATACTCAGCCCTGAATGCTGGTATCCTTATATCATGATGATGCTCCCCTACTCCATAAGGGTGTTACATATGTTGTGAAGCATGGTGTGGAACCACTAGAGACAGGGATTAAATCAACATTCTTTCCTCGAATGGAGGCTAGCAGTTTTTTAGCATTATCAGGCTCTGAGTTCCCCTGGGGCAGGAATAGAAAAGAGTAATGGGTATGCCCAGAGACTCTAAAGGACCCTGCAGAAACACTGAAGGGCCCCAGAAATCACCAAGACAATATGCACTGGCTTTCTACTCTCTCTAAACAACTTCTGATTAAAAGAATAGTTTCAAGACAATCTTCAAAATGCTCTTCAGGGACATGAACAGGAGTGAGGGGGTGGTTGCTATAGTTATTGCTAAATACTGGGATCCTCTTGCTCTTTCTAGGATTCAAATGACCCAGAGACATTCTACGCTGCTGGAGAGCTACAGACCTTTTTATTAAAAACCAACCATGACTGTTTTGAAATTGTTGTTAGGAGACCCTAATTTTTCCCTAAAACATCTTTGTGTGCAGAGAAAGTCAGGATTGAGTTGAATTATAAAGAAAAAGGATTTTTAAGGTCCTAGGACATGGCTTAGAAAGCAAAGTGCTTGCTGTGTAAGCATCAGGACCTGACTGTAATTCCCAGAACCCACTTTAAGAAGTCAGCCATAGTGGCACTCACCTGTAATTTCAGAACAGGGGAGATGGAGCCAGGAAGATCCCTGGGCTTTATAGCCAACTAGTGTGATCAAATAGGGAGTTCCAGGTTCATCAAAAGACCCTGTCTCAAAAATAAGGTGGATAGACCCTGGACAATGATACCCAGGGTTAACCTCTGGACACACAAACACACACACTCACACAAGCACACCATAACTCATAACTACACCTGTGCCCCCTTGAGGAAGATTTACAAAGAATCCTATTTCAACAATCAAACCACTGTAAACTACAAAGAAAAAGTAATGCCTTAAAAAAGAAGTAGTGTCATTTTACTGAGAAGTTAATTACACTCTGGCTGCTGGCAACTCAGTCTACATTTCTTGTGAAGATTTGTTGTGTAGCCTATTACAAGAGTTTGTAATGAATTTTCACTGAATTTCTGAACTACTTGCAAACCTCTTTTGTTTTTTAAAACAAAAGCTTTTACATATCAACTGCTGGACTAACCTACTAGTATAGAGGCATAGGTGCAAATAGAAAAATCATCTTTTCTGGGAAACATCTCCAATTGTGCAGATAACGAGGAAGTTTTCAGCTAAAGATGTTAAGTGATAGTGAGCTGAATATAGCTAAAATATGTGTTTTATGTTTTGTGAATCAGTTGTTGTCCAGGTTAGGTTTTTGTCAACTTGATAGAAGCTAGGGTCATATAGGATGAAGGAAGATCAACTGTGTAAATGCCTCCATCAGACTGGCCTATCGGCAAGTCTGTGGGTGCTGTTGTCCTGTCTCTGGGCAGGTGGTCCTGGGGTGTCTAAGAAAGCAACCTTAGCAAGTCACCAGGAGCAAGCCAGTAAACAGCATTCCTCATGGCTTCTGCTTCAGTTCCTGCTTCCAGCTTCCTGCCTTGAGTTCACCTGCGCTGACTTCCCTCAGTGATGGACTGTTACCCAAACAAGTAAGATGAAATAAACCCTTTCCTCCCCAAGTTGATTTTGGTCAGTGTTTTATCATAGCCAGAGAATCTAAGCTACTTGAAGACCCAGCTTGGTTATTCTCCAATGACTCCCATTGGGATTATATATGATTTTTGTTTATCAGTTTTCATCCAAATACATCAGGGAATAAAGTGATCCTTGATCTTATTTCTTGGTCAGAAATAATATAATCTCAAAAGTCTCATAAGACGAGAGTACAGCTGGAGTTAGCCATGCACACCACCACGGCAGAGAAAAGTAGGGAGCTTTAAAAAGCTCTTTTGAGCCAATTTTTTTCTTGTCCCTGTTTCCTGGTTTCTGCCTCACTTTGGGTAAGCACCTTTTAAGACATCATGTGGAAAAAGTTTGTGGCTTTCTTTTATTTTCAGGCATGCTCTCACAACTTTAAGAAACACCATACTATGCCAGATCTGCCGGCTGGCAACCCCAACATCCTGACTCCTGAAAGTCACCTCAGGAGACAGTATGAAAATAGCAGGTTGCCCTCAGTAATGTCACCATGATAGGACACAAATACAGAAATGTCATACAGTCCAATTTCCTGTTCTGTATCAATTATCTATTACAATAATACTACTATCTAAGAAACAACAAAAAGCATCAATAGCATGAGTGTTTATTGTTTATGTGCCTAAAATAACTTGGAGTTGGCAGACACCTCTGTTGATCTTGGCTGCATTTGCGTGCAACTCTGGAAGTTGGCTTCTGCTTGGGCAACTACTCCAAGTCTCTCTCGCTCATTCGCTTATAGTTGGCTAATCTGAGCAGGTTCTTTTGGCAAATTCCTAGGTGTGAAGGATGGGCCCCATTGTTCAAACCTATTAAGCTACTGTTTTCATCAGCCTTGCTTCACAGAGATCGGGACAAATAATAAAGGACACACTCTCAGAACCTGTACTGGGATGGCATCGCATGGTGACATGAGCTTAGATATCATTATAGGAAAGGATGAAGACTCCAGTCCATCAGCGCAATTGACTATACTTCCTTAACCCACGGTAGAGCTGCAAGCCATGTGTTTGTTTACATGCTCTGAAAGCCTACTTGGAGTTGTCAATGTCTCACATTTTTTCGATTAAAGTTTTACAGGTCTTATCAGCCTCACCACCTGTGGTGCAAAGAGTGCTTCTCTCTATTTACTCTGAATTTATCTCTGTTGTGCTTTCAGCTCTATTGCCTTTCAGGTGGAAAAAGACTGAGCCAGCCCAACTGTCAACATCCTCTCCTTTCTTGTTCTAGGTCGCACTTTTCCTAGCCCTCTCTGACCCCCTTAACTCCTTCTGACTATTTTTTGAGAGAGAGAAAAAAAAAGCAAGAACCCATTTCTGGTTGTTTTTTTTCTTTTCTTTTCTTTTTTAACATCTTTACTCCAGCATTATGTTCTGAAAGGTTTAGGATAATGTTCTCTCTTTACCATCCAGAATCATGAACAATGGTGATCACTGTCATCACAAAAAAATATATTTAGTTAATCTCTTCAGAAGACAATCCGAACTGACTTCTAGGTTCTACTCTAATCAGAAACTATTCCTTATGGCTCATCTGCTCCCTGGAAGAGCTAACTCATACACAATTTGGATTTTCCAGACTAATTCCAATTATGTCTTTCCATAATATATGACAACTTTTGGTGGTAAATGTTTTTTGTTTTAGTTAGGATTAATCTTATCAAATACTTGCCTATGTGCTAGTGAGCTTCTAAAATCTTTCTTTGGGCATTTTATAAATATTTATTTTATGGGAGAACTTTTTTCAAAACTTGCTTAACCTCCCTGAAGCAATAAATGCAATTGAAACTAAGATTAGAAAAACCTAACGACCTCAAATGCATCAGTGATAATTGCAAGTCTTTTACTTGTTTTCAATTAAGGGCCATTTACTGCTGAGCACATATTAAACTCCAGGAATTCCAGAACTATTTCTTTTATTTGTGCAAGAAGTTCATTTTCCATTAACTCCCGAAAAGATAAACTAGATCCTCAGATAATCTCATTCAGGCAAACTCACATTCTCTAATTCTGCAAGTCAGTGCATATCTAAGGACAAGTGTTGATCTACAATAAAACTGAGTAAGGTCACTATAATGCCAATTTATGGGGACACATTCTCCCCTTTGCCCAGTAAAGGTTACTGTGAAAATATACAGACAAAGGTTGATATTTCTTAATTCTTGACCCCGAATTCTCTGCTGACAAGGCCAAGAGGCAGGCAAAGGAAAGAACACGATGACTTTTTCCCAGAAACCTATTTCCCAGCAGCTGTTCTGTGAATATCAGAAGAGCCTGAGAGCTTCCTTCAAATCTGACCTTTCCAGGGAACTCTTTATTCAAAACCACCTGGACTCAGCATGTAGCTCAACGCCGAGCACTTACCTGGCATTCTCAAGATTCTAGGTTACATCCCTGTACCACACACCAAAAAGTCTAAAAATAAAAACTGCACACACGAGACACCAGTGAGACAGTTGGACTGTTCAAAATGCAAACCCACTGAATAATATTTTTTGATGAAGGTCAAACTAATACCAGGTACAATAACCAATTACACGCACACACACACACACACACACACACACTATATTTTCTAAATCCAGCATTCCCTTATAGTACATACTATATTATTAATACTGTGATCATAATTTTATTCAGTTTACATCTGAGTTAAATGGGTCTGAAGGAAGTTAAAAGCAAGCTCACAGTTGCTCAAGCAGATGGGAGCAAATACAGAGGCCCACAGCCAGATGTTATGCAGAGACTGAGAGACCGTGAAACAATCAGCCCTAATTGAGCTGTCTCCATCAAACCCCTCCCCTCAGAGCCCAAGGAACCCTGTGGAAGAGGAGGCAGAAAAATGGTAGGAACCAGAGGGGATAGAGGACACCAAGGAGACAAGGCCCAATGAATCAACAAAAGCAAAGCTCACATGAACTCACAGACACTGAGGCAGCATGCACAGGGCCTGCCCGGGTCTGGGGGTCCTAGAGATGAAAGAAGTGGACACACGCTCCCATCCCTAATGTAGCAGTATCTCCAACTGATAACCACTTACAAACGAAAATTTAATTTCCTCCAAGAGAGTCACACTAGGGAAATAAACTACTCTTAAGGGTAGACTGCATATTTAGCTGTAGATGGCCAAGAGAAAACAACCTCAACAGCATCTTTGCAGGTTTTTGATCTCATAATGTAAAGTCAGGGCGTTTTTGCAGGTTTTTGATCTCATAATGTAAAGTCTTTTTTTTTTTTTGGTTTGGTTTCGCTTTTTTGTTTGAATTTTAATTTCATTTTATTTTTTGTTTTGTATACATCCTCCTCCCTCCTAAAAGTCCTTTGTGCATACATTACAGCTTCCAGGTTAGTGTTTTTATGAGATTGCTGAGTGTATGAATGAGTGAGTCTCTGCAGTTGTAGCTGGGTTTTGTCCCTTTTCTTGGACGCTTTCTTTTGTTTGTTTTGTCCTAATCCGCTATGTTAGTTTTTGTTCTATCTTATTACATTTCATTTTATTATTATCTTTTAGAAGTCTGTTTGTTTTCTAATGAGAGACAGAAAGGGGGTGGATCCGGTTGAGAGGGAAAATGGGGAGGAACTGGGAGACATGAAGGGCAAACTGCAATCAGGATATAGTATGTGAGGCAAAAAAAAAACTATTGTCAATAAGGCACTTAAGATCGTTAGCTTCTAACATTCAAAGGAGGGTCTGCACCCAGGTTGTTTGCCCCAACTTCCCACTTACTGTGTGATGGTCACATTCCGTTTCAACTCACTGTCCTTATAGCAGAGCGAGCGTATCTCAGTAACCTCCTCTAATGCCTGTCCACTACCTAGTATAAGAGAATCTCAACACATAGAACCATGAGAGAATGGGAAGAGGGACCATTTCCCTCCCCCACAGCTGCCTCCTTCTTCAGTTCACCTGAGCACTTCGGCGCACCGTTCACAACTCTGTGGTGAAGGGGCTTTGGAGTTCCTTGTCATTTTTCTTTCACTTAAATGTTCTTTTTTTTTTTTCCCTTTGAAGGCTGCACACTTTTCTCCAGTTTAAACCATCTGATCATTTCTACTCTTCCATTTCCAGATTTCGCTCTAATCAACCTGTATATTGAGAATAACATTCTCCTTTTTTTGCACTGAGCCAAACCTCAACATCATAATAATCTCAGAGATGGTTTCAGCAAGCAGCATTGCACCTCACTCTATAATAGGACTGCTGTAGATGTAGGTCCTTAAAAACCAATGATATCTTCACTTTCTCCTAAGCTCACAAGCATGACACATTCTTCTCGTATACCCGATGAAGCATATGTGAGTGTTATTTTTTTTTTTTTTTCATGAGAGAATAAACGTAAGACTGGAGTGGAAAGATGGCTCATTGGTTAAGGATGTATACTTCCCTTGCAGATGTTGCACGTTTCCAGCATCTAGGTCTCGTAGCACAGCCTGTTACTCCTGGGAGTTCCAACATCTCTGACCTCCATGGGCATCTATACTTATATGCATGGGCATGCACAGATGAGCACACACACACACACACACACATACACATAATTTAAAAATAATAAAAATACATCTTAAAACAAAGAGTAACTAAGACCCAGACTTTTCATTTAATAAACTCAAGTTTACCCAGCTAAAAAATGGTATAGCCAGGATTTGGATGTCAGCAGTTTAGCTCCAGGCTAGCTGGCTTTCAAGTATGACATTAGTCTCACCATGAAACATTCATCTGAGAAAATCTACAGTACACATTAGTGACCTCCAACAGAAATCAAATAAAACCTGAGGGGAAAAAGTTACACTAAAACCAACGTGGGTAAGACCAAACCATGAGAGCACATAAAAGCAACTCGTTTGGCAACTATATTGTCAAAATCTCTGTGGTTTTCTTAAACTTTAGAAAAATAGGAGGGGGCATAGGATTTCAGAGGAGACAAGCATCCTCAGACTCACTCTGCTCTATGAACGGCAATAATTTAAACACACAGCACCCTGATCATTTGAAAGGAAGAAAAAGACACGAAAGTCTTTTCTTAAATAGTTGCTCAATTTTCCACCACTTGACTATACTTAAAAGGCACTCAGGATCTGTGAGAGAAAAAAAAGTTCTGAGTCCTTGCACTTGTCAAACAAAATATGCTGCTTTCCCAGAGTAGGCTGAGATTTTTTGGGACTAGTTTAATTATAGCTTTTCTTCTGTGACCTTTGGAAATTCCTCAGAGCTCTGTGACAATGAAAGAAGGAATTCCCAGGTCCAGTTTCACCTAAGCCATGGTTACCTTAATTACTAAGCTGCTGCCTTCAGTAAAGCCCACTTGCATTTTTCAGTTAATATGTCATTTATAGTCCTCGGTTAGTCCTGTTGGCATTATAAGCTAAAGAAAATTATTGACTCAATAACGACTTACAACATTTCCTTGAATGCTTTACATACCAAATATAATGAAAATAGTGATGGCAACTTTATCAAACATTTTCACTCATCTCTGGAATCTGGGCAAAGAATTCATTCATAACAATTTTCCAGATGAACTCTAAGGTCAATTGAATTTAGTCATCTGGGACATTAGGATCAGAGCTACAAAGGCAGTCATTCGTTCTCACACTTTAGAGATCTCTATGATTTCCTTATCCAGTTTTATAGGCAGGAATTCTAATCTTTAAGAAGCAATCAATACCCCCCTAGGTAGCCACAAGAACTTACCATCTTTTGGGCATTCTCCTCAGTAATATTGGTATTATAATTCCAAGAAGCAAGTGAACTTTGATAAGATAGGTCTTCAGCTTCCTGGTTAAACTTTTCTAAAAATGTCTTGGCTTTTTCCTCGATGAGGGACTGAGCAGCAGTAACAGCAACAAGGCTGAGAAGGAGCCAGGAGGAGCTTGACATCTTTCCCCATGCGCCAAGAACCCATCCACTGAGCAACTTTCCCTAGAGTAAAATCTCTTCATGAGTTTTTCTCTCTCATCAGCCTTTGAACTTGGGTTGGGCACTGAGAAGGGAAGGGGAAAAAAGCAGCAGAAGAAACAGAAGAGAACAGTAAACAAGCTGCTGGCCCAATATGAAGTTAATCCTGGAGAGGACAGATATGTAAACAGATAGTTTAGAATGATTTTTTTAAACTAAATAAAGACATGTTATTCTTTAATCCTAGAAAACCTTAGCTTTGCTAACATGTTATAGCCAAATCAAAACTTGGACATTTGGCTAATATGTTCCTTAAAAGTTGTTAAAGATACACTGGAGGGGTGTACTATGATTTTACAGTAACAAAAAAACGGGTTAGAATTAGAAATCATGGGACACCTATTGGAACTTATAACTTTTTCTGGCAATTCTACCAATTAGCTATGCATCCTCTGTCTCTTCCCTTTCTCTCTTTCTTGGTGCTTTTAGACAGAATTTCTCTCTGTTTCTTATTTTTTTATTTTTTATTTTTTTATTTTTTCTTCTATAGGGGCGAGCACGAATGCAGTCCCCCACTACCACAAATTATGCAGTCGAGTTTCCCGCATTTGGGGAAATCGCAGGGGTCAGCACATCTGGAGTGCAATGGATAAGCCTCACCCTGGGAAAACCACCTTCGTGATCATGGTATCTCCCTTGCCAGGTATAAGTATTCAGGTAAGTACAGAATTTCTCTCTGTAGCCTTGGCTGTGCTAGAACTCCCTCTGTAGACCAGGCTAGCCTCAAACTCAGAGATCTGCTTGCCTCTGCCTCTCAAGTGCTGGGATTAAAGGTGTGCACTACAACCACTTGGCTGATTTTTCCCTCTTTTTAAGAATCCTATAGAAACAAAGGCAAAGTTGCTTATTTGTAAAGGAATCTGTTAACCAAAGAAGTGAGCTTTGTAAGCATTCACTTAAAATTAATAGAGAAAATAGGGCTGAGCAGTGGTGGTACATGTCTTTAATCCCAGCACTCAGGAGACAAAGGAAGGCAGATTTCTGAGTTTGAGGCCAGCCTGGTCTACCAATCAAGGACAGCCAGGGCTATACAAAGAAACCCTGTCTCTAAAAATTAAAAAATAAATTCATTTCTCTGCCCATTTAAGAAATTATAAGACTATTCTCCACTCCACAGGGAGTTTGATGCTCCCTATGTGACTTTGTTAAAAAAGCTGTCATTTTCTATTTCTCAGGAGACATATTAAACTCCAGTTCTATGGCTGACTTCATCAGGTGCCTCTTTCCCTTTCACTTACCTGCTTTCAACTTAGCTGAGAACTCAAGGAAGTAATAAGGACTCCGAATTATGAAATCCAAATCGTATCCATGTCAAATCCTTGGCATCCATAGGCATGGGATCATGGCAATATGAACTCCAAAGAGATTAAAATGGTTATCCTGGTGAAGTTCAGCAGCTGACTCCGTGTGCTCATTCCCAGAGAGTAAGAGAGGAGCCACTTTAAATGGTAGGGCTCATAGGCCTGCTTGATTATGATTATGAAACCTTAACACAGAGCAAACATTTCTCCATCCAGAAAAACAAGTCTTCCAGGTTCACAAGACATGCTAGCAACCAAGCCTGAAAAATAATTCCACTACTTCGCTTTATTCTAAACCTGGGCAGACAACTGTAGAATAAGAAAAAGCAGTAATTGCTCAAAGTGCTTTGTGTTGTAACATTTTATTTAAGCATCACAACATACCTGTGGGCAAAT
Organism: Rhynchomys soricoides; assembly: GCA_019843965.1. Classification (NCBI taxonomy): domain Eukaryota; kingdom Metazoa; phylum Chordata; class Mammalia; order Rodentia; family Muridae; genus Rhynchomys; species Rhynchomys soricoides. The sequence continues at coordinate 1,023,809 of JADRCH010007686.1, read as the reverse complement.
ATTTACATCACCATTTTATGAAGTGTGAAATTGAGCTTAAGTAGGTAAACCTCACTAGGTTAATAAGGAGTGGAAGCAGGCCATGGATCCAGGCTGTCTGGCTCTAGAGTACAGGCTCCAAGCTAAGTTGTATGTTACATGAGTACAAGAGAAGGATTGGAGTCATACATAGCTAAAGAAGAAGGACTACTTCTTTAATGAAGATGATGGATCTGGCTCTACAACATCAAATGAGAATCAAGATAAAGCAGGGGGCAAATTTCAATAATTAAAAAAAAATGGCAGGAGAAAAGAGTTGGTGCAGATGTAGCAGTGAGTCTTTTCCATGCGCAAGAATCTGCAAAATCCTTGCTTCTCATGGGCTTAAGGGGAAAAAATAAAGATGACACAATGAGGTGCAGCATGTGAGTTCCTGAACACAAACATTGCAGGAGAAAAAACTGAAAGAAACCTTTAGTAACTCAGAACACCTCCTGAATGAACTGGGGTTAGGACAGAAAATAGAGCAGTTCAAATTCAGTTCACTGAGACAGAAAAATGAGATTCACACAATCAAATTAAAATGAAGAAAGCAAGATACAAAATCCAAGCTAAAAGTAGATGGACAAGAAACTAAAACTAGAGATGAAGCAGGAAAATGGCGGAAGCCAAGAAACTTGGAGCAGCAAGGGAAATGGTGGAATTGTATAGCGCTACTACGATACTAGCCTGACATGGCCAACAGCAAGTACTTACTGAATTGCTGGGATTTTAGTTCACTCTTCATTGAGAAGATAATGATACTCTCTTGAGCCCATTCTGAGACTAGAAAGGACCCTCTAGAGATGAAGGACATGTGACCCAGGAAAAAACTGGCCTCAAGGAACCTATTATTTTTAAGGAAAGAGAGTCAGAATAAAAGATGAGATGACTAGACAGGCAAGAAGGTTATTCTAACTTTGAAACACGTTAAAGTGTTTTTCATAAAAAGCAGAAAGTTTGACCTCAATGCTTAACAAAATTGTAAAATATAATTTTTAATTGTAAAATACAATTTATATATATATGACTAAAACTAAAGGTCCCTGAAGCAGCCACATAGTACAGGATTGGACAGTTGCCTGATGTCACGACCAACAAGAATTTTGATTGAGCTGGTATTTATTGACTGCCTCCTGTGGGTTCTTTAGTACTCTAGACATTCTATACAGCACTAACATCTAAGGCAGCAAAGATTCCCATAGGTGTTGTATTATATGATATTAAGGTATAGAGCAGAACTGAGTACTCTGTGATAAAGGCTACAGCTTACATTAATCAGAAAATGGAAGGAAGGAAGGAAGGAAGGAAGGAAGGAAGGAAGGAAGGGAAAGATGAAGTAGGGAGAGAGGTTTTCTGTTAAAAGAGGGAAGGTATCTCTGAAAAGGTCTCATCTGAGCAGAGGCCTAAAAGGATGTGTGAAGGCCATCTGGGAGAAGACTTTTCTAGATAAAGGTGGTAGCCATGCACAAAGAGTGTAGGCAGATCTCAAAAACATCAGAGGCCTAAGTGACTAGCTATGAAGCTGAGAAGAAAGCTTTGTCTCACACCCGGAGGGCCTTAAAGAAAATGCCACCTTTGATTTTTTACCCTTAGGCGGGCAGGAGGACAATGGAAGCCTTCAAGTAGAGAAGTTATATCACAGAAGTCTTTACATGCTCTGGCTGCTGCTTAATGAGCATACTAAGGATACTGAGCTATGTGACTTTAGGCCTTTGATATACTAGTACTTTGTACATAATTTCTTTACTGCAAAGCTACTGGTCTCATGGAGATGGTGCATTTTATGAATTCATACCTGAATAGTAATAAAAGCTACTCACAATGAAAGCAACAGTGTAATAATTTATAACCTTCCATACTGAGATATTTAAGCAACCTGTCTGTCAGACAATACTTTAAGGACATTCATTGCATCGGTGCTTGGCTGAGGGCTTGATTCCAGGGTCCATTTGGACTGTAGGATCATGATTGTTGATTTTTTTAAAACTGGCCTATGCTAAAATAGGAGGGAAAAATGCCTGTGGGAAAAATAGGTTCATTTGTGAAAGAATTCCAAGAGAAAAAGTCTGGTTGAGCCTAGCCATGAGAAACTGAAAGCCTAATAGTCAGGCCCAGATATAACACTTCCGCCATACAGAAAGAAGAGTAGTGCTGTCTTGAGGGAAGAAGGGAAAAATCGTAGGCATAAATGGCCCCCCTCCTGGTATCTCCAGATACTATCTTTGTGGTTACACTTGCTTTTTACCAGGCTGTGCACAGAAACTCTTCACTATAACACTTATAAATGAGAATCGAGAGACCCCGTTACAATTAAGGAAACACTTTCCTAGTGATCTCGTGACTGATCTAAATTCCCACGACTGACAGGAGTGGATTACAGGCTGTTAAGAGATAGATGCCTACTCTTTGTTGAGTCGTAGCTTCAGTCACCTACTAAGTTCAAGTATCTAGTAAGTCCTCATCAGCCTGGCACGTTCTCAGAATAAACAAGTCCATACAAGCAAAGCAGAAATGCGATGTTTTGACCACACCAATTTTATGCTTTAAACCTATTAAAAGTAGAGAGTGCTCTAGGGCAGATTCCATACTGATTCTGATTCTCTTGGGTATTGCTTGTGTTGTATTATTTTGTTGTTGTTTTCTTTCTTTTGTGAATACTATTTACTGGCTAATTCATACCATGGACCTGAGGGCTCTGCAGTAAATGACTCCAAGTACTTTTATTGCTAATAATTCTGCTGTCTCTGCACACTCTGAGTTCACATGGCTTCTTGGAGTATCAGCTCTTAGCAGCCCCACCCACCGCAAGTCTCCCTGCTTTTGATCTGTTGTCTGCTAAGGCCTCAGTGGAAACTCCATAATCATGAGGTTCTGTCAGGAAGCTTCCTTTGCATAGGTTCGTGCCTGCGGGTGGGTCATCAATCTTCTAGAACAAAGTACATAGACTTTGAGATCCAGGTTTCCCTTACTGATCAACTTTTTATGTACTTCCAACTGAGTCACAAGCAGTAAGGTTGCCAAACAGCTAGTGCAAAACCATCTTCTACTCCCCAAGCTGGAAACATTTCTAAAAAAAAAAAAGAAAGAATATTTCTGATAACACTTTATCTTATCTTAAAATTGATTGACTAATGCTTCTGATAGAAACAAAAAGGGTGATATTAGGAATACAAAACAAAGAGAGAGAGATTTAAAAGTTTACATGACCAGGAATGATTCACACTTAGTACGGTTGTTTTTGACTACACATTGACCACATACAGTAAGTTCATACGTTCTTTAGAAAAAGGGCAAGTTGGTTTCTGGCCTCTCTCTCCTTTTTCCATATTTGATTTTACAGTAGACCATTCCTCCTACAGATGATCTCCATTAGTCAACTTGACAAATCTTTTCAACAGAAGTCAAGTTTCTAGGAATACTCTGTGTGTTCCTGGGAAGCTATACCAATTATGAGTTCCTGAAATTTATGATTCTGTCTTACTTGACACAGTAACACTGATATATTTTCACATGTAGACTAAAAAATATTAGACAGCTCTAGAACAGGGAAACCACTAATATCAATTTCTATCTAGGACCTTAACAACCCTAAGTTTCTACAATTTAGAGCCTCCCAAAATATTGAGGTTTTATCCTACATGAAACAGGATTCTTGACAAAGGTAAAATAGAAACGTGATATGATCTTGTTTATATTTGAGAGAAATCACCTTGGCTGCTATTCTAAGAGTACACTCTTCATAAGGCAAGACTATATGCAGAAATCAGCAAAGACAGCCTTCATCCAAGTAAGATATGAGAGGGGACGGTGGTAGAAGTATTGGCAAAGCATGGTTAGATTCTGAATGCACTTTGTAATTTTTTTTTTTTTAAGGAGTCTCATAAGCTGAAGGATCATTCGAGTCTTTGGAGGCTAAACAAATAAAAAGGTCAAAGATGAAACAAATAAAAGGTCAAAGTTGAGATCAATTTGGAAGGAGAAGATTGCTAGTAAACAGGTTTGGAGGGATGATTAAGAGTCTGGTGGAGCTTGTGAGATCAGTTGGAAACCCAAGTGAAGATGCTGAGAAGACAAATATGAAGTTCATCAGAGAGTTCAGGGATAAGAATTTAAATCTGATAATTGCCAACTAAAGATGGTAAATTAAATGTATCTTGACAATTAAGACCAAGTGATCTCAGTGTACTGAAAGTTATTACTTAGTCCAGACTGAAGAGAAATAAGATGCACAAATGAAATCTAAGTATGATAGTGTCCACCTTTAGTCCCAGTCCTCAGGAAGCAAAGGCAGGTGGATCTCTGAGTTCAAGACCAGCCTGGTCTACAGGACAGCCAAAGTTACACAGAGAAACTCTGTCTCAAAACAAACGAACAAACAAAAAGACAAATAAGGGAGGAAAAGCTCCTGAAACAACAGTCCCTAGAGGAGTCATCTGTGGACTGTGCATGGTGATGATACAGGGGAGTTTTAGGAACTTGACCACTAGTTTTCAGCCACATTAGAACTGTCTTAGAAACACAGAGATATTGAGCTGACATAAGATGAATATCCAGGAAAGGCAACTAACATAAAAGATAATCAAAGTTAGGTGATGCAAAGAAAGTCTTCAACATTAGTGGGTGTTGAAAACATAGTGAAAAAAAAAAAAAAAAACCTCACTTTAGAGCAAGATCCTGTCTCTCAGCTAAAGTTTAAAGGTGACTAAAGAATTTTCCATGTTGGTTAATGCTCCTAATTGTCTCTAAATATCTTAGAAAAGCCTTCGATTTTGTTGGCTTCTATCCCAGGCTACGAGTCATCCTTTCTGCTCCAACTGGAAATGTTCAATGGTAGTTGTCTTCTTGACAGACTGTGCCTGGAGACCTCACTGTACTCTCCTCGTTAATCTAAGGGATGTGTCTGTTTTAGGTCACCAGGGGGATCCTAGTCAAGACCAGTTACTAATTTTCTCCCCCATCTCCATCTATTCAGAGTCTTTCTTATCAATCTGGAAGAAGGAACCTCCTGCAGTACCTAGTAATACCAAACGTCTCCCATCCAAAAACTAACCAAGCCTGAACCTGCTTAGCTTCTGAGAGCAGATGAAATCAGGTGTGAAATTCAGGGTAGTATAACCATAGACAGGATGAAAACCCTTAAAAGCTAGTGAAATATTATGTAGCATGGTGGTTTAAACTTTATTGTCAACTTGAGTAAGTTTTGAATTACCTAAGAGACATAAGGTTTGACTGTAAGCACCACCATCCTTGGAGCCTGAAACTTAATGGAAGGAGGGAGTGGGCTATGTGCTATCCTTCATCTCTCCCTACTTCGGGACTGTGGATGCAATGTAACCACCTGCCTCGTGTTCCCACTACCTTGCACTCTCTGCCATGGTGGATTGCATTTCCCACAACAGTGGACCAAAATAAGCCCTTCCTTTCTAAACTGTTTCTTGTCAGGTGTTTTGCCCCAACTATGAGAAAAGTAACTAATATAACTAGATTATCCCAAGTGGACTAACTTCCAGAAGAAGTTATGTCCAGAAGAAATGCTGATAAAGTCTGTAATGGACTGATTTTTATTTTTGCAATTTGCCAATCTGACAATTCAGATTTTTAAAATGTCATAGTCTTCTTTTGTAATGAGTCAAGAAACAGAACTCCACCTATATAACCACATTATTAAAACTGGCCCCCACCATCGCCACATACACATAAATTATTATTATTATTTAGACAATTTCCACCCTTTATTGTCCTCCAAAGCACTTACCACCATATGCGGATAATTACATTTTATTAGTTTATCTTTCATATAGCCTACCATACTAGCACATCAACTCAAAGGGGTTAGAGAGTTTTCTGCTTTGTTCACTGCTTATTAGCTTCAGCTGCTTATAAAAGTGAACATCACATAATATGCACACAATAAATATTAATGGGATAAAGGCACCACATAGAACCTCAATAATAAGAGAAGGAAGGTAACTCAGTTGCCTATTCTGTATCACTTATTTTATGTTCAGTGTTCAATCACAGAATACGGTAGAGGGTGGTATCAACTGAAAAAAGGCAGGTAATTCTTTTCATACAAGATGGAATTTGGAGCTACAATTTGAATTAATATGTTGGATGACATGAGAAGAAAATAGCATGATTATTCTAAGCCAGATATTGGGCCAGATCCCTGATATGTGTTAAGTCACTAAAGAGATCAACTAAGTGATACTATAAGGAAGAAACTGGCACCACTTTTTGTAAATGAAAATCTACGTCCATCAAATTACCCCTTCGAAGAGCATACTATTAATTTAGGAAGTTGCAAGTGTAAATGCTGAATACAGGTCATTCTTTGTCTTGATCCAGATATCTCAGTCTCCAGTCAGTGAATTAGGCAGAGTGAGGACACTCTGACATTGTATGAGACAAAATATCTTTATGTCACAATTACCACAATGCCAAACTCATTGCTGTCTATGAAACTGGAATGTCAAGGAGTGATATAACACATATGGGAATCTTTACAGTTGATCTCATCAATAAGTTTTATTTGAAAAAACTTTATTAAATTTACTCATTTATTTTAAGTTTTTAATATTATGTTGATTCTTCAGTCCTATTTAGTACTGGCCCATCTGCAGCCATAAACTAGCATTCATTTTCCCACAACTACATTTATCAGGATCCTTAGATGAGGTAGGAGGTGCTTTTCTAATAGTGATAACAAAATGAAACACTCACTAAAATCATAGAATTCTAGAGTATAAACATAAATTGTCTAATAGTCTATAAAATACCCATTCTAGAAAAGTCATCAGGAGGTATATATGTTCTTTAAGCTCAGTCAGCAAGACATAGGGCTAGTAATTATAAGAGTGCTAATTTATTTATTCCATAATCTAAGAGTGCTATGAACTTAGAATGTTAGAAATCCATTAAGAATCCATACCACGGGGGACAAAATGATGGCTTAGTAGTTAAGAGCGCTTGCTGTTCTTCTAGAAGACCCAAATTTGGTTCCCAGAACACATGTTGGAAAACTCACAAGCACCTTTAACTCCAACTCCAGGGGACTGACACCCTCTTCTGGACCCGGAGGTACCCACGAATGTATGATAGGAGGCATACATTCAAAGACACACACAATCACATAAATAAAAATAAATCTTTAAGTGGGCTTTTTAAAAAACAAAAACAACAAGAAAATGAGTCCATCCCAGAGAAGGATGTTAAGGGAAATATTATGTTAAGGGAAATAATTGGAGAGAGAGAGAGAGAGAGAGAGAGAGAGAGAGAGAGGCGAATGAACAAAAGGAAGGAAGGAAGGAAGGTAGAAAGAAAGAAAGAAAGAAAGAAAGAAAGAAAGAAAGAAAGAAAGAAGTCATGCTTTAGTTAGTTTGTAGAAACCAAAAAATCAAACTCAATTTTGCAGAAGAACAGGATGGACTGGTAGTCACACGAGACTTGTGAGGACAGAGATAGAGAGACAATAAACTCAACGAGGACCACTGAAACACAGAATGGGGAAATCACTTCTAGTTCTTTAACATGGTAAGATAGTTATTAGTTAAAGCAAACTGTGGTATATTTTAAAATGACTAACAGAGAAAGAATTTCCCCAAACATAAGAATGATTCCAATTTGAGTAGAAAAAAAGTGCTTCTCACCATGATTTGGTTATTATACAGTGCATATATGCATTGGATTGTCATAATGTACCCTGTAAAGATGTACAAATATTCTGACTCCATAGAAAAAATAAGGAGTCCCCAGTCATTGTTGTGGTCCTCCATTAGCTTTAGAAAAGATAATATAGCTAAATAACCATAGCACAAAGAAACTAGAACGCTGGTTAACCTGGAAGGCTTCTCTAGCAGCCATGTTGGATGTTCTCATTCCTACAATCACAGTTTGTGAGAACAAGGATGTAATAGTTATGACCTGCAGCTGTGAGAGGCGCCACACCTACTAACAACAATCATGCTATTGAAATGGGTGTATTTACTTCATAGTAAATAGCTGACATCAATTATAGATGCATAGGTAACCCTGTGAATCACAAGATCTTTGGGATTCTCTGACACGTATGACCCAGAAGTCTGCTCATCCTCTGAAGTTCCATTTCTGTACTGCATAGGATGCATCACCACAGCTTTTTTTATATTATGTGGTTGAGCAGTTGATTTAAGGTAAAATATGTGATTAATATGGGGGGAAACCCCCAAATAAAGTCAAGATACTTGATGACTTCACAGTTTAGTACATCATGAAAATGATATTCCTAAAGTTCTGAAAGAGAAGAGAATAATTGTTGAGAAGACACAGTGTGTGAAAATGATTCTACAATGCATAGAATTCTCTCCATTTGTGTCCCTCACAATGTCTCAGATAAGAGCATCAGTGATGCTGTAACAATTATAAGCTTCCAGGACATGAGACTTTTGAAGAGCCAACACAACCAGGGTACACAATACCAGAGTGAAACTCGCTGGTATTTCTTGTCTATAGTGCCAGAGAAAGAAGCTTGATCAGCTCTCCAAAATTTTATCCTGTGAAACTAGTACTGTGCCCAAGGGTGGTAAATGGGAGAGATGTGAGGGAAAGTGTGGGTGATTATAGAACCACTCCATCCCCGATATCATTGAGATGGGGAGTAGATACATCACCTTGTAACTCTTTAGTATCATAGTATTCTAACTTCAAAGAGGATTAGTCTAAAAGTCATAAGTTAAAGGTGTGGACTTCAATGCCCACACAAATACATGAACTTGAAATTATAAGAAGGTGCTGATGCCTGAGTCTTCTTATGTTTTAAGTCAATGTCTCTTGGCTTCTACAGTGCTGGAGATGTGATGTCATCATGAATATGTATACTAAACATTGAAAGTAAGTTGGGGAGCTTTAGCATTTGAGTTTATATCCAAAACTCTCCATTGAAAGGTATGCCAGCCTGTCTTCAATCTTATCAGGAGTCTTTGTTAGTCATAAATAATGGTTAACATTTACATGGATGATTCTATGTGAGGCATTTTACAATCATGCATTTTATTCTCTTTTAATGTATTTAAAAATACAATTACATCATCCCACCCCCTTCCTTTTCCTCCCTCCGTTGTCTCCCATGTTTCTCCTTTAGGTTCCCCTATTCTCCCCGATCCCCATCTCCTTCTCAAATTGTTGGTCTCTTTTTCTTTGATTGTTGTACTTTGAATGCACAGAGTCACTCCACAAGTAAGGAGTTGTGGTTTTCATTTTGTGGGAGTATAAATGAAGACTGAAGAGCCTAAGTCCAACTAACAAGTGGAGGTGCTTGGATTTTAGTCTATACATTGTCATGAAGGTCAACTAATTAGACAGAGGTCTGTGTAAATGTGTACTATAAAGTATTTGTGTTACACTGAAAAACTCTTCACTTCTTCCTGTATTCAGGCCCTTGTACAGCATGACTTTGAGATCTCTCTGAGCATCATTAGTTGATTTCTCCTCTTTGGAATGCTTTGTTCAATTAAATGCAGTAAAGTGGTGATACATCAGTTGTGAGTTTAGACCTTAAGAAATCTATCATATTCTCTCTCTCTCTCTCTCTCTCTCTCTCTCTCTCTCTCTCTCTCTCTGCTAGTTCCTGCTCCTAGTCATCAAACCTAAGCTGGACTCCAGGAATGTAATGGACCACTGGAGCAGAGATTAAATAGCCAAGCTGAGACCATTCTAGACCAGCTAGCCCCTAGTCTTCTTGTACATTGACCACAGCCGCATGGAAGAAGCCAGATAGTCTAGAACTTCTCAGCTAATTTCAGACCAAGTCATCAACCCACAGAATCATGAACTAAATTTATAGCTGCTGTTTCAAACCATAGAGTTTTGGGGTGACTAGCTATGTAGCCAAAGCTAACTGATGACATGTGAATAACTTCATTAAGCTGTTGCTTGTTGGTGTTTGTGGCATTGTATAGCCCTGGCTGGCCTCACATTCTCAGAAAACCACTTACCTCTGCCTCCCAAGTGCTAGGATTAAAGACATTGGCCACCACATCTTGCTCACTAAGCCCTTTTTAATGAAGCTATTCAGTTTGGATGTATTTTATATTTTTATTGAAAATGTTTAATTCATTATATTCTGATTATGCTTTACCCTCCTGCAACTCTCCCCAGATCCTGCCCATCTTCCCACCCACTCAACTCCAGGCCCTTTCTTTCTCTATCTCCTTAGAAAATATACAAACAAGCAAATAAGACAAACTAACAAGTCAGAGTTTTTTAAAAAACAAACAAACAATAAGCACACAGAGACACAAAAAGAAAACCCATAAAAACATAAAAGCAGAAACCCTAATTATATAAACAACAAAAAATATGTTGAGACAAAAAAATGCCCAAAGTACTATGAGACAAAATGTCTACAAAAGTACCATTGAGTTCATTTTGTGTTGACCATCTACTACTGGGCATGGGATCTACCTTCAAGTGTGATTAATACAACCAGTGAGACTCTACTGGACAAAATACTTTTCCGTTCCAAGCAGATATCAATTGGAGATAGGGTCTTGGTTAGAGATGAGGGTAGTGCTTTTTTTAGGCTTTATTTATTTATTTATTTATTTATGTGTTTGTGTACTTGGGTGAATTTATGTGTGCCATATGTGTGAAGGTCTTCTTAGAAGCCAGGAAAAGGTGCCAGATTCCCTGGAACTGGAGTTACAGGCAGTTGTAAGCTTCCAAGTGGGTTCTGGAAACTGACCTTACATCCTCTTCAAGAGCTGTAAGTGCTCTTAACCACTGAGCCATCTCTCTAGAAACTACCTTGGTTCTGTCTTAAGGAAATACAGGTAATTATAAATAATCTACTTATTCCACCCACTGTAGGATATTCTGAGGAACAGTTTCTATAGAATCTTCATCCCAACTTTGATGTTAGGATTCATAAGAACTTCAGACACCAAAGGGAAAACTTGCAAGATCATGTTTGTGACCTTCACCTCTGTCCAGGAGCTCGTCCATCTTAACATCAACATCATACTAAGGCTTCTTCATACTAATTGAATCTGATATAATCAGCAAAGAATGTCCAATAAGACAAAGCTCTGGTCAGAGAGGAGAGAGAGTTCCTCAAAGCACTATCAAAATGTTTCCCATGGGTACAAACTCCCCATGTGGTATTAACAAGCCCTACTACTAGAAGTAGATGAGAGAATGGACATCACACAGACCATACTGATTCTGTTGTTGGCAAATTGTTTTCAGACGATGTAGATAAACTACTATGTGGGTGAGCTCTGATCTATATAGTTACAAGACCTTCCCTGATGGGATGTCATTAGGAGTCCACTCGGTTTTCTGAGGGAGACAAAGAGTTGAGCCACAGGAACTGCTACTGATGCTGAGAATTACGTTCCAAAGGCCATTGAGTGCTTGCTGGGTATCAGACCCTTTTACTGCTTTGTTGGGATATATCAATCACTGTTACCTTTCTGAGTGTGCCAAACCATATCTTAATGCTCAGCATTTTGGTTAGTGCCTAGTCTGTGTCACCCAGTATGAGAAATGGACTTTAACCTATGAGTGTTTTACAATTCAATCCCCACCTCTTTCTGTGGAAGGTGGGAAGAGGCTCAGAAAAATGAATATGATTTTTGAAAGAGAAAATAATTACGATTTTTAAAAATAGAAATAGCAGAGTACTCTTGCCTTGGAGCTTGTTGACGTCAACACACAAAAGACATTGACCAGATACTGACGCATCTCTTGAGACAAGGAACAAGAGGAAATGACTGAGAGGACACTGCACAAGTTCATGTTTAGCCCTAAGGGAGAATCAATTGACAGCTGTAAACACTGATACACATTTCTGAAGAAGGCTGTATAAACTGCATCTCTGGAAGGTTCTGTTGGATCGATCCCTGGCTCAGAGGTTTGAGTGTAGACCTGACTATCGTGAGGGAGCAGGGAGAATCAGTTCCAAATAAACAGTGGCCTGATATAAGCCCTAACTACGACCAGCTGTGCCCCCCTTACTCCTTGTGCCACTTCTATTGCTGGTATAAGAACACCAGTTCCCTAGGCAACCAAGCCCATCCCCATTTTATCTGTAATGTGAGTAGAATGAAACCCTCTGTTTCTGGCTCCCAGTCCTCTCAGAATACAGACTTCCCTTAATCCTCTATCAGGCCTCTTCTGAGTGGTTCAGTAAAGACAGTAGACAGGCACATGTTTGTTTGCTGCACTGATTTTCTACCTCTATCAGGGGCTAAGGACAGAATGTAGAGGGCCTTCCCACCCTTGAGACACCTGGGCTTCTCCCCTGGGAGAAATTAGTAGATGTTTGAAAATGAGGGATGATGTGGCCTAATTTTCTGTTGTAACAGGAAACACTGGGATTTTTCTTTCTCTAAATTGGTCTTGGTACCAGGATGAAGAGAGTTACAGTTCTGGATGCAGCTCTTTCTAGATTTCCTGAAGCACGGTCTGCACCACAGACAAGGCAAACGGGGCTTCACTCAGCTCATGGCGCAGGAATTTGCAGCAGGCAGTTATCCACACAGCTATCTAAAGAAAGCACAATAGCAGCCCCCCTTTCTGCCTTTCCAGCTGTGAAACACACCCAAACTGCCCAGATTCTGCTTTTGCTCTGCACCATTGTGCATGGTACCCAGTGTTGTGCTCCGCTTGCCTCGACAGTCATCCTGGCAACCACCTCAAACACTCTCCAGCCGTGGGGTTCCAGACTCCCCTCCCAGTTCCTGCCCTCTCTAAAGTGCGCACCTGGCATGATATGCTCCAGTTATTCCAGGAAGAGAAGCTGATGATGAAGCATTTTTTAACTGGAGTAAGATAAAGGTAGAACAAAGAGACTCAAAACAGAAACAAGACCGAACAAGGTGACTTATGCTTGCAACGTTAGTCTTGGGACAGGAAGTTCAAGGACAGTATGGACTACAGGAGTTCCTTTCTCAAAACACCAAGATGATAGTTGTTGGGATGGCTCAGCAGAAAAGGGCAGTTGCTGCCAAACCTGATGATGCAAGTTCAATCCCTGACCCTCGTTATGGTAAGAGAGAACCTACTTCTGGAAGTTGTCCTCTGGCCATTACATGTACACCATCACACTCTCCCCTCCCCCGAATGCAATTTTATAGATATTTATTTAATTTTATGTATTTTAATATATGCCTGAATATATGTGTGCCATGTCAATACAGGGGCCTACAGAGGTCAGAAGAGGCATTGAGTGGTCTTGAAAAACCAAAACGAGACAAAACAAACAAAAGAACAGTAAACCCAAGTGAATAAAATAAGACCAATACATGACATTTTTATATGATTTATTAAAAGTGACATGGAAACTTCCCAACTCAAATCCACAAAGAAAAACAAGGGAGGGCTTATTTAAGGAAATCTTTGATGATATAGCTTAGTCTTCACATCCACAATGACTAAATCCTAGGGGTAAGCTAAGTTCCTTATTGAAAAGATAAGGAGATCTGTCAGAGAGGTGGTAGAGGAAAATACACAGATAGAAATCTACTTTACTTCTTAATGCATGTAAAAATTACACAACTCAGAAAAACTGCCAATATGATGATTTCTGGCCTTTCACAAGATCTTCAAGCCTCCACTTGCCCTACAGAAACAAAACTCTGTTCTATTCCTCAACCAAGTTTCCTATGAAGTATTTAGTGGACTGCTTTACTGGAATGTACGTGTCCAAGCACTCTCTTCTGCTTCATGGTGCATACATAAGCCTCACTATTCTCTCACTGCAGCTACACAGATGATAATCCAGCAAGCAAACAATGAATGATAGGAATTAAAGTGAAAGCCCCAGTCACTCAAAATGATGCCAAACGTATTAACATTGGCCACTTTCTGGCACTTTTGAGCCAGTAGATTCTAGGTCCTCTACCCATTGGTTTAAATTTCTTTAGCTGTTAAGAGAGCAAGTTGGGTCACCTGGAATCATCCCACGAGGAAGCCCCAAAGGCTTATCCTGTATGTAAAATCCTATTCCTCCTCTTGCAGGGCCCTGCCCTCCCAGGGACCTTTGAAACCTTGCTCAGAACAGGTACAAGCGATGAAGAAACAAGACAGGTGACTCATCTCCAGGTATCTGGCAAGCAAGACAATGTAAAAGAACCAAAGTGTCATTTGCCTTTGACCTAATGCAATGTTTGACTACTTAATCACAAAACAATTTGTCCAGTTACTGGATAAAAAGCTTCACTTTGGATAGGTGACTGGGAAGACAATTTACTCAATAAATGTGAAAGTGGGATGATGCTTACCAGAGACTGGAATGGTGAAAGCAGTAGAAAGGGAAAGAAGAAATATTGGTTAAAAACTAAATGAAGGCCAATATAGCTGGACATGATAATGCAGGCCTGTTGTCCATGCTGTTCTGGAAGTTATCACAGGTGGATCCCAAATCCAAGGACTTCCTAGCCTACAGAGTGATTTCAAGGCCTAGCTGAATGTCTCGGTGAGACCCTGACACAAATATATAGTTAAAAAAAAAAAAGAGCTGAGGCCTTAGCTCACTGGTGGAGGGGTTGACCAGCATGAGCAAGATGGGGAACGGGGTGGGGAAAATCCTGAGCTATATCTATAGAATGTTGGTGCTATAACACCAACTTCACAGAGACTCAGGAGGGGTAAAGACTAATGGTGCACGCCTTTAATCCCAGCACTCAGGAGGCAGAGGTAGGCGGATTTCTGAGTTTGAGGCCAGCCTGGTCTACAGAGTGAGTTCCAGGACAACCAGGGCTACACAGAGAAACCCTGTCTCAAAAAAACAAAAAAACAAAAAAACAAAAAAACAAAAACAAAAACAAAAAAGACTAAGAAGGTCATGACCTTAGCAAACAAAACTCCAGTGGCCTTTGAGGGAGCAGCCTCGTCAGAGTGCAGAATGGAAGTCAGCAAGCAGAAATGCAGAGAAAGTAGAAGGCAATGAAGTCAAATATGAACTGGACTGACTCTTTTCATGGACAGGTCTTGCTGTGTTGCCTTGACTGCTCTTAAACTCCTGAGATCCAGCCATTCTCCCACCTCAGCCCCGGATGTAGCTGAGACCATGGGCAGCCACCACTGGGGCTGGCTGATTGACCTACTTTTTAATTTGCTAAAGTCAGTGTCTGTTGAAGGTCTTCATGCCTGTCTCTGTTCGTATTTCTTGAATCTGGCATGATTTCAGGAATGGAGTGAAAAACATCAGGAATATTCTTGAGGATGGAAAGAGAATAAAAAGGGTACGTAGAAAAGAAGCACAAAAATTTGTGTGCTCATTTAAGAGAGATAACATATAAAACATAATACAGAATATTATGGAGTTTCATGGCTTTTTAAATAGAGCTCAGTAGGGTGGGTGCTTAATTTCTTCTCCCTCTTCTTCTTCTTCTTCTTCCTCTTCTTTTTCTTCTTCTTTGCTTCTAATCTTGTTTAAATCAATTGCAGACTGCTCCAGCAACTCGCAGGCTCCAGATGATCTCTCTGAACCTGCAGCCCAGGTTTTGGCACCAGATGAATGAAAGAAAGAAAAAGGAAGGCTATGACTGTTCCTAGGTAAGGTGGAGGAGGTTTATGGTAGATATGAGAGAGGATACTCAGAAGCAGAGATGTCTTGGAGAGTCCAGAGTAAACATGACGCTGAGTTGAGCCATGTAAGGAGACAGGGAAGGGGAGAGGAGCTGCTGGCCAAGAGTGGTGGCCTGGGCCAAGAAACTGGCAGAGCCAAAATGACTGAGTTTCGTAGGGACTAGAGGAGTGGTTGAGGAGGGAAGTTCAGCCCAATACATGGGATGGAGAGCTCAGGGTAGTGGGCAAGGGTATACCAGCTAGGAGAACACTGTAACAGGTAGAGACTATGGGATGCTGGGAGAACCTGGCAGCCAGATTTGCTTTGGTATGTTAATGGTACCTCAGCCATTTACTCTGGGTTTGAAACCTAGCACTTTATTTCTCGATACCCAGGAATGACAGTAAATGTTGCCAGTTCACAATATGAAATATGCAATTGTATATAAAATATGATAATTGTATATAAAATATGGTAACTGTTCTAAATGCCCAAACTCACTATCCCTCACTGTGCGTGCATGTGTGTGTGTGCGTGCGTGCGTGTGTGCGTGTGTACGTGTTGCTGTGGATGGAACTAAGAACCTTAAGCCTCCCACATGTTAGGCAAGCACTGTACCACTGAGATATACCCCAGCCCCACTCCCCCACTCTTTTCTTCTATGATCACTTATCTTAGTTGCTTCTTATGGAAAACATGAATGTTAAAAGTCTATTTTCAAAGACCAAGGTAACAGCATTTACATTTCTTCTATGAAATAGGTCCAGATGTCACCATCCTTGCTAAGTGCTTCTGTGTTGTGTTGGTTTTCAGGTGCACCCTGATTCCCCAGTTTCACTGAGGAACTAAGGACAGAGAACAGAAAAAAAGTCCCATTTGCACCTGCTTTGCATTTGCTTTCCAGGACTCATTACCTCTCAGTGGTTTCCCACATGGCGCAGTATATGATCATTACATTAAAAAGGAGACGTGGGGTTGATGATTGACTCCTCACTTACCCAGAGTGTTTGTCCAAGGCAGGAGGCAGAAGCTCCATTTTGCTGTTCTGGTGATTGTCAAGGTTACAGCACATTTGTGTTAGTATAAAAATTTTCTCAAACAAGGTGTTTAATGGAGCAGACCTTTTCCAGGGGGAGGAAACCCTCCCTGTCAGAATAAACAGTAGAGAAAGTGAGCTAGTGATCAAAATGAGCTCATCTCTGCTTTCCACATAAAATCCATAACTTAATCTTTTTCTATAACTAAGACATTTTCCTAACACACACACATAATCATATATAATATACAGCTGTAATATTATAATTATGTTAATATATAATATACATAATGTTCTATAATCCTTTGGAGGGCCATAAATCATTGTAACACTGTACTATCTCACATTTCACCACCACCCCCAAATAAAAACAGTATGTACCTTGTTGCAAATGCTCGCTTTGGATTCTGCTTGCTAACACACTCTGGGTAAATTCAGATGACATTTCACTGTTAAAGACTTCTCTATATAAAGCCACACTAGAGTGCTTCTAGAGTATAGAACTCAAGAGAGTGGAAGATATAAAATTGATCTTTAGGGGGCTGGAAAAAATGGCTCAACAGTAAAGAGTACTGGCTGCTTTTCCAGAAGAACTTGTTTCATTCCCATTGGCCACAATTATCTGTAACTCTGGTTCCAGAAGACCTGAGGTGCTTTTCTGCCTTCCTCATGTACTGCTTGCAAGTGGTGCACAGAGTCACATTCAGGCAAAGCACCCCCCCACACACACACACATACACAAAATATAAGTAAAGCCTTAAGGATTAAATAAAATAAAAACATAATTGTACTTTAGTAAGTCATATGCTGCTAACCGAAAGATCAAACCCCTTCCTCTCGTAGAAGTTGTGAGTGGGGGACTGGGGAGCTCGTTGAGTGGTGTGGTGTTTTCCTAGTATGTACAAGACCTGGTTTCAATCCAGGAAGGAGTTAAGAACAGAATAGTTATTACTAGAGTAGCAGGGAGGGAGGGAAGGAGCAGAGTTAATCGGTGGGATTAACCTAAGTAATAGGTGGACGGGAACATGCGGTTCTGGTATGCCATTGCGCAGTAGGGTGACTACAGATAATGCTGTGTTTTATATTCTAAAAACATAGAAGAAAATATTTTGAATGTTTTCACCAAAAAGAAATTAGGTTGTTTCCGGAAGATGGGTATGTTAAATCTGCACTAAACATCACATAGTTGTATACAGATAACAAAATATCATGCTGGGTGTTCCAGGATGCCTCTAATCCCAGCACTCTGAAAGCAGAGAAAGATGGGTCTCTGTGAGTGCATGAGGTCAGTGTGGTCTACACAGTGAGTTCTAGGCCAGCAGGCATTACATAGTGAGATCCTGACTTTAAAAAATCATGCTGTATGTAATGTATTGTTGTGAACATGCTGTAGATATGCATCACTGTGCCTATATTTTACATACATAAATATATAAAATTTAGGCTAGTAGATGATTTCTTGGGGAAGGCTGCAAACCCAGACAACCTGAATTCAATTCCCAGAGCCCATATGGTGGAAGGAGAGATTGAAACCCCCAAAACTGCCCTCTGACCTCCACATACCATATACGTGCTATGACACATGTGGGCATTCACATACACACACACACACACACACACACACACACACACACACACATTATGCACACTAAAATATGTTAAAAGTTAAAAACATACAATTTTATGTTTTATGCATAAGTTTAAAGGTTAGTTTAAATTTTAAAAAATTTGTGTCTGAGAATGAACAAGGATGTACACAAGTAAAGCCAGTCAATGGTAGCACATTCCATTGAGCCCAACACTCAGGAAGAAGAGACAGGCAGATCTCTGTGAGTTTCAGGCCAGCCTAGTACACAAAGTGAGTTCCAGGACAACCAGGGCTATTACACAGAGAAATTTTGTCTTGAAAACAAAACAAAACAAAATGGATGTACACACATAAGAGCAACACACATTTCCAGGGCTGTAGATGAAATTAAATATACCTAATAAAATTAGATTCACTATGTTTCACCATGTGAAAATGACTAAAAGCATAGTCAGCCACACAATCAAAATGAGATGATCACTACTTTATTAAATCAGCATAGATAGGACTTGTACAAATTGCAAATAGTCAACAACAAATAGATCTGCTTGCCTTACTAAAGACTAATATGCAGAAAATATACAAGCAACTGTTGGTGTGAGAACAGAATAGAATTCCATTGCCATTTCCATCCATCTCTTGTTTACTTTTTCAATTCATCATATACAGAGTAATATAAACAGTATTCAAAAAGATCCATTTTTAATGATTTCTATGCCATGCTATAGCAATTCTCCAGTGGAAAAAATTTTTTCTTAGGTCTTCAAAATATGAAATATAGTTATATCCCTGACTTTATTTCTAGAAATGCTTAAATCAGTAACTACAAATACAAGAGACTACACTTACATATTCAGTTATCAAAAAGAAAATTCTAGAATATTTTGAGAAGCCAACGCCTTATGATTTCAGTGGTCTTTGTGAATATAATTCATTGTCTATTACATTCAAGCATCTTGAAAATTTCTTACAAGACTGTCACTTTCAGAGAGGGGTGAGGCGTTCATCCTCTGTCAAGAAGCCATCATTAAAGTGTCCTCCCTTCATGTCCAAGGGATCACAAGGGATGCCATTTTCAATTGTGATGATGTTTTCACACTTGTCTTCTGCATCCTCCACTCCAGGTGGTCCTTTGTTGTTCCTGAAAGCACATGAAAAGAGAGAGTGGAATCTAGGATGAAGAAGCTTTGGATGAATATGGTCTTGTTTGCAAACATGGCAAATAGAAAGAGGTATAAGAACTTATGAATGCTGAAATAATTGCTGTGTACTTTCCAGGACTATAACAGTTAAAGACTACCAAGGTAAAGATTCAGCATTAATGACACATACATACTAATTAGAATAAGTAGTCTTATTTAAAACACTAGGATAAAAGTATAAGAATAGGTATATTAATATATTACACACATGAATTCATTTGCATATAGCTTCCTAGAAACAAGTTGCATAAAGGAGCATGAAGAAATATATAGTTTACTGGCAACTTTTAAAAAATTAGCTCAGCCATGTAGGGGTGGTGCGTGCCTTTAATCCCAGCACTTGAGAGGCAGAGACAGGTGGATCTCTGTGAGTTTAAGGCCAGCCTGGTCTACACAGAACAAGTTTCAGAACAGCCAAGGCTATATAAAGAAACCATCTCAAAAAAAAAAAATAGCTGTAAGCAAATTTTGTAGCATTTCAAAAGGTAATAAATTCCTCTCATGAAATTTGACAAAGTAATGTCTCACAAATGTTGAGTGAAACTTAATGAAATATCAGAAAGTCAATTTACCTAACGTTGAAGAAAAGAATTGCTACAAACTGACTGGCTTTACTCATTACCAAATAGCTGTATTCATTGGTACATTAGTCTGGGTTTAGGGTTCAAAAAATGCTTTGCTAATTATATTATAGCATTCAGTTGTAACTCCAAGTCATTCCAATTCTACATGACAGAATTAAGTGTTGAGTTTTCTGATGTTCTGACCTCCTGTGTACCTTGCTATTCATATCCTTAATGTTCCTTCAGAGTATTGAAAGCTATACCACTGAGACCTTGAGATATCATGAGGAACTCCCCACAGTGGTGGGAGTAACCCAGGTATCTGACAGATAAGGAGATGGCAAAGATTCCTTGACAATGATCAGTTGGGGATTTCCTGAAAAGTCCTACAAGAAAGTCAAATTTCCTCTTTTCTTCCTCTACAGCTCTGGTACTGTAGCCATCATGAATGACACGGTAACCATCCAGACCAGGAAGTTCATGACAAACCGTCTGCTTCAGAGGAAACAGATGGTCATTGATGTCCTTCATCCTGGGAAGGCAACAGTACCAAAGACAGAAATTCAGGAAAAGCTGGCCAAAATGTACAAAACCACACCTGATGTCATCTTTGTATTTGGATTCAGAATCCATTTTGGTGGTGGCAAGACAACTGGCATTGGCATGATCTATGATTCTTTAGATTATGCAAAGAAGAATGAGCCTAAACACAGACTTGCAAGACATGGCCTTTATGAGAAAAAAAAGACCTCCCGAAAACAGCGAAAGGAACGCAAGAACAGAATGAAGAAGGTCATGGGGACTGCAAAGGCCAATGTTGGTGCTGGCAAAAAAGTGAGTGGAGATTGGATACAGCCAAAAGAGTAGATCTGAGGTAACTTGATGTTCTGCTGTGATGTGCAGATTTCTGAGAGGATAAATAAACTAAAAAGCTTCTTAAAAAAGAAAGTCAAATTTCATGTGTTTTAAGGACTATTAGGTACACAAAGAGGAAAGAAAGCTCTTCTTTACAGGAGAATTCTAGCTAATAAGAGTAATGGAAAGTCACTACCACTATAACAGTCAATTCTGCTGAGACTCATCACTGAAGACAAAATAGTTGAGTAAGTGATGCTTGAAATAGGATATACATGAGGTCTCAAAATACCTTCATAATCAACATATGATATACAAAAGATTCCCCACAGGTGGAAAAAAGTCAACTGCTTTCAGATGAACATTGAGAAGATCCCAAAGATTGTTTCTTTTTCTGCATTCTTCCCCTTCTAAATTTTTCATCTGAAACTCATAATCAAAATGCAAGTTTAAAGATATTTTATAAAAATAACTGTCCTGACCAGGTGGTGGTGGCACCCACTTTTAATCTCAGTACTCGGGAGGCAGAGGCATGCAGATCTCTGAGTTTAAGGCCAGTCTGGTCTACAGAGTGAGTTTCAGGACACCCACGGGTACAAAGAGAAACCTTGTCTCAGAAAGACAAAAACAAACAAACAAACACCTGTTCTGGACTCACTCAAAGGTAGGCATTCAATTCAAGGAGATAGATAAATCAATGAATGTAGAACAATGGTTGGGTAGATAGATAACAAATTTTTGGATAGTCAGATAGATGGATGAATGGATGGATGAATGGATGGATGGATGGATGGATGGATGGATAGATGGACTGAACAAACAAGTGGATGAGTAGATGTCCAAACTAACATTGTAGGGTAAGGTACTCAAACATTAGTCCAGCATACATGTTGAATGGAATCTATCATAAGTAGAAGAAAGGAAAAAGAGGGAAACGAGAAGGAACGAGAGGAAATGAGGAGGATATACATACTTAGGAAATTTCATGAATCTCTTTTGTTTTCTTTCAATGGATGAAGAAAATACTCATATTCCAACCTTAGGAATTAGGAGTTAGTATCATTTTACCAGGTTTCGCTGGTGACTTACTAAATAACTTTAAATAGTTGACATTCATAATGAAAAATAAAGTAGCATTCCAATTATGTTGATCCCAATGTTATCATTTGACAGTACTTTGCCATTGTATATGCCTTTATCAATTGGCACAAGTAAGTCTCTGGGCAATCACTAAATAAGAGTCATTAGATTTTCAGCACTAACTCATAAAACTTTTGGCTTAATGCAGGGTTGGAATTTTGGAGTGTCTTTGTAGGTAGGCTCTTGTGCTACCTCTACCTTAGGCCATTCCAAAGCTCAGCAATCAGCACAGAGCTGGGTACACAAGACTTTAAGATGATGAGAGCATCCTTCCACCAGGTTAAGTCACCCACTGAAAGACCTAAAATACTCTATTTAACACAGGGATGCCACCATTTCCTATGTCCTTCAAAAAGTCAAAGTAACTAACATCTATAATAGTGAATCACATCACTTCCTCTCACAGTAGGCAGCATTTGCTAACAAATATGACTTAAGTTGGAAGACAGTCCTTAACCTTTAAAATAAGAAAGGATTCAACACAAGGGAAAAATTCCAGATTCGCCTATCCTCCCTCTCTCTACTAATAACGTTCTATAAAAGTCAGAAGTGATTTTCCATAAAAATGAAATCCTACTGAGTAATGTATATTCATAAATGATCCTCAAAAAGTGTGTAGTTTGGGCCAACAAGGTGGCCTAGTGGGTAAAAGCACTTGCTGTGCACATCTAATGACCTGGGTGGGATTCCTGGAACCCAGAGTAGGAGGAGAAGATTGACTCTTAAATGTTGCCCTCTGACCTCCACATATACACTGTGGCCTGCACACACACACACACACATACACACACACACACACACACACACACCCAAAATAGTAGTAGTAGTAGTAGTAGTAGTAGTAGTAGTAGTAATAGTAATATAATTTTCTTAGTATAAAACTGATGCTATGGTGTGCTTACAGACAGGAGCCTAGCATGGCTGCCCTCTGAGAGGCTCAACAAGCAACTGACTAAGACAGATACAGATATTTACACCCAACCAATGGACAGAAGCTACTGACCCCTGTGGTTGAATTAGGGAAAGGCTGGAAGAGGCTGAGGAGGGCAACCCTGTAGGAGAACCAGCACTCTAAATTAACCTGGACCCCTGAGATCTCTCAGACACTGGATCACCAACCAGGCAGCATACGGCAGCTGATATGAGACCCCCAACACATATACAGCAGAGGACTGCCTTGTCTGGGTTCAGTCAGAGAAGATGCATCTAACCCTCAAGAGACCTGAGGCCTCAGGGAGTGGGGAGGCCTGGTGGGGAGGGGTTGGGGGTGGGGACATCCTCTTGGAGACTTGGGAGGAGGAATGGGATGAGGAACAATTGGAGGGTGGAACATGTTGGGGATAACAACTGGACTGGAAAAAAAGATTAAACATAATTTTTTAAAAAAATCCTCCCTAAAATTGTTCTTGGGCTTGGAGTGAATAACAGCTTTCTATAACAGTAGATTGTAAACAAAGTTTGCTCTGAATTATGTCAGTCCATATGACAAAAACCTTTTAGTAATGGTGGTTCATGTCACTAAATCTCAGCACTCAGAAAGCCGAGACAGATGACATCTGTGAATTCAAGGCAGTATGGACTACAGAGTGAGTTTGTGGCCAGTCTGGGCCACATAGTAAAACTTTGTCTCAAAACAAAAAAATCTTGGTGCATATTTGTAATGTGGCTCACACACACACACACACACCCCAACTACAAAGGAAGAACAAACCATCAGGCATCACAGTGAACAGGGAATAAATCAAAGAAAAGTACAAACAGGAGATGAGTTTCTCTTCTTTCAAAGAAGGTTCAGTTCTTGACCAGAAAGAGTCAGATGGAAATCCTCATGGAAACCTATCAAATTGAGCTGTGCTGGAGACAACTCCGGGACATCTTGTTTAGTGTGATGTTGGGTCCAGTTTTTCAGAGTCTTGGTGCTCCTGGGCTTCACAAACTGCGGCGTCAGGAACTTGCTAGTTGGTAAGCATGATAAGCAGCTCAAAGGTTATCTAGCAACTTTATAGCACTTCGTCACATTGCATAGCTTGTGCCATAATAAATTGATCCAGTACCCATGGGTTGCTCTTACTGAGGATAATAAAACTTAACTGTCTTTCTGGATTATTCTGATTTGATGATCTGCTAAAAGCATGAGTTCTTTTTTCTTGAAAGGCCTGAGAAGGAAAGCTATGATGAAGCTACCTCCTAGGAGATTTGAGGGTGTTTATCCCCCATAGATTCAGAGAGAAGTAGTCCAAAAGGAGGACACGAGAAGTTTCAGGAGGCCTCTGAGAGTACAGTGTGTTGTTGACCAGAATATGCTCTGCTCTGAGTATATGAGTAAAAGCAGAGAGAGTATTCCTGTCTCTCTTAAAAGTTAAGTCCCAAGAATGGCCAGGGAAACAACAGTTAGACCAAATACATTTTTCAAACACAACAGAACTAATTATTGGCAATTGGAGCAGTCCTAATGATCCATCTAAGCAATTCCTAAGGAAAATGTCATTTTTAAATGTTCTTTTATTTAATCTTTTTTTACAGTCCAGACTTTATCCCCCTCCCAGTCCACCTTCTGACTGTTCCACATCTCACACCTCCTCCCCATCCCCTCCATGAGGATGTCCCCACCCCCACCCCCACCCCTCCAGGAAAATGTCATTGTTGCCGGAATGACAATTGCAGTATGGTGGGATCAATTAGCCTGGTTTCTCTGGAAACTTTCCAATTATGCATCACAGCGGGCAAGTTCTTTAATATTGGTCAATAACCAATATTATTCCAATAGCTAATCATTCAAGTAATAATGGTGATAAGAATCTCTTCATGACATGAGTCACACTAGATACTTTTTGTGTGTAGTCTTATTGAGTTCTTGCTACAATACAGTACAGATTTTATTATTCTTGGTTTTCAGATGATAAAAACTGAGTTTCAAATATATGTAGTGACTTTTCTTTCAGAATGGAGCATGATTCATGAAAGGAGCTGGCCTAGAACACTATTTAGATACACCAGCCTCTACTCAAAACACACTGACTTACCACTGCATATGTATTTTTTATTTCTTTACTGATGATTCATTCTATGATACAAGTTTTCATGCAGATCACAGAAGACACGAACATAGATAAAAGAGATGGGCCCTGCCTATAAGGTGATCATAGTCTGGTTCTTAGTAATGCAGCAAGACCAAGGACTTAAGACATAGAACCCTAGCTAATGTTCACACAGAAGCAGAGTCATTATTTTTACATTTGCTTGGTTCATTTCTAGCTTTTCTTCTTTTCCTGTAAGGTCAGTGGAGAATAAAGTGTATTTGGGTTTCTTTAAATCCTCCCTCTAATACAAAGCTGTAATTCTCTCAATAGTTTCACATATTACAACTTGACATTCAAGCCAGATGTAGTGGCTCACGACTTTAATCCCGGCACTCAGGAGGCATAGGCAGACAGAGCTCTGTGAGTCTGAGGCCAGCCTGGTCTACATGGTGAATTCCAGTACAGCCAAAGCTACATAGTGAGACCCTATCTCAAAAATCAAACAAACAAACTTTATATTCTTATAAATTATCTTACAAATAAAAGTGTGAACTAATTGAGAAATTTATTGCTAATTGTTTTCCCTTGCTGTGTTTAGAAATGTACCTGTCTAATGGGGGCCTCAGAATGCCCCTCTCCCTCCCTGAGAGGATTTACACACAGGTAAGGATTACTACAGGAGAGAAAGATAATTTCCTCAGTGGTGTGGGCCATTGGCAAGTTGCTGATGTTTCTGTAAATAACCCTTCACCAGTGTTCCTGTAAGCAATCCCAATGAAATTCATTGGGTCACCTTCCCTCCCCCCATAGAAAAGACATCAAAGTAAAGGGGGCCTAGTTGTGAGATATATTACATCCTTATTGTAGGTTGGAAAATTGAGACCCAAGAAAAGTGGGGAACTTTGTCAAGTTCACATATGTAAGTGCCACAGTATTTGAGTTTACCTAGTTTGAACTGTAGCCCACCCGAACCTGCAGTTCTGAGTGCTCCGTGTAATACTGTCATTAACAAAACTAACAGATTAGTGCCTTGCTTGAGACATTTCCTCAATATTAAGTCTGCCTGTGCATCCGTCTTAGACAACTTTAGCATGCCTCTCCATAGAAGCAGAACAGTAGCTCGAAGGATCACATAGCCCCTTCAGGTCTTCTCAGTCTCAGTTTATGATTTTGGAACACAAAACTATGTTTATCATTATTTAACATATAGATGGGTTGGTTAAACATTTCTTTAAAAAAAACTTTCATTGTATGTATGTATGTATGTATGTATGTATGTACGTATTTAGTGTAAGCATTTGTGAATGGGTGTTTATGGGCCATGGTGTGAGTGTGGAAGTCAAAAGGCAGCTTGCAGGAATCTGTTTTCTTCCAGCATGTGGGTTCCAGAGATCAAACTTAGGTCATGTCCTTTTACCTTCTGAGCCTTCTGTGCTGGCCCAAGTTGAACATTTCACTAGCTTTCTTCCTCAAGGTTGAAAAGAAATATCTACCTCTTCTATGATTATAACAAGTTTTCAGACCAGGCATGGTCACACCTGCCTGTAATCTCACTATGTGGGGGGCAAAGGCAGCATGATTAATAGTTCAAGGTCATCCTCAGCTGTATAATTAATTCTAGACCATTCTGGGTTATATGAAACCCTGTCTCCAAAAAATGGAGTCATAAACTTTCCCCAGCTTCAAAGTGTACCTTCTTCTAATCTTTGAAACAATACTTTGCCAAAGAGAAAAATCACCACAGATAGTATCAAACTTAAAACACAGAAACAATTTTGCTCTGGGAGGTTGTCCTAACTGTCCTGGCTATATTTGATAATTGTTGTTGACCTCCAGGTTTACATATAACATTTGTCCAGCTGTTTTCCTAGTTTGGATGTGAAATGAGTTTGTGAGGGCAGAGTTGTAACAACAGCCTCGCTTCTCCTAGGCAACAGATTATGATACTACGCAGCCAATTATTATATTGCTGCAAAATCTGTTTGGAAGGAGGTAGCTGATCCCATCACAAACTAGCTAAAAGACCTGCAAATGACAAGATGGTAAAATAATAGTAACAGCTAACACTTGCTGAGCACTCGCTGTATGCCAGAGAGCACTCTGGGCGCTCTCTTGTACTGAGTCTTTTAACCTATCAAGTTAATTATTTCCAGTACACTTAGCTTATCAGTCAAGAAAAGTTATCTATGTGCAACCAGCAAAGGTAAATTTAAGCAGAATGACTAAGATCACAAAGCCATATTCTCCTTCCAAACTCCGTTTCCCTGCCTCTTTGTTTGTACTTGCACACAGCTAATGGGTTCTATGGGAGAGTGCAATGTAAGAGATCAATACTTTGAACCTAAGCAGTTCATCCCCCGAATCTAGTCTTTTTTTTTTTTTTTTTAAACTCCTGCATTGTATTGTACTAGGAAGGAAATTGGGAATCAAGCAAATGAAGTCAATTCACAAAGGTTTTAAGTCATCTGGACCCACGAAGTATAACCATCTCAGAATGAACACAAATTTTAAGTGTTACACGTGGATTTTCAAATATTGCAAGCGAATGCGTCTTGATATTCTAAACCCCGCCCCAAAAATGCATTCGCTATAGCGAATAAGTCAGCATTTCATGTCACGATCCCCCAGAAAAATTAAGCAAGTACCACTTGATCTTAATCTTTGGGCTTAGTTTAACACATAGACATAAAGCACATTTATACCATAGTGTTATCATTTGTGGAAAAATGGAAATATTTGAAACTTAAAATGCTTCTGATACTAATTAGGGAAGCACACAGGGAAAGTAGAAAATGTGAGGACATGCGTTTAATTCAACACACACTTGATCAAACACACCCCACAGGTCCCAACTGTGTATCAACCCTTTCTCAAACTATGTCTCTGTGGTTTTAGAATGTACGTCCCCATGAGTGCCACTTCACAGAATTTTTTCTGTCTCTGTATCAGAAAGGAAGGTTTAGACAGATGTAGACAGGTTTAGGGGAGGATCAATTTGGGGGGCCGGAAAGATGCCTCTGCTTTTAAGAGCATATGCTGCTCTAACAGAGGACAAGAGTTTGGCCCCTAGCACCCCATCAGGTGGTTCACAATCACTTATAACTCCAGCCCCAGGGCATTCATCTCTAGCTTCTTCAGGCTTCTGCACTCATGTGTACATACTGCCACACATGCACATAATTTACAATCATAATTTTTTAATTGAGGAACTTTTCATTTTCCTCTCTGAATTAGAGACACTTATAAACAAAAATATATTTTCCTTTTATCATGCTGATAAATTTTGTCTCCTCTCCTTGCTGCTATCTCAGTAACTGCCGCTGATCTGAAATCCCCCTTTGAAGCAATATTAATAACTTAGACATTAACTCAGCTTGCCTCACTGAATGCAAGAAAATGAACTCAAGAAACTGGTCCCTGCATGTAAGCTGGTAAGTTGAATATTTGAAGACTAAAGAAATTAAGACAACCTGGGCAATATCAAAATGGATTTCTTTCAAGTATTCTAATTTAGTGAATCTGAGAGTCAGACCAAAAAAACTACACTTTATAAGCAAGTGTTCCGGGCAATCCTGACTCAGGGAGTTGGTTCTAAAGCCACAAGCAACAGGGCTCTTTACAATGACAAACATACAAGGGACTGGTATCCATTAGCAGAAGAGAAGATTGGTACAGCCAGGGCATCTGGAACAGGCCCCAGGCTAGCAAAGGTAGAAAAGCCTTAAGACATTTGTGCAACTATGGACATTTGCATGTGGATTTCTACCAAAAACTTAACTCTGCCCATGCAAAAAGGTGTGCTTTTCTCTGTGTATCCTGCATACAAAAATACAACATAGAACTTTACACAGCCTAGAGTCACCTGAGAAGATGAACCTCAAGGAACTGCCTTAATCAGGTTTATCTGTGGGCATTCATGTCTGTGAGGGACTGTCTTGATTATCAATTCATGGGAGAAGACTCAGCCCACTCTGGCCAGCACCGTTCCTTGGACAGGTGGTTCTGAGCTGTATAAGAAACTAGCTAACCATAAGCCTGTGAATGAACCACAGTGTAAGTCAGCAGGTAGCATTCCCCCATGGTCTCTTCCTATGAGTTTGTGCCCTGACCCTGACTTCCCTCAGTGACAGACTGTAACCTGCAAGAGGAAATAAATGTTTTTCTCCCCTATGTTGCTTTCAGTCAGTGTTCTAGCATAGCAACAGAAAGGAAAGTAGAACATAGACATTAAACTCAAGTCTGGATACGAATCAGTCTTATAGTATACAATGGAGGAAAACCATGTGGTTGCTTATTGGGTAGAGGTGCTTATTACACAAACATGAAGACCTGAGTTTGAGATCGTGGGCCCACATATAGGGGAGAGGAGAAGTGACTGCATAAAGTTGTCCTCTAACACACCCACATGCACACACACACACACACACACACACAGAGTCACATACACACATAAGACTGATAAAGGGAATAGAACAGAGTACAACACAATACAATAGAGGAAAATAGTAATGAAACGAAGCTCTCATTAAATAAGAGACATTGGATTCTAAAACCATCAAAAAGGATTAAATTAAAATAGCTATATTGTAAGACATGACTTAGGCAAATTTTAGGCATTTCCTTGAACCAGTCACAAGACAGTAGGTAAATATTCCTTAAACCATTCATTCTCAAGGCACTGGAGAGATGGCTCAGTGGTTAAGAGCACTGACTGTTCTTCTAGAACTCCTGAGTTCAATTCCCAGCCACCACATGGTGGCTCACCACCATCGTAATGGGATCCGATGCTCTCTTCTGGTGTGTGTGAAGACAGCTACAGTGTACTTATATAATAAAATAATCTTTAAAAAACTCATTCTGAACATCCTACCTTCTGTGTTGTCGGATTCCAGATAGAACCAGTAGTGCAATTGCAACTGTAACAATGCAAAATATCACACCAAATACAATAATCCAAACAGGCACAGATGGATCCACTGGGGGGGCAAGGGTGGAAGGAATTTTTAAAAATTCCAGAGTATGATCATCCAAAAAGAATGCACTGTTGATCCGGTTCCTATTCATTCTAAAAGACAATGATAATTTTAGAAAACAAAGACCAGACTAAAAACATTAGATACCAAGTACTGACCTATATCTCTACTACTATACATCAGGACCTTTGAGTTCTGCCCATACCCCATTTATTTCTTGATATTTGAATGAATAACAGAACTTTAAGGTGGCTCACATAAGGACGAGCTGTTTCTTTAAATTAAAATATTTTTAAAAGTGCTTCTGTGTGACTATACACAATGACTGCTCAGGAGCCTGAAAGTCTGAAGGCAAATGTTTTTGTTTTCCTGTGGAAAGAGAAATCCCAGTGTTGGTACGAGTCAGACAGTCAGATTGGTGGTGAAGATTTATTTTGCTTTGTTTTGTTTTTGGTTTGGTTTTGGTTTTGGTTGGAGATGGGGTTTCTTTGTGTAGACCTGGCTATCCTAGAACTCACTCTGTAGATTAGGCTGAGATTCCAAGTGCTGGGATCAAAGGTATGCACTACCATCACCAGGCTGCAGATTTTGTTTGATAATTGGTATGTTTTATACTTTGCATGCAGCTGATTTTTTGACTAGCTGTAATTCAAATGCTTGGTAGGCATATTTGGCTGGTAACATCAGGACTGGGCAATCATGATCTAAAGCAGTGGCTTTAGAATCTCTGCAGCTCAGCATCCAGCCATCGGGAAAGATTCTATCAGCAAATAAAACTCTATGCTAAGGTCAAAGGATGTTGCTCAGTGTTACATCTCCACTCAGTATGCACAAAGCTGAGTTCCGTCTCCAGAATCACACAAACTCGAAAGTCTATGCTCTGGCATGACCATTCATAGACGGGAAAGAGAACCCCAGTGGCAAAGGATAATTTAAATGTAATTTTAGCAAATTGTACAATTTTTTCTTTTTAATCATCTAATCTTTTAAAATAACTGTGTGTGTGTGAGTGTGTAAGTGTGTGTGTGTGTGTCTGTGCGCGCACACATCCCCCCCAGGTGCACATGGAAGTCATTGAGAACAGCCTCATGTGTCAATTCTCAAGTTTCATCTTCTTTGAAATAAGATCACTTTCTTACTTGCCACAAAATAGGCCAGGCTAGATGCCCCATGGGCTTCTGGCCCAGCCTCCCTAGGTTCTACCTCCCATCTTGATGTAGAAACCCTGGGATGACTGACATGGGCCACCAAATTCAGGTCCTTATGCTTTATAGCAAGAGCTTTACTCACTGAACCATCTCCCCAACCCTCATAATCAAATCCTATTTAAGTATGAGAAGGAAAACCTTTTCCCAAAATAATGAGCATCATTGCTGAGCTATGACGACGAGGAAAACAAAAAACATGTTCCGTACCCTCACTCCATCTCCCTGCCTCATTAACGCTTTGCTGCTATTTTGGTCCACACAGGGAACCACTTGGTCACCTATCGGGTAGACTGGAAGTTCTAGTCAGGTACAGATAATATCACCTCCACCACTGAACTCCTCCCCATAGGAATCAGACAAGATTTAGCCAAGACCTGGGTTTAATTGCTTCAGTCTTCACAATAGAGCTATAATAGACACTTTAGAACCGGTTGTTCGTGTCCACACCTCAGTCCATACATGTGACTACTCTAGTGCAGATTTTTAAATTAACATGAAAATGGCAACAAATAGAATAAATATGATCAGAGTATGTCATCTGCATGTATAAAAATACCCACTGAGACCCATTATTTTGTACAATTAATATATGATAATAAAGTTTAAGTCAGCTTTTAAAAATCACTGTAGATAGGGTAACAACATATTTGGGTTTGGCTTTTCACTCTTTCTGAGTTAATATTTAAACAAGGGTGCACAATTGACATTTGAGGTCAAATAATTTTTAAGGGAGGTTCTGTCTCGTGCATAGTAGGGTGGATAGCAACGTTCCTAGCATCTGCCTGCTTAGTATGGGTGGTGCCTCCTTCTCATCCAGTTGTGACAAGAAAAACTTGTCCAAACATTGCCAACCGTTTGTTTCCTTGAAGGAAAATTGCTACTGGATAAGAGTTACTGATCTACAGCGATCTCTGTTGGAAATGAAGTGAATGGAATACTTGACACGTTAATCAGTGCATCATGTGTAGAGTGGAGTGAGATCTCTTTGGTTTCTATGGAAACAGATGAGCACATCAGGGAGTTGATCAGTAATCAGCATACAAGGGGAGGATTACCTTATGGCCGACTGTACTTCAGCTGCAGGAAGAGTATGATTTTTGGAAGGGTCTGTGACCACAAACCAGAAAGACACCCTCTGGGTTACATTGCAAAGCAGGACATGGGAAATTCTGCAGAGATGAGAGAAATGCACTATTAGAATAGCATCATAAATGGCACAAAACTATTCATCCTGATGTGATTACCATCACACGAGGGATCTCAGATATGTGTAAAGAAGTCATTTCTGCCACTGGAAAGAATGTCTTTTGGAGGGGAAGGATGTCTTAATGCCTTTACCGAGTACTTTGGAGGCAGAGGCAGGTAGATCTCTGTGAGTTCAAGGCCAGCCTGGTCTACAGAGTGAGTTCCAGAACAGCCAGGAGTACACAGAGAAACCCTGGAGGAAAAAAAGAAGATAAAAATTCTGTTTATGAATGGATGTAAGGTCTGCTCTACAGGAGGAAACACATGCCTAGTACTGCAAATCTGACCAAAAACCCTTGGTGGGGAAGCTCACAAGTCCCAGGGGTGAAACTACTCCTTCTATTTTGCTATATAGACACAGTACCAACTGCTCTCTAAGTGTGTAGCCCTATACCCATAGACCACACCCATAGAGTATACCCACAGATTAGTGCAGCTCTCAGGCCTCAGCAAGAGAAGTTTCTTTGTGCAATGGATAGCTGGTAATACAGAAACTCACAACTGAAGAAAGTCAGTGGAATGCTTGAACCACAAGGGAATATCTGCCTCACCCTCACCCTGGGGCTCAGGGAGTATGCAAGAAGGAGGAGCATAAAGACTATAAGAGGTAAGGGAGGTCTGGAATGAAATAGTATCTTCTGGACATGACAGGACTACTGTGCTCATGAACTCACAATAGCTGTGTTTGCCTGCACAAGACTGAACAAGATGGAGCCAATCAGACTTCTAGCACAGATTGGAGAGAAGCTTACCGACCCCTATTTCTAACAGAGGAGCCATCAACATGTTGATAACTTCTGGGAGAGAGAGTATCAGTTTTCTTTAATGTTATGGCCCCCCTGCTTCCTCAGTGTGTGGCCTCTGTCTCAGCTAGAGAAGCCTCAGTGTTTTCTCATCAAGTCTGCAGATGGCCTGTCCATTACCTCTCACCAAAAGCTGCTGCCCACTCTTCATTTAATGGCTGCCCTATCTCTCCTTGTCTCCCCCTACACCAGCATTAGGATCAGCAAGGAACGCCTTCCAAATGTACTTTGGAGGGTAAAGTCCACAAAAGGAATGAGCTGTTTTTCTACCACCTTGAGCAGGCCCCCAAACACAAGTGCCACAATCACCAGCAACTCTTGACCCTTAAATCTTAAGTTACATGCTTTCCTCCTGAAAATTAGAAATGGGACACACTCTATTCTCTACACATGGGTTACAAATAAAAGTGAAAAGAGAAATGATGATAGTGTTCAAAGAAATAAAAATCATTACAGGGATGGATGAAAGCTGAAAATTATAGGAAGGGCCACAAGGCTGGTACTACAATGTCAATCCTGCAAGCTGTTAGCCATTTCCTAAAAAAGAAAATTGCAAAAGCATGAATGTGTGTCATGAGCATCCATCCCACAAGAATGAGACACACATCCATCACCTTCACGGAAAAGACCAGAATCTTGCTTTTCCTTACAAGAGCATTCAAGCCTACATAATATTGAAAGCTAGCGGTCCTTCCAGGAGCTATATATGGAAAACGATCTCTCTTCTTCCTTTCAGTGTCACATGCAAAAGTAGAAGCAAGTGCCCCTCTGCCCAGAGCTAAGTGTCTGGGACCAGCAATGGAAAGCAGAGGGGATAAGCTCCTTTTTCTTCCGTGTAGCATCAATTCTAGCTGCAGCTGCTATACCCCAAGATGGCCTCTTGCCAGCAGGCTCCAATCTGGAGAGTGGGAGCTAAGGGCAAAGGTTCAAAGTGGGCCCCTTGCCATTCATAGAGCAGTTGCCTAGTATCGGCTAGCTCAGGCATGGCTCATGCAGGACCTAACAGTATAGAGTTGTGTGTTCCCTTTACCATCTAAGCCAGTGTTTCTCAACCTCTGGGGTGTGACCCTTTGAGGGTCACATATCAGATATTTACATTACAATTCATATCAGTAGCATGATTATAGTTATTCAGTAGTACTGAACATAATTGTATGGTTAGGGATTTCCACAACATGAGGAACTGTATTAAGGAGTTGCAGCATTAGGAAGGGTGAGAACCACTGACAAGCAGTAGCAGCCCCTAATGACATTGTCTATGATCACCAACCTGGCAGTCAGGTAAGCAGAGGGTCCCTGGCCTCCTTTGTGCTTTGCTTGTGCCCTAAGCCCAACTATCAGTCCCTCTAGTCCTCTGTGCTTCA
Source organism: Rhynchomys soricoides (assembly GCA_019843965.1). NCBI lineage: Eukaryota > Metazoa > Chordata > Mammalia > Rodentia > Muridae > Rhynchomys > Rhynchomys soricoides. The sequence goes on along the minus strand of JADRCH010007686.1, from coordinate 989,241 downwards.
CTGGCCAAGTCCTCAGCTGTGGAGAGGGCTCCCCAACTACCCTCTCAAGAGCTCCCATCCATCTGCATCCCTCCTAGATGGGCAACTGAGTAGGCACTGGCTCAGGCACCTGGACGCAAATCCTGGTGAGCAGAGGATCTTGAAGTGGCACTTAGTCAGAATGCAGAATCCTCTCAGGACCACACCTGAACTCTGCAATCAGGACCTAGAGCTCGAGATCCACTTGCCTCAACTTCACCAGAGCCCCCAAAAAGCCACCCACTCTGCTCCAAGTCCAAGCTAAGGTCCTCAGAGGCTGCCCCTGCAGCTTCACCGAAGGACTGATTGTGCTTTCCTTATGTAAAGGAAACAGAACCCCAAGACCAGGCCATCTGCCTTCAAACTGATCACCAGAAATAGAGCGGCCATACAGAGTAGTAAGAGTTTATCATCTTTTTTTCTGAGATTATCATTTCTTTCTTTCTAGGACTACAGCATGGTCTTCTGCAAGAGGTACTGTTGAGGCTTAGGGCCAGATTACATCGTGTACCTTAAGGGAAGCAGCATTCTTGGGATCTCAAGCAGTAGACAACAGTAGTGACAACCAACAGGGTCTCCACGCATTTCAGTAATCATTGGGGTAAGAAGCCAAAAAGTAATAATAAATAAATAAATGAAGCACTGGCTGAGAACCACAAACCAATTCTGACCTCTACTGGCAAGAAACTGTCAAGATTAGTCTTCCAAAATGTGTGGCTCTGTTTAAGTAACAAAGATACAAATATGACCAGAATAAAGTAGGACAGGTTTGATGCGTGCGTGTGCGTGTGTGTGTGTGTGTGTGTGTGTGTGTGTGTTTTCCATTTTAAGGAGGTGAAGACTAAGGAAACACAGGTCTACTTTTTTGTAGCCTGTACTAGGTTAAAAATAATTTCTGTTATTTGTCCTCACTAATAAGCAAAATATGTAAAATGGATTTTAAATGAGAGACTTTAAACTTTTTCATTTGCTTATCATTTTAAAAGATGTATTTAACTCTTATTTATGTGTCTGAATGAGTGAACACACTTGTGAGCAGGTACCTTCAAATGTCAAAAGAGGACATCCAATCAACTGGAACTAGAGTTACAGGCCATAGTGAGCTGCTGAGAAGCCGAACTTGGGTCCTCTGGAAGAACAGGAAATGCTAATAACTGCTGAACCATCTCTCCAGCCTCTTCCCAAATTTAAATTTAAATAATACCAAGTACTGGCAAGGTGCACAGAAATGGAATCCCAAGAAGCTATGAAAAAGCCAATGGGTCAAGTCACTATGGAACATTAATTAGAAGTATTTTCCAGAAGATGGAGTGTGGCTACCTCAAATTCTTGCATCTGCATACACATAGCCAAAGACACTGATGATGATAGTCTTTGTAGCACTCTTCATTGAAGCATTGAAAGAACATGAGTGTCTACCAATGCAGGGAAATGAATAAAGTAAATGTGACACATGCTGTCAAAGAAATATTATTCCATATACTAATAGAAAGAAACAACAAAGCACAATTAAGACAGATAATTCTGTTGTGGGGAAAAGAATACATATTCTTTTAGCAGCAAATTTGAGTTTTACTCTGCCTCCAGCTTTGACAATCAAAAATGTTTCCAGATATTGCAAAATATCCTCTGAAGAGCAAAATAATCACTTGATAGAAACTGCTGAAGTAGAACTACATATTTTTAACAAAAAGATAGGAGCTAGAGAAGTGGATCAGCACTGAAGATACTTGCAACTCTTCTAGATTTAGTTCCCAGGGTCCACACCAGGCAGCTCATAACCACCAATGGCTACAGCTCCAAGGAATCTGATGCCCTTTTCTGGCCACTGAAGGCATTCTCTCTCTCTCTTTCTCTCTTTCTCTCTCTCTCTCTCTCTCTCTCTCTCTTTCTTTCTCTCTCTCTCTTACACACACACACACACACACACACACACAGAGAGAGAGAGAGAGAGAGAAGCTAAATAATAAATAAATACATACATAAATAAAAATAAATCTTTTTACAAAAAGTTGTGATGGTGGTGGTGGTGGTGGTGGTGGTGGTGGTGGTGGTGGTAGTGGTGGTGGTGGGGTGCATATTTTTAATCCCAGCATTCGGGAGGCAGAGGCAGGCAGATCTCTGTGAGTTCAAGGGCAGCCTGCTCTAAAGAGTGAGTTCCGGGACAGCAAAAGCTACACAGAGAAACCCTGTCTTGAAAACCAATAAAACAAAATAAAATAAAATAAAATAAAATAAAATTGAAATACTTTTAGCACAACTAAATACAAATCCTATATTTTCCAAATTTTATACATGGACAGGTCTAATGGAATCGTGTGAATTTATTTTAGCAACTACTCTGAACAATGATTGATTGATTTTCTTTTAAGCAATTTGCAATCATGTATGTATGCATGCACTGAAGAACCAGGCTGCCTCCATCGTAAACTTAAAAGCCATCTTACAGTGAAGACAAACTAGGTCCATTCCTGTTTACGATTAAGCCTCTGTTTCTGAAGGATTAGGCTATGCCCCACCTGTAGCCTTAACTACAGATGGTTCTGTACTGCTTGTTCCAGGAATGACGATCATGTCTTTGTTTCATAAAGTTGTTGATAACCATCTTGCAGTCCTGCCTTTGTTTCAAAGGGTTATATGGCCATCTCTGACTACGTTGTTATGGCTACCCGTTGTTATGGCTACCTTGTTCTGCCCTCCTCCAACCATGTCTTTGTTTCAGGAGGGACTAACTTGTTATCCTTATGTTCTGCTCCTGTAACCCTGCCTGTTTTGCCTGCCAAATCCCCCATTTGGAAATCTCTTCTGAGCTATAAAAGTCTTGTCTTCCTCACATCCAGTGCTGACCTCTGGAACCCTGCCTTAGGGGGACGCAGCCCATGTACATGAATAAAAAAGCTTGCTTTAGTTAATTTGACCATGATGAATTGGGTCTGTAGTCTTTCTCCTCCCATCTTTGGGATTTACAGTACCATGCACATGCTGGTGCCTATGGAGGTCAGAAGAAGGCATTGGGTTCCCTGGAACTGGAGTTGTGGATAGTTTGGTGCTGGGAACTGAACCTGGGTCCTCTGCAAATGCAGTAAGTGCTTTTAACTGTGCTTTTAACCGCTGAGTCATCTCTTCAGCCCTTGACCAATGATTTTTATCAAAAAAAAATTTTATTAACATCTACATGAATGGCTTCTTTCAGCAACTCACTAAAAAAGGGGGGCACAAATGTTCCCTCTGCCTCCTTAAATGTATGAAGCACTGACCTGAAGGCAATTCTCTGTAAATTGGCTCCATAGCTACTTCTCATCAATGAGGCCAGACAAAGCCAAGAGTGGTAAGAATTAGGCTCTTGTTTCTGAAAATTAGGACTAAAAATGAACTGGCCTGTAAGCACGAGACGGGTAAGTAATCCCCTTACTTTTCCATGGGCACAAGAACACATTGTTCATTTTAGGTCACAAGACTTATCCTTGGATAATTAAGTAGAGCAGGAAACCCATTACATGCTCTATGCTACTTCGAAAGAGAACGTAACATCTGCAATAGACTTCTATCTATCTTGCTAAAAGTGATAAATTATCTTAAAAGCCAATATTTGTTACATAGTTAAATGTCTGCTTGCCAGAAAACTAGACTAAACTTCTAACTAGCTGATAGTTTCCTGGAAAACAACTTAGAGCACTTTGGAATTCCTGTTGAAGTAAATCCTGCTTAAATCATTTGGAACCCGTGCTCCAAGCCAGGCCCAAACACCTACCCTCAATAAACCAACTAAAAGAGTCAAATTGAAAGTGGAAAGCATAAACGGAGATTTATTTAATGTGACCACATCGGAAGAGAGACTATAGGATCCAGAGAAGCCCCGAAGTCCATCTTGGAGGCCCTAAAGTAAGATCAAAGTTTCAATAGAGGGCCAAGGCTCTGTACATCTAGCATCTTCTGTCAAGGTGAGGTCCTGCCCATGATTGGCTCACCCTTGTCTGGGCTTCAGTCTCATCCTGTAAGGTGGTCTGAAATCTCTTTCCAGAAGACAAGTTCGTGCTTGGCTGGTACCTGCCTTTTCCTTCTCTCAGCATGAGATTTCTGGGGAAATTCTCATTTCTTGGGGGTCACTGTTTTGATAACAAGTAGTCAAATTGAAAGGCATGGTTATGTTCGAATATCTCTACATCTGTCAGGCCTGTTCAAGTACACAGCGGACTTTCAGAACAGGGCATTTACTTCTGGAGATACCACTACAGCAATACACTTCCTTAGGCTGACCCCATAGTCCAACTGAAGGAAAATGTGTTCCTCACACCATCATCACCTTTGGCCTTCAGCGAAAAATACTTCACTAGTTTTATACTTTGGTAGGTTAATGATAAGTAACAAAACTTCTATAGCCTGGGTGTCCATTGAAAATTGAATCACCTTTCAAAAAACAAAAAGCAAAAAACTAGATCTGATATGCACAGACCGCAATGTCCCAGGTTCAGAAGGAACACATTCCAAAGGTGAATTCCTCAAATTCTGAAATGTTACATAGCTCATCACATTTGCCCACGAACAGAAACATTTAGTTGAACAAAACCATGAACAGGGGAAATGTAGGCACGTGGGGGAAGTCACGGTGCCAGGAACACAGCAAAGTCCAGCATAGGCTGACAAGGAGAGCTAGTACACAAAAGAGATGCTTAGCATTATCCCCAAGAGGTAAGTGCTTTCTTTCCTTTTGAAATTTTGTAATGAGATCACCTTGTTTTTTGTTTAGATTGATTTTCTTCTAACTCCATGTCTGTGTCTGTGTCCGTGTGATTATTGTTTCATGCATGCAGGTATCCCCACAGAGGCCAGAAGAGGACATCAGACCCTCTAGTGCTGGAGTTACAGGAAGTTCTGGGCTACTCTACGTGAGAGCTGGAACTGAATTCATGTATTCTGAAAGAACACTGTGCATCTTTCACTGCTAAGCCCTCTACCCTTCTCCCTTATTTTTATTTTTAAAAATTATAGTGCTAGGGGGATGGAAGGGAGGTAATAATGGATGGATATGATCAAAATATATTGCACAAATGTGTGAATTTTTCAAAGAATAAGTTTTAAATGTCATTAAATAATTTTTCTTTAAAATTAGAAAAAGCATGAAGAGAATTTAGGGCAAATTATTTTCTTATTTTTCTATATACTTTCTTTTTAAAAAACTTGTCTTTGTATAATACATCATCATCATCATCATCAATCATTATTATTATACATGCATACAAATACACATGTGTGGAAACTGAGGAGATAGCTCAGTTGTTAAAGTACTTGCAACATGACCATGAAGACCTGAGTTTCAGGTCACTGCCACTAAGAGAACAAAGGAAGCAGAGACAAGTGGATCTTGGAGCTTGCTGGCTAGCCAGTCTAGCCAATCCTTGAGCCCAAGGCTCAATGAGAAACCCTCTGTTAGAAAAAATAAAGTGGAGAACAAGAGAGGAAGACACGCAAAATCAAACTCTGGATTTCACACACACACACACACACACACACACACACACATACATGCACATGCACATGCATTCACAAATCATATACAAACATGCCCACAAAATTACTTCCAAAATAAAAGTAAAAATAAAGGGGAAAGATCTACTTTAACTATGCATGTGAGTATACAAATATACATTTCATGTGTTTTACTTCCTCAAAATCTACTCTTCCATTTCTTTATATATACATATATGTATGCATATATATACATATACACACACATGCACACACACACACGTACGTGCAGCACATGCACACATACACACACACTGAAATAGGGTTTCACTATGTAGGCATAGTAGACCTATAACTCAGTTTGTAGGCCAGGCTAGCCTCAAACTCCCTGCCTCTGCCTCTGGAATACTGCCATTAAAGGTATGTGCCATCACACACAGCTTCCTTTTCCTTTTTATATTTTTTATTTTTTTATGCCCACATTAGATATTGGGAATCTGAGAGAAATCAACTGATAGTTATCCTTTTCTCTGGGCTCTGAATTATTGCAAAAGTCACTCTTTAGTAAAGCACTTAAGGCTTGAAGATAAAAGGACTCATTGGTGACTATTTAATCCCCGGGCAAAGTTTTCTTCCTAATCTTAAAAAACAAACAAACAAACAAAAACCTGTAATTAAACCAAAAGAGGGTAATGCATGCCTGTAATTCCCAGTAGTCAGGATGCTGAGACAGACGAATCAGGATTTCAAGACCATCTTCAGATACATAATGAATTGAAGGCCAGCCTGGACCACATGAGACTGTCTCAAACCACCACCAAGAACAAGAACAAGAACAAGAACAAGAACAAGAACAAGAACAAGAATCCTGAAATGAAATAAGTTCCACCATAACTGTCTTTGGTAGAGTTGATTTGAGACAGGTATCATGTGCTTGGATCATACACAGCAGTCTGTACAATATGGAAACTTCCAATCTCTCTCTTTTTTTCTTTTTGGTTTTTCGAGACAGGTTTCTCTGTGTAGCCCTGGCTGTCCTGGAACTCACTCTGTAGACCAGGCTGGCCTCGAACTCAGAAATCCACCTGCCTCTGCCTCCCGAGTGCTGGGATTAAAGGCGTGCGCCACCACTGCCCGGCGGAAACTTCCAATCTCAAAGCTCCTTAACTGTACACAGCAAGTACAGCCTGACAGTTCTACTAGTTAACAGCACCAGTAAAGCATGGAGGGAGCAGACAGGGCAAGCTTGCTCCCAGATGCTTTATCCAGCCCACCAGGCATTTCACCTCACAACTGGAGGCACAGGAGAGGGAGTAGAGAGCCACCAGGAGTGGTGTTCTAATCACAAATAGAAAGAGAAAGAATCTCTACAAATAGAGAAGATTCATCAGAAGAGTAGGGAAACAAATGTAAAACAATTAAAACTGCCCAGGCATGGTGGCAAGCACCTTTAATCGCAGAGAGACAGGGCAGGCAGATCTCTGTGAGTTCAACACCAGCCTGGTCTACATAGCCCCAAGATAGCTAAGGCTACATCATGAGACCCTGTCTCAAAAAACAAAAACAAACAAACAAAAAACTGACCATCACAACAAAAACTATTTTTAAAAAGTTTGTACAAAGTACTTTTAAGAAAATTAGCAAGATATATATGTGATATATACCAATGTGGTGTCCATATTTAGGTTACTTTTTAGAGAATAGATTTCTTTGATATTACCTAGCTCTCTGCAAGAAAATTATACATGTACAACAGAAACATGGAAAGCTTAGGACATAAAAAATGCAAATATAATTTTGATCATGGCTATTGATAGTCATATTACCCATTGAACAAAGGGAATATAATAGAAATTGTAAGCTGAGCTCCATTGTGAACATTTAAGTATTCCATAAAAATGCAGGTTCCCAGCTGGTCATGGTGTCTCATGCCTGTTACTCCAGCACTTGAATGGCTGAGGCAGAAGGATCACCACAAGTTCCAAACCAGCCTGGGCTCCACAGCAAGTTCCAGCCCATGCAAATTTACATAGAAAGTTACAAAGCAAAACAAGGGCTGGAGAGATGGTTCAGTGAACTCCCACAAGATGTCCTGACTTCCACTTGCATGTCATGATGTGTGCACACACATGCACGCTCACGCACACACACACACACAATAAGTAAGTAAATAAGTAATAATATTTTTAAAAAACAAAAATGCTGCTCCCTTAAATCAGTTGAGGGTACTAGATCGTGTTCACCATAGGAAGTTGAAATAATGTATTATCTCAAACAGACACTTGAGATTTCATGCTGTCAGCTTACTCTGTTGCTTCTCTGTTGGGAACTTTTCTCATGGAGAATGCCACCATTGCTCTGAAGAGATATTCTTCATCCGTGTCCCAGACATACTGAAAGAAAAGGGAAAGTAGAGGTGACTGGGATGGGAAAGAGTGCTATGTTCCATCACCCTCCTTTTTTTCTCTTTCCCGTCCACCTCCATATGTTTCTCACGCAGCAGAGATCATGACAACTCACAATCTTACACATCCTATAATTCCAAGGTTGACCTTTCCTGTTGCACTCTCTTAGACTCTGCAATGTCATTGGCCTGTCAACAAGCTTGATATTTGGACACCTCATCCTAGGACATCTTGAGAGTTTTGTTAAGATCAGCCCTTTTGGAATGGGGACAGCAGATAGGTAACATGTAGCTACTAGAGTCTCCTAGTATCATAGCAGATCTACAAGGATTCGCCACCAGAGGAATTAGATTTTGATAAGGCTTACAAGATTAGGTTTTAGTTGTTGCACCCAGAGATTGAGTTACTATTGTTTCTGGAAAAAAAAAAAAAGATCTGGTGTCATACTGAGATGGAAACGTATTTTATCATGACTACTCTTGCTTTCTTTGAGTGCTGAGGAAGGAACAGTAGGAAAATTAGACAATCCTAAGCAACAGCAGAAAATGTATCCTCTGATTACCTTCTCTATATATGAAGGGTATATTCTTTCCCAAATAGCTTTAGGGTCCAGCAGTGGTACAGCCTTACAGTAAGTAACCTTAGTACCCAGGAGGGTGGTGTAAGAGACTTAGGTCAGCCAGGTCTATATAAAGAGTTCCAGGCCAGCCAGAACTGCATATTGAAAGCTTGTCTGACAAAAATTATACATATAAAGCTAGAGAGATGGCTCAGCAGTTAAGAGCACATACTGTTATTCCAGAGGATCTGAGTTCAGTTCCCAGCACCCACATCAGGTGGATAATAATCACCTGGAACTCCAACTCTGGAGGATCTGACATCTTCTGATTTCTATGGACACACACAAAATAAATCTTAATTTTAAAATATAAATATATATAGATATTACTTGTATATATAATTTTATATACAATATTATAAATGAGTATACACTTATACACATTCTTGTGTATGTGCACACACAGGAAAACCTTGTTGTGAGGATGTGGAGACAGGGAAGGAGCCTGCTCAAATATAAATGAGAATGTCAGTGTAGCAAACAAAAATGACGATGCCAGCCAGAACTTGCCAGAGCATGGCTTTAAATTGCATTTTGGATCTTGGAAAGGATACCTTAGTTCCTCTTACAAAATGAGCATGAGCTATGTCAGCAGGGGTGCTGCTTATCCATGGAGTAAAGCTCACAGCTCCTGAGATCTGGAAAAGACTAACTAGTGCTGCTTTGTGTTGGGAATTGAGCAGAGAGAACCAAGTTGAGTCGAGGGGAAGACTAAAAGCCTGTGTGTCTATCGGTCTAGTCACATTTCTACTATGGCTTTCAAAGCATTTCCGAGTGGTTTCCAGACAAAGCAAGCAACACGTATAGTAATTTTTAAAAATGTAGAACTGAAGAATAATAAGGAAAGAGTTGCTTAGAGTTATAGTCCTGGCTTAACACCCACAGACCAAAATAGCACCCGGAAGAGACATACACAAGAAGGCTAGTAGTACTTCATGTACCTGTTGTCCAGATATCTGGCATACAGCCAGTATAAGTATATACAACTGAATGTACTGTTAGAGCACACTTGTGACTTCATGGACCACACAGTGCATATTAATTGCATGTATTTATCTGTCATCTCAGATGCCCTGCTTCCTCATGTGAATAATACTTCTACCAAGCCCTCAGATCTCCCAGGTCATTTTATTTTCTGCTTACATCTAAGAACACTGAAACCTCACATTTTAGCTTAATAGTCAAAAGTAACAAGAGAGTCACAAAAATGGGGCTTGTTTAATTTTTTTAAAAGACTTTTCATTTCTTTTATGTATTCACTGACGTGTTCTTCAGACACACCAGAAGAGGGCATCAGATCCCATTACAGATGGTGGTGAGCCACCATGTGGTTGCTGGGAATTGAACTCAGGACCTCTGGAAGAGCAGTCAGTGCTCTTAACCACTGAGCCATCTCTCCAACCCCTAATTTTAAATTCATCATGCCCTACCCTCAAATTCCCTGCTCACCTCTCAGCATTCACCATAAGTTCTTTGTCTCAAGAAAATTGTCTGTCCCAAGACTGCTTCAAACTTCCTACACCTCACCCCCAATCATAACATTGTCCCTTCCTCCTCTGACTCTCCCTGGATGCTATTGGTTGTATATAGTCCCTCCAACAGCCGGAGCAGAAGACTGGGGCTTTCACTTGCTAGGCAAGCTCTCCACCACTGAGTTGATCCCTAACCCCTGAGTTTGTAATTCAGAGATAATGTCTCAACTTAGTGAATTAAACTCCCTTGACCTCCTAAGGCAAAGAAACAAACCTTCCACCACCAACATACATCCTAACCACTTCCTCTCCTGAAGTGCCAGACACTTCTCTCCTGATAATGGCTAATCCCCACATGTGAGCTAAGAATGCCTCTGCTCCTCCCTTCTCAGACTTGAAACAACATCAGTATCTTCCGTGTACTCAAGTCCAGCTGGAGCCTGTCCACTGACTTTTACTCATGCTCAACTTGTCTCCACTAAACCAACAGTAAAAACCCGTGGCTCTACTTGATCTTCTGACTGCTAGCTCTCTCCAACCTTTCACAATCAGATCTCACTCTCCCTTCTCCTAACAGGCTCTTATGTATTTCAGGCTAACTTGGTAATGAAGAATGACGGTGAACTTCTGATCCTTCTGCCTCCATCTCCTAAATGCTAGCAGGCCTGGTTTATGGAGTGCTAGAGATGGAACTCAGGGCCTCACATGTGCTAGACAAGCACTCTACCAGCTGAAGTACAGCCCCAGTCTCCTGACCCAGCCTCCAGACTGAGCCAAAGTTCTTATAGGAGTGACCGATACTTCTACATGTTCACCCCCAACTTACCCTACTTATTTTATCCCCCTCTCCAATATCTGACTTTTCGGTTCTACAACTTTCCAAAAACAGCTCCTGCTAACCTCCTCAACCTTCATATTGCTCCACAGAATGAGCCCGGCCTCTCAACAGCATTTGATGCTTTAAACGGTTCCTCTGTCTTGAAACAACCCCCCCCCTTCCCACCCACCACCAGCATGGCACACATTCCCATGAAGTCCCCTTTGTTCAAGGTCCTTAAATGTCATGTTCTTCCTCGCAGCTTCAGTTCCAGACATCCTGGTCTTTCTTCCATCCTTCATGTTCACTAAGCTCCATGTGATTATTGCTATGTTCACATGTGACACAGTCCTCTGCCATGCTTCCCTCCTTCTCTGTTCTGTGTCTGTTCATGGTTATATAAGACGTTGCAGAAGTGCCTGAGACAAAGGCTCCTGCTGAGGCCAGAACCCTGTATACTTCTCCTTCCTGTAATACTTCTCAAGATTGCACATTTGCATTTGCTTTACTGACTATTTAATGGACAACTGACTCTCTCACTACTATAAGCTCTGCGGGGAACAGACAAGCTCAGTGTTAGCTGCCATTACATCTCTAACATGCAGCCAAATCTAAAGATCCTGTGATAAGAGATCTTGTACACTGGCTGGGAGCAGGGTCTCTGCAGTCAAACTCTCTGGGTTTGCCATTTACTGGCTTGAGATCTTCAAAGAGTCGCATATGATTATGGGCCTGTGTTTTTTCACTTATCCAATCAGAATGGACGTAACTGTACTCAAAGGGGTAAGGGCTCAGAAGCTGATAGGAGTTCAGTGCTTAGAAGAGCCCACACTAGGAAGTAGAATAATGCCTTAATAAATGTTTGTTTTATACGCTATTATAACAACTATTACTTATCAGATAAATAATGAAAGCTCCGGCAGCTGATTGGTCAGCAAATAGAATACTTTCAAATCTCTTTAGCAATCTGGGTTTCATTTGTTTGTTTGTAGTATGAGGCGTTAGTATCACCTATTAGTTTTTTTAAAATGCAGAGCACACCAGGAAACTGACACTAAAATTAGCCAATAGCATCTTCTTAGTTCAATGATCTTTCCTACTCTTCCACCCCTTACAGACTCTGAGGATTTTAAATTTCCATTATTTCAAGCACAATTTCTGTACTGTCACCTTCATAGATGGGAAGAATTGAAGCTTCACATAGAACTGGACAATTTTGTACTATGAAATATATTAGTAGCAGCAGTCTTTCTTTCTGATGACTAGAAAACAGACTGATAACATTTAGATGCCCACCGTAGTGAAGGGCAGACTTACCTCAGACAGCACATCTACATCAGACCCGATAACCCCCTTTGCTCTATGTTCCTGGACAAAGTCTTTCAAGTTTGCAAAACTGTTTTACATACCACAATTTCCCCGTGTATTTTCAATCACTCACTACTGATTATGTACTTGAAGCAAACTCATTCTATCAGTGACTCCCATGGTACTGTAGTCTAGCTTTGGCAAAAGATCAGACTTGAAGACTCAGAGAAGCCATCTATTTGAAAAAGTCCAGAGCTATTAGAAAACAAAACTTGAAATGAGCCAGCAGGTGTTCTACTTACTGCTTTGTCTCCAAGAGCTGCTCTGATGCTAAGTCTTACTTTAAAGGCATTTTCTGCATCTGCCAGAGAGAGGGGGAAAAAAGAAAAGGGAAAAAACAAAGAGCAGTAAATTAGGATAAACTGTGAGAAAACGGAGCCTGATAAATCCTAATGTTTAACACAGCCCAGATGAACGTAACAAAGAACTACAGTTGATCTGTACCAGTGCCTCTGCAACTTGAACAAAATGCCTAAGAAATCACTTACATTTTCCCTTCAGACTCCTAAGAGTCATTGGTTCGACTTTCAAGCCACATGTCCAAAGACTTAGGAAAAAAATTATTCTTTTTTTCCCCTCCACTCTATGACTTCTCAAGCATTTAAAAATCTGTTAATTTATTTTTTAAGCTTCAAGGCTACATACCTGGATGGCAGAGTTGAGCGTGAATAGTAGTCACCAGGAAAAAGAGCACCCACAACATTCTTTCAGAGTCGTGAACAGAAGACAAACTGAGGGGAAAAAAATCCACTCTCTACTTAAAGCTGCTTTAACCATTCTGTGACCCGGATTAGGGTATCGGAGAAATCAGCGAGCCACCATCTAAAAGGTTTAATAATTAACGCCCATCAGTTAGGTTAATACGTCCATAGAAGCGAACCATCTCCTGTCAGTTATTTACGAAAATCTATTTGAGAAGCAGGTTAGTCGTTTCTTCCTCAAACTCTACCTCAGAAAAATGTTTCCTGAGCTGACATAATCAGAAGCCTCCCTCATGCCTCCTGTAGTTGTCTGGTTAAGCTCAACGTGGAGAGCACTGAGTTCTCCCTGGAGGTTTTCTTTCGCAGAGTCTTTGTGCCCTTTCAGGTGAATCTGTCTGATTCAAAGTTAGGCTATCATACTTGAGAAACAAATATAATTCGTTTTTCATCTCGGGTGAGTAAAGGGAACAACACTTCCAAGAATGCTGGTTGGTAAACAATTCCCAACTAGAGGATGGTTGGGTTGAACCCTAAGATCTGGCTGCTGTCCAAAACTCAACATTAAAGATATGAAGCCTCACTGCTGGATATGATGACCATTAGATGGCAATGATGATGGTGGTGGTGGTGGTGATGATGATGATGATGATGACAATGACGATAACGATGACGACAACGACAACGACAACGACGATGGTGATACCTCCCCTGAATGATGCTCTGTCCTGGTGCCACTGGGTACAAGTGAATGCTAACCCCTTAAAAAGGGGTTGGAACTGCTAAGAAACTGTAATTTAGTTAGGTTGCTACATGGTGCTAGTGACAACATTGTTCAGTGCAACTATTAAACATTGACGAAGACCTACTTACTGTGAACTAGGTTCTCTGGATTATTTCTCAAATCCTCACAGTGGTTACAATCATCTCACATATGAGGTATCCAAGGACTGGGAGTTAAAGTCACTGGGAGCAATGGCATGAGTAGAATGTCTCTTTCCCAGCTACCCTGACTTACCGTGAACCTTGTCACCCAAAGTGAAATTACAACCAACCCCTGAGATACTCTGAGATCTGAGATAGTGGGATGAAAAGTTCTACCCCCCCAGTGGGCATCCTTCCAACCATGGCAGTAGAAGTCCCCTGGGGTCTATGCCTGGGCTTTCCTCTCTCCCTCGTGCCACCTCCTTCCTGGAAAGTCATGAGTGGGAAGATGAGCTCGGGTGGCTCTGATGTTAAGTAGGACATTGGGGTTTTGACGCAACAAGGAGGAAGCTATGAGCTGGGACATGTCTGTTCCACTTTGAGAGACACAGTGAGGGCGGGATATTGTAGGAGATGGCTCTTTCTGTTAGCTCGACCCACCTGAGGAAGGCTTTTACCATCTCCTCCACCTTGGCACCAAAGACGCTGAGAGAAGATAAGCTGTCCCAGAGGAAGAGGCAGCCAAGCCAGCCCAGCCATAATAGCAATGTCCCTGTTAAATGCAATGGAAATTTCCCAAAGGAAAAAGCTGACCTAATTCCCGGAAAAAAAATAATAGGCTAGATGAACTTATGTTGAGAAGGAAAAGTCAATAAACACAGAGAGATAGAGATTCAATCAGGACACAGTGTTAGAGACACAGACATCTGATTCAGTTTGCTTGTAGTCTTTCATTTCATAAAAGTAATAAATTCCCATATGCTCTTAGATGGATGTGACTGGGATTGCAACAAAAGCAACACTAAAAGACTGAGTCTTAGCCGGTGTACAACATTCATTTCCAAAAATGTCTTCTTTGAACAGTTATTGTTTCACAGTGATCTCTCTCTCTGTCTCTCTGTCTCTCTGTCTCTCTCTCTCTCACACACACACACCTGAGGGCACGGCATTGCACACATGTTGTGCACAGACATACATGTAGGCAAAACACTAATATACACAAAATAATAAAAAGAAGAAAATACGGATAAGTAAAAAGAAATGCTTTCAATCCACCTAATACCATCAGTATGAATGACTAATGTGAACATATTTTAATAAATAACACACATTTTTCTTAGCTTTGAACTTTTTTCTTTCATTTTCATTCCCTTCCTTCCTTTCCTCCTGCCTGTCTTCCTTCCTTTCCTTTCTTTTCTTCCTTTCTTTCTTTCCCTTTCTTTCTTTCGTTTTGAAGGGTAGCCCAGGTTGCCCTCAAACTCACTGAATATGCAAGCATGACCTTGAACTCTTGATTCTCTGCTTCCACCTCCTAAGCGCCACAATTTTAAACATGTACCACTATACCTGACAGCTCTATGTCTTCTGGTCTGTTCTTATGAAATATTGTTTGGCTCATATAGTGGCACAATCAGAACAACGTGGTTTGGTGTTGGAGCTTGAACATGGACCCTTGTCTTCTCTCCTTAAAGGAATACTGCTATTCCACGGAATCTAGTGAGTTGGTTTTAAAATGATACTTATGGAATAAAGGTAACTTTTTACATCTAAATACCAAAGAGTATATTTTCTTCTTTTGTTGTTGTTGTTGTTGTTGTTGTTGTTTTGAGACAGGGTTTCTCTGTGTAGCCCTGGCTATCCTGGAACTCACTCTGTAGACCAGGCTGGCCTCGAACTCAGAAATCCACCTGCCTCTGCCTCCCAAGTGCTGGGACTAAAGGCGTGCACCACCACTGCCCGGAGTAGTTTCTTATTTTCTGTATGTCTGTGGTGTATGTGGTTGTATGAGTGTACTCTCATGTGTGAGTGGGTATGTATGTATGGTTTCATGAATGTCAGAAGGGAATGTTCTGCTCTGTCACTCTCTGCCTTACCACTTGAGACAGGGTGTCTCACTCTGGCCTAGGAGATAGGCTGGGTAGTCAGGAAACTCCAGTGATCCTCCTGTCTTTGTCCCACTACAGTCTGGAGGTTCCAGGTTTGAGTCCACTAAGTCCTCATTCTCAGGTAGTAAGTGCTCTAACCCACAAAGACTCATCTACTCAGAATTCAGAATAACTATCTATTTATTAATGTGTGTGTGTGTGTGTGTGTGTGTGTGTGTGTGTGTGTGTACCATATGTGTGAGGCACATGTATGCAGTGCCATGGTGCTCATCTAAAGGTCAGAGGTTAACTTTGTGGACTCAGTTCTTTCCTTTGACCTTTAAATGGGTTCTGAATATCAAAGTTGGGTTGACAGGCTTGCTTAGCAAGTACCTTCACCTGCTGAGAGTCATCTCACTGGCTCCCAAGGGGTTTTGTTTGTTTGTTTGTTTGTTTTCTTCTTATTCATTATTTGTGTGATGGTGGTGTTTTATGTGCACGAGAGACAGACAGAGAGAGAGAGAGAACATGGACCTCGGCTCTTGTGTGGAGATAAGAGAAAGCTTTCAGTGTCCTTTTTTTTTTTTTTTTTTTCCAATCTAGGACCAAATTTAGGTCTTGAGCCTTGCATAGCCTTTATCTGCTACACCATTTTGCCAGCCTATCATTAACTGGCAGTACATTCTAACAGCTGCCTTTTCATTATCTATAAGCTCATTATGATCATGGGGTTGAACCAGCTGCTGCAATAATAAATTTCTTTCATTATTTCAACTGTTTTTTAATATGTTTGGTTAGGTTGTTGTTGTTATGTGTAGGGTTGTGGGTCCCTTGTCTGCTCTGCTACAGTGCATGGCCGCTTGGATGAGGGGAATTGACCAAGCTTATCCCATGATGTCCCCTGGCTGGTACTGGGCTGTAGTGAAGCCCCAGGACACTGTTGGGGAGGGGGAAGCACAGTCTGAGGCCCAGGACAGCAGGAGCTGGTTCGGGGGTCTCTGGGCTTGAGACGAGGCCAGGGCCATCTGGTTCTCAGGCTCTTGGACATCCAGGTGCCACTGGAAAATCACAGAAGAGCTGAGAAGAGAATCTGAGCTGGTGGGCTGGATCTGGCTGGGGGGAGTCGTGGGAGATTAGACAGTGGCTCTGTAGGCAAAGGCCTTCTCCATGGCTCCTCACATCAGATCCCGATGAAAAGAGGCAGTCCATGGTTTTAAGGCATTTATTGTCATGGTGGAAAGTGGATGAGTACTTTTCATCCCACTATCTCAGATCTCAGAGTATCTTAGGGGTTGGTTGTAATTTCACTTTGGGTGACAAGGTTCACGGTAAGTCAGGGTAGCTGGGAAAGAGACATTCTACTCATGCCATTGCTCCCAGTGACTTTAACTCCCAGTCCTTGGATACCTCATATGTGAGATGATTGTAACCACTGTGAGGATTTGAGAAATAAAGGATTTCTCAAGGATTTGAGGGTGAGCCTGAAGTTAAATACCTTTTGCAGGGAGAAGTGGCTGGGAAGGGGAGTTTATTGGCTAAGTCCTTGAGACCTTTAGGTACCTCATTAAAATGGAGATCTGTCTTGAACCTATGTTACCACAGGTCATATCCTCTACATGGGGGGGGGGGTGTTGCCCTTACATGACTGATGGCCACAAATTTAAGGCGAGCTGCTAGTGACAGGGGATGGTGCCCTGGAACTGGCAAAGCTCCTACCATCCCTTCAGGGTCACTGGGACTTTTAGCCTTAGCCCAACCAAGGACCTCGCTATCTTTCACAGTCCCACAGTTGTGGTTGTTGTTGTTTGTTTCTTTTTGTTTTTCTTGTTTTTGTATGTTAGTATACGAAAGCAGGTACCCAAGGAGAACAAATTATGGCATTAGATCTCCCTTGGAGTGGAGTTACAGGGGAGTTTTAAGTATCCAGTCCTGGGTGCTAGAACCAAACTCTGCTCCTCTGTAAGAACAACAAGCACTCTTAACTACTAAGCTACCTCTTCACCTGCCAACCCGGTAGGAGTTGTTTTTAGCTTATTTTATTTGTATAGTATCATGTTCTAAACCAATGCTTAAAATTCTCCCCCCCCCTTGCCCTTCCACAGCATTATTTTGAAAATGATAAGAAAGACTTCTAACTCTTTCTATGGTTATGCCACTGGACTCTATCACCTCTTTTCTTTCATATTTTGTTATTTATTTGCTTAACAGGTTCTCACTACGTAGCTCTGGTTGGCCTGGAACTAACTCTGTAGACTAGGAGAGTCTTGAACTCACAGAAATCCACCTGCCTCTGCCTCCTTAGTGCTGGGATTGAAAGTGTGTAGCCTCTCTTTTTGTTTCTTTTTCTTTCTTTCTTTTTAAGTTTTAATCTCAGACAGGGTCTCCCTAGCTTGTCCAGGCCTTGAACTCATTCTGTAACCCATTCAGTCCTTGAACTTTCATTCTTCCTGTTCCAGCCTCCCAGGTAGCTGAAATTACAGACCAGCACCAGCAGGCCCAGCTACTGTATTCTGTTTATTCTTTTTAGTATGTGTATTTGTTTCTCTCATTTGCCACTGAACTTGCCAAAGATTTACCTATTCGTGTAATTTGAGAAAGAACAAGATCATGGATCTAGTTTCCAATTCTGTTCTGATTCCTGATTTATTAACAGTTTATAATTTGTTAAGCCCTTATTTCTATGGCCATTATATGGTTCTTGACTTATTTTTCTAATTTTTGAATTGGTTAATGGGTTAATTGAATAGTATAATAATATGATACAAATAAAATAAGCTAAAAACAACTTCTAAAGGGGAGGCAGGTGAAGAGGTAGCTTAGCAGCTAAGAGTGCTTTATTTTTAGTACACATAGAGGGACCCGTAACTCCAGCTACATATGTAGCAGAGGAATGCTTTATCTGGCATCAATGCCAAGGGAGGCCCTTGGTCCTGTAGAGGCTTGATGCCCCAGTGTAGGGGAATGCTAGGGCAGTGAGGCGGGAGTGGGTGGGTGGGGTACTCTCATAGAAGCAGGGAGGAGAGGGAATGGGATAGGGGTTTTAGGTTTTAGGAAGGGAAACCGGGAAGGGGAATAACATTTGAAATGCAAATAAATAAAATAACCAGTTTTTTTTTTAAAGAGTGCTTTATTTTTGACCATTTTCAGTTCATAATGATTGCAAAAATCTAAGATTAGCAATATACTTGGAGTATTGTTCTAACTATATGACCTAAGACAAAATGATTGCATTCTTTTTTATTTATTTTTGTTTTATCAGATATTTTATATGTACAGGTATTTTGCCTGAATGTATGTTTGTGTGCCATGTATCTGTAGAGGTCAAAGGCAGGTGACAGCTCTCCTAGAATTGGAGTTACAGATAGTTGTGAGACATGGGTCTTCTGGAAGAGAAGCTTATGTTCTTAACTGATAAGCCATCTCTTCAGTCTCTACTGATCTGATTTTTATTTTTTAAAACTTTAAAGTTGGGGCTAGAGAGATGACTGATCAACTAAGATCGCTGGCTGCAGCTAGTCATGGTGGCAAACACCTTTAATCCCAGCACTGGAACGCAGAGGCAGGCAGATCTCTATAGCACCGGAGTTCAGTTCCCAGCATCCACATGGCAGCTCATACCATGTCCTCTCTACACCTCCTCAGAGACTGCATGTACATGGTATACTTACATGCAGGTAGGTGAGATACTCATACACACAAAATAAAAATTAATACCTTTTTAAAAGTTTACAAGTACAGTTTTAATTTTTCTCTCTATCTCAGTGATTATCGAAAAATATGTTCTCCACAGAAAAACAGAAACAGCAATGGAAAATGGGAGCATTTGTAATATAGACTTGTCTAGATCCTTTCATACAAATAAAGAGACACAAGAACAAGTGTCAACCAGGAGACACTGCCAATAATGTGAGTGGACATGTGAACGTACCACAAGTGACTTGTCCCAGTGAAAGTACTGAAAACAAACTCATTGTTAAGTAGCTTGATATAGATCTCAATAAAATACACAGAAAGCAGAGTTACATACCGGGGTTCTTGCTTCTCAGTGGACCTCCTGCAGTTTTCCAAACTTTGCACAGATTTGGTGTTCATTTCAATTACAAGGATTCTATTTGTTACATTTATTTTCTTGATTTGTGCATATGTGTACACAAATGTATGTGCCATGGGGTGCATATGGAGCTCAGAGAACAACTTTCAGGAGTGGTTGTCTTCTTCCATTATGTACAGGCTCTGGGGATCTAACTCAGGTCATCAGGCCAGCAGTTGCCTTTACTTGCCTGCCGTCTCACTTCCTCTTGATAATCTGTGTCTGTCTGTCTGCCTGCCTGCCTTCCTGCCCTCCCAGTGTATATATGTGTGTGTGTGTGTGTGTGTGTGTGTGTGTGTGTGTCTGTGTGTCTATGTGTATGTGTCTGTCTGTCTGTCTATTAATTTTGCAGTGCTGGGGATCAAACCCAGGAACTTATATATGCTAGATATATATATAGATATATATAGATAGATATAGATAGATAGATAGATAGATAGATAGATAGATAGATATATTTCTCATTTTATTTTGTATTTTGGAACAGGGCTCATTAAGTTGACCAGGCTGACTTTGAACTTGCTCTGTAGCCAGGCAGTCCTTAAACTTTGATTTTCCTACCTTAGCCTCCCATATCGTTAAGATCCCAGGCCTGCACCACCTGATCCAGTTTCATGTACAAATTTTAAGTAGTAAATTTCCAGAGGATTCTTATCTGTTTAACTTGCTTCATGAACTGCTAATTTTTGCAGTTTCAGTAACTTCTCAGTCACTGTGGTAATGATAACAAAGAAAAGAATTTCAATCGTGGAATATCACAATTTACTTCCAAATGTTCAGAGTATAGAGAGCATCAAGAAGATGTTTAGATTATTGTTGCCATAAGTGTTCAAAGGGGTAGCCAATATCCTGAGGCAGGAAATAGACATTGATCTCTGCATGTTTTTAATATCCTAGCCGTTTCTTGGCACATAACTATTGATCTCCTGCTCAGACATAAGTCAGTAAAATATGAGATAACGCAAAATGTGTCTCTTGTTCTACTGACTCGTGTAAGATGCTATTTTTTGTTTACTTGGTTCTTCTTTTTGTTGTTGTTATTGTTTTCTTTTTTGTTTGTTTGTTTTGAGACAGGGTCTCTGTACTGAGCCCTGGCTGTCCTTTAACTTGCTATGCAGACCAGGTTGGCCTCTGCCTCCTGAATGATGGCTTTAAAGGTGTATACCACCATGCCCAGCATAAGATGCTTTTAAAGCTCACTAAAGTTGTAAAAGTACATTTACCAATAATAAAGCAAGAAGTAGGAAGGACTGATGTTCTTCAAATTTCTTTAAAATTTGAACCTATTCTATTTGCTTGTCACAACTGGAATGATTTTATTCTCTTTACATTACAACACATGGGAAACCAAGATATTTCTGTCCATTCTGCAAAATCATTTTCTCTTTCTTTTCTTTTTGAGACAGGGTCCCACTATGTACCCTGGCTGGTCTGGAACTTACTATGTAGACCAGGCAGATATCAAACTCAGAGACCTACCTGCCTCTTTCTCCAGAGTGCTGGGAATAAACGTAGGTGTCACATGCAGGTCAGTTGTTTTCAGTTAGAGAGATTTTGTTCTCTGTAGGATATTGTCAGTATATGAAAACATTTTTGATTATCACAAATGGGAGAAAGAAACACACTACTGATAGCAAATGAAGAGGCCACTGATGCTGCTACGTCTTCTAGAAATTTAGGAACATCATTTGGGTCACTATCTAGTAATTTGTTCTTCTTGTCTGTTGTGAAGTTAATAGAAATAGCTCATGCAGGAAAAGCACGAGTTAATAGGAAACCAAATGTGTGTGCCAGGGGTAGGTATGTAAAATTACTCACATTGTAAAGATGGTATAACAGATGCTAGACAGATGGCTCAGTGGTTAAGAGCCCTTGGTGCTCTTGCAGAGGACCTGGGTTCAGTTCCTAGAACCCACATGGTCTTGATACCCCACAACTGTAGATAACTACAGTTCCAAGGGACCCAAGTCCCTCTTCTTATCTCCTTGGGCACTGAATGAACATGGTTCATAGACAGACATGGAGGCCAAACACACACATAAAAATAAATAATGCTTTTAAAAATTGTAGAACATCATTTGGGGGTTTTGTTTTTGAAAATAGTTTTTTTACTCAATATATTTTAGACATTTTAATAATTTATTTATCTTTATTTTATGTATATTGGCATTCTGTCTGCTTGTACATGTGTGTGAGGGTGTCAGATACCATGAAACTGGAGTTACAGGCAATTGTGAGCTGCCATGTGGGTACTAGGAATTGAACCTGGGTCAGAAGAACAGCCAGGGCTCTTAACTGTTGTGCCATCTCTCCAGCCCTTATACAGTATATTTTAATTTCAGTTTCCTTTCTCTCATCTCCTCCCAGATTCTCCCCAATTCTTTCCTATCCAACACTATTCCTTCTTTCTCTCTCTTTAGAAAACAAACAGGCAAACAAAACAAACAAACCAGAATAGATCAAAACAGAGAGAAACGGGGGGAGGGAGGAGCACAAGAAGCACACACATACACATGCAGAGACATATGTACACACACACACACACACACCCCACAGAAAGCAACAAAAGCACAAATCAGAAATCATAAAACCATAATATATAAGCAAAAGACAAGTGAGATGTGTGTGAATGTATGTGTGTACACTCCTTTAAGTGTGGTTTGTATATCCAATGAGGCTCTATTAAAATAAACTATTTTTTCCTTTGTGTTTCTCATTTGGAGACAGCTTCTTGGTTAGAATGGAAGATATGTTCACTTTCCCCTCTCAGGGCTGGGACCCCATTTGGCTTCAAGCTATGCAGGCCCTGTGCATGCTACCATTCCTGTGAGTTTGTATGTGTGTCGGCCCTGCAATTACTACTAATATAAGTTCACATGTCTTTTTACTAACATGGAAAATGAGAAAAAAAGTAATTTCCTGGTTATTGGAGCCATGAGCATACACATGCCAGTGATTCAAAAAGCCCATGATTATTTACATTAGTGTGTGCACACTGGAGACCCACTATCTTCCTCTCTCCCATTGTCCTTGACATTTGTACTCGAACCATTTCCACATTCAAATGCTCATAAGTGTTCCAGTGTGCATTTGAGAGAATCTTTGTACCCTAAAATCTGAACAAACCTGGCTTTCTAGAAGCATCTGTACTGAGCTACATTCCCCATTCTTTTCTGAAGGGGTCTCCCAGTTGTTGTTCCTCTACTTGATCATGGTCTCACCTCTGTCCTTGTGTATTTGTTTCCACAAGATTTCCTGAAATGGAGTCCTGAGAGCTTTTATTTGCCTTTAATCTCAGCCACTGTTCCAAGTCTGTCTTATTATCATCTCCTTTGAGGAAACTTTCCTTTGCTTTTTTTCCATACAGATTTGTAAGTGGTTCATGTAACACAGTCACTTTTTGTTCTTTCCCTTTCCAGTGTTCTCAAAGCACTTGGTTCACACGTGTACATCCATTTCTTCCCCCACATGATTTAGTTTCTGGTCCTACAAAACTCGAGCTTCTCCCCTAGCACATGCTTAGTTTTGCACACCGTAGTCCATGACTGAATCAAAGTTGCACATAACTGGACTTCTTTGGACTGAAAACTGAAATTCTAATAGCTTGACACCTTGGAGGTGAAGGGCAGTCACATGAGTGACATTGCCAGTTCATTCTTTACAGCAGTACTCAGAGTAAAACAATTCCCAGGAGCCTTGATCAACAAGGAACACTACAAATTTGAAGAGGTGTCTCTAGTCCATTGTACTGGCTGGTTTTGTGTGTCAACTTGACACAGGCTGGAGTTATCACAGAGAAAGGAGTTTCAGTTGAGAAAATGCTTCCATGAGATCCAGGTGTAAGGCATTTTCTCAATTAGTGATCAAGGGAGAGGGCCCCTTGTGAGTGGTGCCATCCCTGGACTGGTAGTCTTGGGTTCTATAAGAAAGCAAGTTGAGCAAGCCAGGGGAAGCAAGCAAGTAAGAAACATCTCTCCATGGCCTCTGCATCAGCTTCTGCTTCCTGACCTGCTTGAGTTCCAGTTCTGACTTCCTTTGGTGATGAACAGCAATTGAAAGTGTAAGCTCAATAAACCCTTTCCTCCCCAACTTGCTTCTTGGTCATGATGTTTGTTCAGGAACAGAAACCCTGACTAAGACATCCATCTATCCCAATTTTTTTTATTTAAAAATTTTATACAATATTTTTATCATATTCTTTCTTCTTGCCCAATTCCTCCAAGATTCTCCCCACCTCCCTAACTCTCTCCAAAAAAAACCAAAAAAACAAAAAAAAACAGAAAATGAAAATCAAAGCAAATAATCAAGAAAAGAAAAAAAATAAAGAAAAAAATAAACAACCTGAAGCCAAACAAAAACAAAAAGCATGGAATCCATTTCGTGTTAGCCAATTACTCCTGGGCCCTGGGGCCTTCCTCAAGTGTGGTCCTATGCTCATTTTAAGGTGAGGAAGTCATGTACAAGGACATTTAAAAGCTCATCAAATTTTGTAAGTTAATCAATAGCTATAATCATGATGAACTTTGTCTTATATTTCACAGGTTAACATTTTTTGTTAGTCAGAGAAAGTTAATCACTACTGCTTGGGAATAAAAATTAATTCAGAGAAACCATTAAGTAAATGAAATTCTGCCAACTTTTCTAATGCAGGATTTTTTTTAAAAAAAAGCAAGGTCTCTCTATGTAGCCCTGAGTATCCTGGAACTTAGTATGTAGACTAGGCTGGCGACCCAAGTGCTAGGATTCAAGGATCATGCCACCATGTCCGGCTTTAAGACAAAAATTTAAAGAACAATTTATTCAATGAGCTTGTGTCTCACCTTTTGCATGGAGCTGTTATACTGAATCTCATCTACTAAAAGCAAGACTTAACTGACAGTCTGTCCTATAGGTGCATCTGTTTCCCCTGCTGCTCAGATGTGTTATGTAAGGACTATAGAGGGACATTGTTCTGGATTTAGAATCTATATGAAGCCCAAAGAACCAATATCATAGCAAAATGGAATCACTCTTTCGGAATGCTATTGACTAACCTGGAACTTTAAGGAAGCAAAGAGAGCTCAACAGACCGGCTTTTCCTAAAAGTACTCCAAAGGTGCCAGAGGGCACTCAGTTGAAGTGGAAAGTTTAGGCAATTCCTAAATTTCACTTATTGTCAATGTAGCAACAGTTTACATTAAAGGGGTCAGTGGATCGCTACATAGGACACTGTCTTCCCACTTACCTCACATCATCCTCATGAGTCACAGTCTAGAGGTCTTGAATGAGTTTGTTTTCTCAGCCAGTTAAGGAGTTAAGAGGCAGGGAAAATCTCCAGAGCAACAGGTAGCATTGGGAGAAATCTCAGACACAGCAGACAAACTCAGTGATAAAGAAAAGGCTTTTAGTTGGGTTGAGGAGAAACACACACATACACACACACACACACACACACACACACACACAAAGCACACAGAGAAAGACCTTCTACAAAGTAGATGGGGGACTCGCATGTAAAAACTGTACTTGTAAACTTTTAAAAAGGTATTAATTTTTATTTTGTGTGTATGAGTATCTCACCTACCTGCATGTAAGTATACCATGTACATGCAGTCTCTGAGGAGGCGTAGAGAGGACATGGTATGAGCTGCCATGTGGATGCTGGGAGCCCTCCATGAGGGCTGGGGGGTTTTAAAGGTCTTTTGAGATGAGTCTTTCCCCCCAATTTAAGGTTGATCAGTTTGAACAAAGGCACAGAGGCTGAGAGCCCCACAAGTCTAGGGTAAATGGGTTCTCTTTGGCCTTGAACATGTTGGACAGGAGGGGGTCAGTCCTTACTAGTAAGAGAAAAAAAGCCCAACAGGCTTTTTTTTTTTCTCCAGAAAGGGTCTATTTGTGTAGTCTTGGCTGTTCTGGAACTCACTTCGTTGTAGACCAGGTTGGCCGAGAACTCACAGAGATCCACCTTAGGCCTTTGTTTTAAACTGCCTGTCTTTTGTCTCTGGTCAGGAGGATGAGGAAGAAGCCAGCCATCTTGGAAAGTCACCATCATTATTATCTAGTTGTGGCCCCTCTTCATACCTGTTTGCCTATCAGGGAGAATGTCTAGCTTCTTGTCCCCAGCAAGGAATACAAGTTTCCCTCAGGACAAGAGTTAGGAAGTATGCTTTACAAAACCCAATCTTAATCAGTTTTTATGAATACTGTAAAACCTTAAAATAATTGTCATTTCCTCTGTTCTGTGGCCTTTTTAGAAACTAGAACCGCATCTACATCCCACCTTCAAGTACTGTTCTGGAGCTGATGGTTTGCAACTGGATGCCTATTTATTCTCCTTATTGATCCCTCTGCCCCAAATCTTTAAAGTATTTCTCTTGTAGAATGTTGTTTTAGTAGGCTGCTTCAAGTCATTTCTGAAAGATGAGGAATAAATAATGCTATCAAATTCAAAGAGTCATTTTTACAGGGTGAGGCAAAAACAAACGAACAAAAAACATGGCTGGCATTTTGAAAAATAAATGAGAGTTCTCAGGGCCAGGGTGAACTTAATAAAAATGTTTTATTAAAACCTGTTCTTTAAAACTGGTAGGAGTGGCGGACACCTATAGTCTCAGCACTTGGAAGGCAAAGGCAGGTGGATAGCTGAGTTTGAAGCCTGGCTACACAGAGAAATCCTGTCTCTAAAAACAACAAAAACTTGTTCTTTACTCTGTGTTCCTTCTAAGTTAGGATTGTTACCCCACACAGAAATGCACTGTCTTCAAGCCATAGAGGGTAGAAACTGGAGGAGAAGGAAACTCATATTTTAAAGTGATTGCAAAATCTTGACTGCTGACACATGGAGCTAATCTTTGTGCCACAGAGGGGAAACTTGTAACCTTCCACACAAATGAAAAGGAGATATTTTCTGAGAATGTTGAGAATTTTATTGTGTAAGGGACTGTAGTAACTACTATGGAAATGGCCAACTGTTTTATGCTCCTAGCTACTCCTGCTGATTGTATCAACAAACCAGCTATTACCAAGCACCCATTCCACCTATCCAGTCTCTTACACATCTTTTTATTTATCTTGTCCTTGAAGCAAGGAACTTCAAGATTCTTTCAGGCTTTTTGTACTTTCAGAATATAGTCATAGATAAATCCATTTTGAATATAGGAACGAAGAGCGAATGGAACCCACCCACCGCTGCGTGCCCATTCAGAGATTTTTAAACAGGGAGGAAATCTAGTGGGTTAGCGTTGTCTCTGTGGTACCCAAGTTTATAAATGGAGTAAGAAAGAGTAATGTCGGAGTATGGGGGAATTCAAGCAGAGATGCAAGGGTGGTGCAGTCTCGACAGTCCCACAGTATGAAGGAGAACTGGCGCCTAGGAAAAGTCATAAGGGGAATACATCAATACTAGAAGGGCAGTGTGCTTACTCCACATACCTGTGTAGCCGTTTAAAGCTTGCTGAGCGAGAGGCTAGAAGAAACACTGTTTCAGTTGGCTTCCCAGGTCTGATTACAAGGGCATGAAAAGGAGTTGCAAGGTCACAGTTCCACAACTGAACCCCACCATTGGGCAAGCAGTTTTGTTTCCTATCGGTTTGTGCTCATAAATTACCATTATGCTTCCGTTTGGTGGAAACACGAAAAAAAGTATTATTAGGGTTTTTGTTTTTGTTTGTTTGTTTGTTTTAGCGGAGCATCTAGAATTCGGATTGTTTTAAAGGGGGACTTTGGGTATCCCTTTATAAGAGAGGTACTCGATCTGGGGAGAGATGGGCCGCCAATGTGGAGCCCACAATAGGTGATTTGGGAACTTATGAGGCGCCTTAGGCGGAAAACAGGAAAGTATGCATGCAGGGGGAAAGGGGTCTCTTTGAGAGACCTGACCACAGCTTGCTCTCTAGCAAGCTCTGATAGGCCAGTAAGAGTGTCTAGCGTAGGAGGGGAGAAGACATGAAGTGACCCCGCCAGGCTTGGGCACCATGGGAACGGCCCCACCCGTAAAAAGAGGCAGGTGGTACAGCCCAGAGGAAGAGGCGTGGCCTAGGCGTCAGATGAAGGCTGGCTGGTGATATGGGCGTGGCTTTATGTTTAAAGGTAACAGCATGCCGCAGTCTGAGGGGAAAAGCCTAGACAAGTTCTGACTGTTATCAGGGTCCCGTCAGTGGTTTACTTGTAGAGCCAGGGTAGAAAGCCGGAGCCGGAGCGAACCGGAGCGAACCAGAGCGGGCCGGAGCCGGAGCTGCCGAAGCCGGAGCAGGAGCTGCCGGAGCCCGGCAAGCGGCAACAGGGCGGGACTTCCGGTTTATGGGCCAAAGAGCGGCCGGGTCAGGGGTCAAGATCGCGTAGCGGCGTGACGTAGGGGGGCGTAACCAAGATACCCATGCGCTGGAGACAGTGTGCAGGGAGCCGGCGCGAAGATTAAATTCTGTAAGTACAGGCGACTCTATGTAACTTTAGCAACAGGGTAGCATGGCCTGTCTGAGAGGACAAGGACTACCCCTTGACCTTTACACACACTATCTTTCGATACCTTGGTTTGGGGAGACCCGTCAGATGTAGGCCCAAGTACAGTGGAGGTCCAACCCGAGCTTCTCCAAGGAACCGGTGGGGTGTCGAACAGCTGGTTCCCAGTGCGTCCTCTTCTACAAAGGGTCACTAAATGACCTTTGAGGATTTGACCCATTTAGGAGGTGAGGAGACTGCATTTCTAGAAACCGAAGCTGAAGAAGCTGGAACTCATCCGGATCTGTATTATTGATATCGGGAAATGGATAACGCCATCTCCAGGGTAGGCATCGGTAGCACCTCTGTGTCTGGAACACAAGTCTGACCCTTCTCTGCTTCAGTTTTTTAATATCTTTTTTCTTTTGTGCCCTACTCCAGGTCGAGAGAAGAGGACCTTCCAAAATAGTGAATGGCAGGGATCCGAGTGACAGTTTTCATTAAAAGCTACTGGACTGAAGCTGCTGGAAACTTGGAACTGTAACTCTACCTCGTTTGTCTTTTACTGAAAACGCTTGAGAAATGCTTGGATGTGTACACCTTAGTCTGGATAATCTCTTCCAAAAACTACTGTTGGCTTTTTCTCCTGCTTTCTGTACTGTAAGTCTACCAATCTCCCCTTTGCTATTCAAAAGTTTTGTCAGCATGTGTAAAACAATCAGTGGGATTACATGTGTACCTGAAGAACTGTGAGCATGACTAGTAAAAACCTTTTCTTTTTGAAAGTTTCTACACAGAAACTGGGAAAGAACTGCAACCACTTTCAACTGTCTCAGAGTAGTGTGGCCTGTTTGAGCTTGTCTTCTTTTGATAAGGCCGATCCCTACACTGCTGTTACATCTGTTGAGGTCTGCCCCCCTTAACATAGCTGTAGCCATTTTTTCCATGCCTGCCAGCTATGTCATATTGTTGCTGTAATTAGCCTTCCAGTCATTGACACCGAAAAATAACCTGACTCAAAGAAGGGTCATGCTGACCACATACCCTGTTATGTTCTGAGGTTATGAGGTTTGTTAGTCTTAAGAAATTCCACAACTATAAGCTTCATGTAGGACCCATCAAATTAAAGATCAATATGAACTGTTCCGGGTAAAATAGCTTGAGTCAGAGCCTACCACCAGGCAGCACTTCCAGCACCTGCATATGAGCTCATTGTGGTTTTAATAGTTTTAGCCTTTATAAGCTGGCCCTGAGAAATGTTTGGGGTCGTAGCTCCTGAAGTCTGAGCTGTGTCCCTGACTGATCAGTCCTAGGTATGTGCTCAATAAACCATCCCTGTTTGACTGAGATCAGTGTTCGTGTGTTTTGTGGGTTGACTCCTGAATCCCAACAATATCCAGGTCCTGATAATGCCGGGCAGAGGGGAGTAATTATAATAGGAGATAATTTTATTTTTAATTATGGGTATGTGTGTAGGCTTCTACACGAGTCCACTAAGATGAGAAAAGGCTGCTAGGTCACCTGGAGCTGGAGTCACAAGCAGTTATGAGCAACCTGCCACAGCACTGAGACGAACTCACTCAGGTCCTCTGGAAGAGCCTTTGAGCATGGAGCCACCTCAACCCCAGGAGGTAATTACTCTCCATTGTGTGCATCCTCCTGAGCACTGTAGCTATTAGGGGCATTTCTGACCTATCAATAGCACCTTCCCCCAAATGATCCCATTCAGAAGGGTCTCAAGACATGTCCAAATCTCCCCTGAGAAGGAGAGCAAGATGAGGCTGTTAGAAAACCATGGAGATAAGAGGAGACACACTCAGACTTGTGTATATGTGAATCTTGATGAGGTTAGTGAAATGGCTAATACCTTGTAAATGATTAATATGTATCCACTATTGACAATGAATTAGTGTTTTCAAACATTGCTTTGCTCTAAGAGTCTGGGTTTCTCAACTTCTTTGCAGTTTATGAATTAATGTAGGAAAAGGACTTCATTACTAATGCTAGGTTAGTTACCCCTGAAGACTTGAAAGTGCATCATGAGCATACTGCCGCTGTCAATCTATTATCTCCAGCATTGATTGTGGTTTCACTGAAAGGAATTAGCCCTGACGAAAATAAGTTTCTGGCTGCTGGTTATGCCTACACCTTACCTAGCCTGGTTTATTCAGAACACGGGCACTTCATGTGCTTAGACTTAAAAGGTCATGTTCATCTAGTTACTAATGTTTATGTGATTGTGACTTTTCTTTCTGTGGTTTATTAGTATTATTTGTTTTTATATATGAAAGTTAAAAGCTGAAGGCCTGAAGTCGGAATGTTCATATTAGGATTGTTTGCTGGGTTTAGTCTTAACCGAGAAAACAAAATAGTGGTCCACAGATGCTGAATTTTACTTGATTAACTTTCCATGTTGTAAGTCATGCTTATATTTCTAAGTTGTTTTGAAAAAAAATTAATGTACAGTAGACCTTGATTGGGCTTTCAGGATGCTATACTGTCTCAACCTATTTTTACCCAGGCAATATTATGGTCTTTGCTGCTCCACTGAGCATATGATCTAATGTGATAATGTACTCTTCCCCTGCTTAGTTACAAAGACAATACTCATTGTTTCTGGCAACTTCATTGACAGAGAAAGACCTGGTGTACACTCAGGATCAAGAATGACCAAGAATGTGGAACCAAGTTCCCACAGCTCAGAACTCAGTGTTGACCACTGTTTCTAGTAAGAGGATTGTCAACATATCTTTAACATTCTCCTTCAGATGTTTAAATCTGATTTGTCAAAGGCAGCATTACTGAGAGGTAGTAGCTTATTCAGAAACCAGCATTTCAAGACATCCCTAAGCACTATGCTTCTATTTTTGCTTGCTGAAAGTCCTCTTTGGTTGTGAACTAAGATTGTTGCCTGCTGTTTTCTCAGATAAGAGACTGTGACTGGTGAGTATTCTGACTTGTAATTTAACAGCTTGCATATGTTAGTTATTAATGAAATTCCTAGTCACCTGGAAAAGAAATGAGGCATAAAGTCCTAAACTGTAGGGAAATAAATTTTACTTTGCTATTAACGAGATCTGACGGATATGAGCTACAATAGGAATAGTAGAAACGTAATGTTATTCCAGTGATTGTTAATGCTCATGGTGTCTGTACCTTTAGAAACAGTGAAACAAGGCTCACACCTGAGACCCTAGAGAGGCTAAGGCAGGAGTTCCAAAACATTCTGGGCTGCGTACCTATGAAACACTATCTCAAAACCAAACAGATAGATTTGAGTGTGAGTCTCTGAAGTGTAGCCACAAGTCACTTGTTATTTACATGTAAATTTTAATTTCGTTAAACTTATAACTGTGCCTACTTCTTGCTATATTTATATCATACATTTCCATCTTCAGAGGAAGTTTTATCAGGTGACACTGCTTGGTCTTATGACTGCATTACTAAGCTCTCTCAGTTTTCCAATTAATTTTGAAGGCCATCAGACTTGGAGAGCAGTAGTAGTAGTAGCAGGCTTGTTTTAGGAAGTCTTCAGGAAGAATTCTGATGGAAGATGGAATCCCCTTTCATTAACCTTCCAATAACCTTGAGAAGCATTGGCTGGATTAAGAATTTCTTGAGTTTAAGGCCATCTGCGGCTTCCTGGGACTAACAGGAAGCCCTGGAGCTAAGCACAGGAAATGCAGGCTTTATTCCCTGTGGCAGCAATGCCATGCGATTTCGCTGACTAGCCAGTTCAGCTTCAGAGTTTCCCCCATAACCTTGATAGTCCAGCAAGGCGATTTGTGCTTCTGTGAGTGTTGGTAAAGCCTTAACGAGAGCCTGCGTACTCCATCATAATGCCAAAGCCTACCAAGAAGGTCTTTGGTTCCGTGGGAAAAGCACAGCCCCCATGAAGAAGACAGGCTACAGAGCTGGGCTGGCAGTTAGGAGTAAGCCACAATGATCATTCATTGTTTGATTTTTTTGAGTCAGGGTCTTACTATGTAGCTCAAGCTAGCTTGGAACTCATACGGATTTGCTTGCCACTGCCTTCTGAATGCTGGGTTAAAGATATGCACTACGATGCCTGGAAATATATTTTATATAAGCCTGTATAGTCAGGATGTTGACCTCTTTAATGTGTAATGAGTTTAAGAATTATTTCTAAGTGAGTTTTAGAAGCAAGTCTTCATAGCCTGGTGGGTGTGTTCTGTTTCTAGCACCCCATGCTTTGGACTGACCAAGGAAAGCAGCAGGAAAAAAACAAGGGCTTTGTGCCAGGCAGTGGTGGCGCACTCCTTTAATCCCAGCACAGAGGCAGGTGGATTTCTGAGTTCGAGGCCAGCCTGGTCTACAGAGTGAATTTCGGGACAGCCAGGGCTACACAGAGAAACCCTGTCTCAAAAAACCGAAAAAAAAAAAAAGAAACAAACAAACAAACAAACCAGGGCTTGAAAAGGTAGGGAGTAATGGGGTAAGATAAGTTGAGATTTAGTACAACAGTCTCTAGCATGAGCACACTGGGTAATTTTCAGGAATCTGCTGAGAGTCAGGACACAGATGTAGAGGGGTAAGAATAGAAGTTTCATAGGATGTCTGGGATCTAGAGGCCTGAGCTGGTTGGCTGTCATGAACAAGAGATGACCCTGAAAGATCCTTAAGGAAGAAGTAATGTAGTGATCATTGTGGCGATGAGAAGTACAGTTAAAGGACAATCAGATGTCTCTAGGGAGACGCTTCATCTCACTCAGTCTACGAGTTGGGCTGGGTTTGTTTTCAGAATAGAGAAAGGACATTACTGACAGATTTTTCATGGCAGTGTACCTTTGCTCGCCCCATGACTAAAAAAATCATACTCTCCTTTTCCTTTTCCACCTAGATGATAAGAAACCTTGGTTAAGACCATATCTGATTTTGTAGGGAAATGAACAAATACCAGGAGATTGTTTCAGACTGCTTTTTCTTTAAGTAGAGGAAGAAAAGAAAGAGGGGATGAGAGTTTTTTTTCTTTTTAGAAAAACAAGCCATTGGCAAAAAGCTGATGAAGAACCAGGCTGCCTCCATCGTAAACGTAAAAGCCATCTTACAGTGAAGACAAACTAGGTCCATTCCTGTTTACGATTAAGCCTCTGTTTCTGAAGGATTAGGCTATGCCCCACCTGTAGCCTTAACTACAGATGGTTCTGTACTGCTTGTTCCAGGAATGACGATCATGTCTTTGTTTCATAAAGTTGTTGATAACCATCTTGCAGTCCTGCCTTTGTTTCAAAGGGTTATATGGCCATCTCTGACTACGTTGTTATGGCTACCCGTTGTTATGACTACCTTGTTCTGCCCTCCTCCAACCATGTCTTTGTTTCAGGAGGGACTAACTTGCCATCCTTATGTTCTGCTCCTGTAACCCCGCCTGTTTTGCCTGCCAAATCCCCCATTTGGAAATCTCCTATCCCTGAGCTATAAAAGTCTTGTCTTCCTCACATCCAGTGCTGACCTCTGG
The DNA here is from genome assembly GCA_019843965.1 of Rhynchomys soricoides. Taxonomy (NCBI): domain Eukaryota; kingdom Metazoa; phylum Chordata; class Mammalia; order Rodentia; family Muridae; genus Rhynchomys; species Rhynchomys soricoides. Next base: position 955,605 of record JADRCH010007686.1, on the reverse strand, counting down.
AACCCTGCCTTAGGGGGACGCAGCCCATGTACATGAATAAAAAAGCTTGCTTTAGTTAATTTGACCATGATGAATTGGGTCTGTAGTCTTTCTCCTCCCATCTTTGGGATTGACACCAAGAAGATTGGATCCACCAAGAAGTTGGCCAGGAAGTCTTCCAGTCAGTGTTTAAGTTAATAAAAGAAGAGGTGAGTATACGGACAGAGAATACAAAGGAAACTGAACTTGTAAGCCAAAGGGTAGACGTGATAGGAACATTTTGGCCAGAAGAGGCCAGTTGAAAGGTAGGCCTGGGTCTCTCCAGCTGGTAAGAGAGAGAAAGAGAGAGAAAGAGAGAGAGAGAGAGAGAGAGAGAGAGTGTGTGTGTGTGTGTGTGTGTGTGTGTGTGTATCAACAGTTTCCCTCCATCTCTCCCTCCTTCTTTTTGGTTTCTCTGTGTAGTCCTGGCTGTTATGGAACTTGCTCTGGCCTTGAACTCAGAGAACCATACGCCTGGCTTTGCAGTATCCCACTGCCCAGCTCAGTTTCCATATCTTGAAGTGGTAAGAGATTGCAGATGACTTAAGAGTATCATCACAGGGAGTCTTGACTATTCCATCTCCCAGTTTTAACAGAGACCTTCTTTATTTGCTTTGAAGAAGATGAAGTGTGTGGCTAATCTCTTAGTATGCCAGAGGGGAAGGTATATGGTCTCTGTGACAGATGTCCTTAAAACAAAACCAGCTGGCTGTAGTGGCACTAGAGAGGCTGAGTACGGTGCTTAGAGTTTGATGCCAGCCTGGGATACAGAGAGAGACCATGTCTCAAAGAATCAGAGCCATTTAAGGAATTTCTAGAAAGATCCATTCTGATCAGATTATACTATTAAAATAGTATGCCATTTAAAATTTGTTCTAGTTGGTTTCTGAAATAGAAAGATTTCTAAAGAACTTAGGCTTCAGGTAGATAAGAAGAATACTGTATTATACAGGGGAGTAATAAAAAGCCTCCTGTTTTCAGAAGCTGCTTACAGAGCATTCCTGTGCCCACTTTGCCAATGTTCTAATTCAAAAAGTAAGTTTTCCTTTCTTTCTCTTTTTTGGATACTGGCCAGAAGCCTGGGCATGCTTTCCCTGGTACTCTTTCTGTGAAGTCACTTTTCCCTTTCTGCCCTGAACATGCCCCTAGAGGAACAACAGCTCAGAGCTACCCCTTTTCTGTGACAGTCTTCTGCTCTTCAGTAGCTCTGCCTTTGCTGTATGTTCCCACCTCTAATTGTATAATACAACTTCCTAAAGTTACAACAAAAGACCTAAGTCTTCATAGAACAGGATTTCTCAACGTTTTGAGCTGGAAAATTGTGGGAGGGCACATATACTATAGGGCAGTGGTTCTCAGCATGTGGGTTGTGACCCCTTGGCAGGGTAGCATATCAAATATTTACATTATGATTCATAACAATAGCAAAATGACAGGAAGTAGCAATGAAATAATTTTATGCTTTGGGCTCCCCACCGCATGAGGAACTCATGAGCTTTTTATTACCCCCCTGTATTAAAGGGTTGCAACATTAGGAAGGTTGAGAACCTCTGCTTAGGTGTATTGAGAGCTTCTCTACCATTTACCCACTAGATGGCACTGCCTTACCTTATGACAGTATGCCAGTGCTGAGGGCAGAATCACTGGTCTAGATTCTTGTAAGAGGTCCCTGTCATTGTTGCTGTGACACTTGTGCCCACCCCCACCTCCCAATACACACATACCTGGAAAGAAAAATGAATATATGTTTTTGAATTTCTATTTTTAGCAGTTGAAGGAAGGGAAGGAACCGTCTCTTCTGTGAAGGTGAATGAGAATAAGCAGATTTCTGTTTTTATGGAAATAGGAACTTTCCCGGGCACTTAGGTCCTTAATCTTAATTTACCTGAAATTCAAGCAAAACCAGGAAACAGAAATTGACAAAGGGAAACTATTTGTAGTTTGGACAAATGTTAAGTTGTTGGCTTATTTTAAGTGCCTTTATAAACTAGAAGACAGAAATTTGGGGGTGGTAATTTGATTCAACTCTGGGCTTGGAGAACTGAGTTGGAGACCACAGGCCTCATAAAAAAGCACTCCTCATTCTCCCTGGGAGCCTCAGCTCTTGGGTTTTTCTAGGGCAGTGGGTAGAAGACTTCTGCTCTTACAGTCCTTTGTTCTCCATAGAGAGATTTATTCTAACTCTCCTGCTGTTTCCAGCCCCTGGGATATCCTGAAGTCCTATTAACATACTAATAAGGAAAAAAGTTCCAAGCCCAAGTGTGAAGGATTAGTTTGCCAGTGAATCAATTGGTGATAATCAAGTCTTACAGGCTTTGTTTATTTTGCATATTAATGCATACTTTGAAGTCTGTTCTGTTACCTGTGTGTTTAATTTCTTTCCTACCCTGCCTAAGGCCATCTTAATTTACCGGAAGCCAGGAGACCAAGGCTGATTTAGCTCTGAGGTAAACATGGGCTGATGTTGCTCCGAGGTGGGTTATCTAGTCCTTTACAGGATGGGAGGGAGCAGAACTCCAGGTTGCTTCTGTTCTCTGTTAATGGAGACAGATTTTTTTTTAAGTCTGGGCTGAGGAAAATGGAGTTCTGATGATACCACCCCCTCCAGTTTTAAAAAGAAAAGTCTTTTGTGTGTGTGTGTGTGTGTGTGTGTGTGTGTGTGTGTGTGTGTGTTAGTGTTACAATCCCTACTAGTTATAGTCCTTGCCAAGTTCTTCGTGCCTCTGTGTGGAAGTGCAAGCCTTTCGTGTTTTGTCTTGGGTGTCAGCTTCCTTGTGAACCTGTAAGGGTTCAAATTCTCTGAGCAGAAAAAAGATGAGTCTGATACCAAGACCCTGCTGTCTCTCATTAGAGCAGTGGCTCTAAACCATCCTAAATGCTGTAACCCTTTAATACAGTTCCTCATGTTGTGGAGACCCCCAACCATAAAATTATTTTCATTGCTGATGTGTTTATAAAAAGATAAAGATATAAGAATATGTTCTATGGAGTGTGATGAGGTGTGGGGGAAAGGGGTGTCTCAGCGGGCCCATGCTAAGGCATCCCTTCCCCCTGAGGGACCAGCCACTCCACGGTATAGTGTAGAATAGAGTTTATTCAGGGCTTGGGGAGGAGTAGAGGCAGAGAGAGGGAGAGAGTAGAGAAGTAGAGGCCGCCATGAGCACATGGGGAGAGAAGGGGGAAGGGAAGCAGAGAAAGAGCAAGAGAGGGAGGAGGGGGACAGGCAGCCCCTTTTATAGTGAGTCAGGCATACCTGGCTGTTGCCAGGTAACTGTGGGGTGGAGCTTAGACAGAATGCTAACAATTGCTATTTCATAACTGTAATTTTGATACTGTTATATATCTGGTACAGGAAATCTGGTGATCGGTTATTTCTCTACATCCGGTGAAATGAGCCAATTCAAGCCAGATTAGATTATATTAAAGGCAGGTTTATCAGGAATCTTCTCTCAGGTGAGTTTACTGACCCCAGGGATTGAGGCCAGGGGAGTCGCCTGTGAGGAGGTAGAAAGGGGGAAGAGAAAGAAAAGGCACAAAGCATGGAGAGAGCTGAGGAGGAGGGAGAGAGAGAGAGACCAAAATGTCTAGATTATATAGGGAAGAGCTTCTGGAAGAAGAGCAGCCCAGCCCCCCCGGGCTGGAAAGTTCAAGGTTGGGGGCAGGGTATGCCAGGTAAGGACTGAGGGATGCTGGTTGAACCTGGAAGCCAAATCTGCTTTGGTATGTAAAATATGAACCTCAGTCCCTTGTCCAAGGTCCAAAACCCAACATCCCAGCCTTTTGTTGATTATAAATGAATAAGGGATGTTGTAATTGTCCATGACTACTTCCTGCTGACATTGGGGTGCATTTTGTGGTGGGGGCAAAAAGCTGGAATGTCAGCCAAGTCCAGGAAGGGCTGGTTGTTTCACTGCTGTCCAGGTTGTGGGACCATCTTGGAGAGGGAGTGTATAGGTCCATTTGAAGCAGTCTGAGAGGCTGGGCCAGAACACCTGTGGGTTAGACAATCTATGGCTGTTTCTAGTTATCTGTTCTAAATTGTACATCTAGCAAACAAATCAGGAAGCTAAGTAAAAATTAAACTGTATCAGTTCTCAACATGACTTTATATTTCTGAACACATTAAAGGATATGACCATTTATAAGGTTAGTGGCTATCAACCTGTATTTTTTACCTTTTATGAGACTAGAATCAAAAAACCTTACCTCAATTTAAAAGTATATTTTGGAGACCTGCTTCCCTGCTCATGTTGTTGCCCTTAAGAAAGATGGCAGTGAAGCCATAATTTGGTCATCCTTACCGTACAGTCAAGATGGCGACCAGTCACAATCTGTTTACCCAGTAGATATACTTTGCTCCTGTCAGCGAGGCGGGTGACTTAAAATGAGCAGGCTGGTTGTTCATCAATTTTGCCTTCAAAGCTGCTGGTGATGCTGCTACCACCTGAGCCACACAAGGACAGAGCAGGGGGTGGGAATAGGAGGTGGAGGAGGGAGGGGCTGTGCAGCACCTGGAGTCTTGTGCTCTGTGCAGAGAAGGAAGAGTGAGTGAACAGAGGGCACATTCTCGAGTTCAGACCAATTTGAGTAATTTTTTGTTTTAGGTCCCATGGCACCCATCTTCTCAGCATTTGCCAGAGATCCTAACACTGTTGAATTGGTGTCCCAATTCATAGTCTGGGATCAAATGGTGTTTATGTGGGGCAGTGACCTCAAATAAGACATCTCGGGACTCAGAAACTAAAGGAGGATCTGGGGTTAGGCTGGAAAGCAATTAAAAGGGCAGCATAATACTGAAGTGAATAAAGTTATCTGTGGGAGAATTGGAGCATTCCTTATAGCCAAAGAATACCACTGGGCTCCAGAAGAGATGAAATGGTCTGTAATGAACTGAGATCTGCAAAAGGTCTTCCTTGAATCCTTCCAGGAAAAGCAGAAATTGGGATGTACTCTGGGGTATCCAGAGTATCTGGAAGGGAGGGGATCAGGAGCAAGACAGGATACTTAAGAGAGTGTAGAGAGAGAAACAGGGGAGGAGCAGTTTTACTGGGACAGTTGTACACAGATAGGTTTCAGAGAGAGAACAAACTAGACAGGAAAAGACAGAATGAGCCAGAGAATCAGCAGGAGCTAGAAGATTAGATTTCGAGATTAAGTATGAGGCCGACCAGAGCAATTCAGAAGCAGAGAGAAGCCAGATTGAATCAGTCACTGTGGAAAGGAGTTTTGAGCCAGAACAGATGAGTTGTCCAGCCAGCTAGAGTTCAGAAAGAGCTAGAAAGGGTGAGCTTATTCAGCAGGAACTCTCAGAGACTGAACACATTCTAGGCCTAGATTAGATTGTACTGAGGCTAGAAGCTTCCATGACTAGGCCTAGGTTAGCAGACAAAGGCAGTAAGCCTCTAAGATGACAATTACTTTAACTGAATAAAAGTTACAAATGGTAGTTTTGCTGTTAGGACTTGATCTGGATATGACAAGGTGGTCTGTTGAGCCAGTTGATTGACCTGGTTGTCAACAAGAGAGATAGATAGTACTTGTCTTCTTGATGTCCACTATAGAGAAGATGGCCATTTGGGTGGGGAAGGGAGACCGCTTCAAGGAGTTCCTGTAACAAAAGGCAGTTAATAGTTGGTGTTCCCTTTTGCATCAGGAAGCCCCTTTCTCTCCACATTAAGATGGTGGAGTGTATTATGTTGTAGATGTATTTGGAGACAACTTATGATGTGTTTATAAAAAGATAAGGGGATGAGCAGGGTCAAAGCTGTGTTTCCCGAGGCTGTGAGCTGTGAGCTTTGACGGGGTGGCAGGTGGTTGCATGGGCATGGGAAAGCAGGTCTAAGGGAGGGGACCTCCAGCAGGATGCAAAGGGCAGGGCCAGACCCACCTTTCCCTCCGAGAACCTAGAGCAGAGCTAAGGAGCAGAGGGGGAAGGGCCTGCAAGTAAGGTGCCCGGCAGGGGGTGTGGCCAGACCTGCTTCCCTGGCAAACTAGCTGAACCAGTGGTTGCAGCAAGCCAAAAATGAGATGGGGGGGAGGGAAGTCTGCACTACAGGTCCTTAGTGAGAAAGTGCCAGTTTAGTGGAGGTGGAGAGAGATTGTTTTAGAACAAGACATCCCATTAAATAGGGACAAAGTCGGCTAAAGACTGACCCCTGGGCAAGACACATGGGGCCTGGGAACTAATGCTTAGAGGGGGTGCTCCTGAGAGAGCAGTTGTGCAGGCCCAGCCTGGAATTCTCAGCTTTGAGAAAGAAACTGTCTCAAAAGGAAAGAGGGATATCTCACCCAAAGGACTAAGTTCTAAATCGAGGGTCAGTGAAAGACCGAATGTCTCCCATCCACAAGGACAACAGAGGAGTAGCTCCGAACTCAAGAACTCTCCCCAGGGACCATGCAGATGGTTACTCTGACCAGCGGGGGATGGAGGCTTACAGGTTCTTCTGAGCTAGCGAGCATGGATCTCTCATGGTGGCTGAGGTGGGATGTGAACTTGCAGAGTTTCTAATCTGAGTCACAGCACCAATGGTGTGTTTATAAAAAGATAAAGAGATATATGTTCTGTGGATGTGTGGGGGAAGGGTGTGCCTCAGTGGACCCATGCTGAGGCATCCCTTCCCCCTGAGGGACCAGCCACACCAAGGTATAGTATAGAATAGAGTTTATTCAGGGCATGGGGAGGGGAGCTAAGAGGGTAGGAGAGGGAGAGAGTTAGAGAAGTAGACAAGTAGAGAAGTGGAGCCAAACATGACCACATGGAGGGGAAGAGGGAGCAAGGGGGTAAGAGAGCAAGAGCAAGAGAGAGAGGAGGGGGCACGCAGCCCCTTTTATAGTGGGCCAGGCCCACCTGGCTATTGCCAGGCAACTTTGGGGAGGAGCAAACCTGGCTGTTGCCAGGTAACTGTGGGGTGGAGTTTAGACAGAATGCTAACAGCATGTATATATTGACCATGAGGTTGGAAGCTAGTGTACTTAGGTGAAAGCTGTTAGTTTCTCCTGTTGGCAAGTTTTGTGAGGGGTAGGGATTTGGCTTCAGTTATGTGTAGACTTGTAGAAGTAGCCAGGTGTTGTGGGAAATCTTAAAAAAGAGAGCTGGCACTGGGTGATCTCACTCTCTAAGCCCGTCAACTCTTCTGAGGAGTCTCTTGGTGGATCTCTGCTACCAGGCCCACACAATAACCGCCTACCCCGTGGTCAGCCAACTCAACACCCAATTACCTGGTAGAATTAAAACTCTTAAGCATATAGTTAACCAATCAGATTTATGTATCAATAAATTCACAATTTACAAGATGCCAATACAATAATTTCAGAGCCAATTGATAAAGATAAAAGCTTGCCCACCTAGATTAGAAAAATTATCCCAATATTCCAACCTTTAATGATATCAAGACTACTGGTGGTGCTATGCCAGTTCTCGTCCGCTGCCATCTTCCTTCCTCCTGTCCCCCTACCCAGCTCTCCATCTCTGCAACTCTTAGCTCCGCCTCCCTGTTTCCTGTCCTATCACAGGGCTCCTATTGCCCTAATGTAATTAGACAGGGAAAATCCTGCCACACCAGGTATCCTTGGAATACAGCATATCCTGCCCCCTAAACACTTGGTTTACGGGCTGGAGCGATGGCTCAGTGGTTAAGAGCACTGACTGCTCTTCCAGAGGTCCTGAGTTCAATTCCCAGCAACCACATGGTGGCTCACAACCGTCTGTAATGGGATCTGATGTCCTCTGCTGGTTTGTCTAAAGATAGTGTACTCACATACATAAAATGAATAAATAAATCTTTTAAAAGAAGACTTGGTTTAAGGTGTTACCATCTATAAACTGTGATAGCTCGGGAAACTCCATTCCCTACCAGGTGCCCTCTGAATAGCCTTGGCCTCTGCCCTAACTTCCTGAAAGATGAGTTCCTAGAAACCTGTACCTTCCCCAGAATGGTGTGACTGTTGTGAGATAATTAACCACTTGCTCCAGCTTCTTCTACTTTTTTTTTTTGGTTTTTCGAGACAGGGTATCTCTGTGTAGCCCTGGCTGTCCTGGAACTCACTCTGTAGACCAGGCTGGCCTCTAACTCAGAAATCTGCCTGCCTCTGCCTCCCGAGTGCTGGGACTAAAGGTGTACGCCACCACTGCCCAGCTTGCTCCAGCTTCTGTAAACCCACTTATTGCTATGTAAAGGGGGAGCAAGTCAGCTCTTTACATAGCTGAGAAGATTGTAGTTTCTCATCAGCTGCAGATTGATTCCATAGAAACAAGATAATTATGGTCTCCACCTTTAAAAACCCTTCTCTTAGCCCCTGCTGGACAGCACACCTTCGATTTGGCTTTAAGGCTGTTACCCTGCTAGCAGGTTTTAATAAATTCAGCTAATTACAATTTGAATTGAGTCTGTGGTTTATTTTCTGATGTCTCTGCATAACATTTTTTTTTTGGATGCTTCAACAAGATCCCTGGAGGATCCCAGACTCAGGGACAGGAGTTGGAATAATTCCCAAGTGAGAGCAAGTCTAAGGTGGAATTGGAAGCCCAGGGAGCCCAAGACCACTGTTGCCACAAGTTAAGGTTGCTAATAGGAGATTGGCCCAAGACGGAAGTGAGTTTCATATCTTGGAGGCCTGGAAGCATATAGCCCTAGACACGAGTGAGCATGCTTACAGTGAGAGGTAAACCCCATTGTCTCCACTTAAGGACCAGGCCTGATTTCAAAAAATCCATAAGATACTAGCTTCAGGAACATACCATTAGTCCCAGAAACTTAAGTCTTAAGACACCAGCTCTGGGAACAGACCATAAAATCCAGAACAAGATCATAAAACACTCTCCCAAAGAATAGCCTGGGGATAACCACAAAAATGGGGAAAAATTTTATCTCAGAATGATCCATTTGGTGGGCAGCCCTATTTCATATGATTAAACATTCATGACATAGGAATGCAGACTATTGGCAACCTGTGACATCCTAGCACCCACTAAAGAAATTTTAGATTATCTAATCCGTCTAGAGAGTTCCCCCGGTTCCCTATCAATTCCCTATAAGAAGGACTGTGCGCCTTTGTCTGGGGTTGCTATTTCAAAGAATGGTTGTCCCCGACATGCTGGTTGTTTCTGCAGAATTAATGCTCTTTTTCTTTGCATACTATCAGAGTTGGGGATCTTTAGTGATTTGCAGACCCTTACAGCAGATTTGAGAGGCCTGGGGAGACCAGACTGCAACTACCACAAATTTACAAATTGAAAACAAAATGAAAGTAAATTGCTGGCCAATATGCTCTGAAACTCAGACCAATCAGTGAGTTGTTCTGTTCTGTTTTGGAATTCAGACATTTGGAGAGACAGAGGGGAGATTGGATGCAGTTATAGACCCAGTCTCTGGAACAGAAGAGATATCCTTCTGTCCTGGTTCTGGTGTATGCGTGAAGGTATCCACCATGTTTGAGTTTGTTTGGTCTTCTCTGGCTGTTGGCATACAGTACTCTTTCTGTTGGACTTGTATTTTCAAGTTTTGTTGCAGGGATGTAAGTTGGACCTATCACAGCCAGACTTCTCCTGAGCTGCATGCTGTAACACTTTCAGGAATCTCGTTGAGGTGGACTATGGGGCTAAATTGTCATCACAGAAGCTCTGCTAGAATGCCCCACTTTTGATGTGGAGTGACCAGATGCAGGATCATTCAACCCTCAAACTGCAAGAGAGTCTGGCAAGTGGGTACAGAGAATTCTGGTAACCCTGATCAGTTTTCTTACATTGACCCCCTGGTTCTCCCTTCTCCATGGCTAAAATGTGCCCTTAAAGAAGTTTTAGTCTCAAAGTCAATGAGCCAGAGGCTAAGTAAGAACCTTATTAAAAAGCCAGCACTCTACATTCTAGCCCCTGCCGAGGAAGAGGGTATTCACACTGTACTGGCTGGTTTTGTGTCAACTTGACACAAGCTGGAGTTATCACAGAGAAAGGAGTTTCAGGTGAGAAAATGCCTCCATGAGATCCAGCTATAAGGCATTTTCTCAATTAGTGATCAAGGAGGGGAGGGCCCCTTGTGAGTGGTACCATCTATGGGCTGGTAGTCTTGGGCTCTATAAGAAAGCCAGCTGAGCAAGCCAGTAAGCAGCATTCCTCCATGGCCTCTGCATCAGCTCCTGCTTCCTGACCTGCTTGTGTTCCAGTCCTGACTTCCTTTCGTGATGAACAGCAATTGGAAGTGTAAGCTAAATAAACCCTTTCCTCAACTTGCTTCTTGGTCATGATGTTTGTGCAGGAATAGAAACCCTGACTAAGACACACACATTCAGCCAGTCCAGGACCCAACTGTATCTGAAGGGGACTCCAACTGTGGTCCTAAGAATTTATCCCAATTTGCTCTCACTTTTATCTGGTTTTGTCCTCACCTCTGTCTGACTGGCTTTTGCCTCTGAATACTGAGTCAGAACCCCCCAGTTCTCCCTCAACCCCCTTCAGAGGAAGGAGTCAACAGGGAACAGACCTTTCTTACCTTTTTTCAACCAGTGGTTTGTATAATTTGGAAGACCAAGAGAACCCTCCCTTTTCTGAGAAACCTCAGGCTCTCATCAGCCTATTAGGAAATGTTTTCTTATCAACCCACCTGAGCTGATTGTAAGCAGCTTTTAGGTATCCTTTTTACTACTGAGAAAAGGGACCAGATCATAACAGGCCAGGAACTGGCTGCAGTGGGCTCAGGGCCCCCAGGATTCAATGTGAAAAGATGATCTAAGTGAATATTGTCCTCTGTCCCGCGCTACGGTCTCGCCAGCAAGAACGACGCGGCACACATAGGATCCTTCTGCAGTAAAGCTTTAATGCATCTTGAGAGGGAGAGCATAAGCTTGCCACGAGTGGAGACCCTGAACAACAGAACACCTGTCCCTTATATAGGCCACAGCGCTCGCCTGGGATGTGGAGCTTCCCCATTGGCTCCCCGCACATCAGGCCAGATGACGCCATGAGAGAGGCTGAGACTCTGAGGTGGAAAATTACCAGGTGCATGCGCACTAGCCTGTTTACAACTTGTTCTCGGCCGAATGTAGGCGCCATCTTGTAATGGCGAATGTGGGTGCGACTCGGGCGGCTCCCCACAGTCCTCAACCTTACAAACTGGGATTCCAACACTGACCAAGGTAAGGGGGCATTCAACACCCATCTCCAGGCCCCACCAACTGCAATGAGATGAGCTTCTTGAATGGCTACTAATCTCTGAAAAATCAAGAATCTCCTGCTGGGTTCCTGGGGCTTCTCTGAGAGGCTTACTAGAAGTTCATATCCATTGATCCTGAAGCCCCAGAAAAACAGTCGGCTATTAATATTGCTTTGGTAACCCAGTCAGCCCCAGATATTGACAGAAAGTTACAAAGATTAGAAGGATTTGAAGGAATGAATAGGTCATAGCTGTTAGAGATAGTTCAGAAGACTTTTAACCATAGAGATCCAGATGGAAAGAAAGACAAGAGGCTCGCCAGGATAATGGTAGCCATATTCAGAGAAGGATCCAAGGAAAGCCAAAAGTACCTTAGGCACCCAAATCAGCACTGAGCCGTGGTGGAGAAGAACCAATGTGCCTGTTATATAGAGAGAAAGGGCACTGGAAAAGCAAATGGCCAAGGATTCATAGATAAGGAAAAGAGAACTAATCTCAGTCTGACTGGATCAGATTGACAAGACTGTTGCTCCATACCAATGAGCCTCCAGGAGCCCATGGTCACAGGAAAAATAGAGGGTCACATATGCAGGAGCAGCTGTAGTGGCCTAGAGGTAATCTGGGCTCAAAAGGCAGAACTGATAGCCTTGACCCAGGAGCTAAAATGAAGAAGTAACCATGTCAATATGTATACCAGTAGCCTGACTGCAGTGTATCAAGAATAGGACCCGCTGACCTCAGTGGAAAAAGATTAAAAAAAAAAAAATCTCAGCTCTCCTAGCAGCTATTTGGCTGTCAGAGAAGCTTGCTATTATTCATTGTCAGGACACCAAAAGGGTACTTAGTTGAAGCCCAAGGCAGAGATTCACTGAAACCACAGCAAAAAGAGCAGCCACAGAGCCAGTGGGGCTACTTACTACAAATATTAGGCCCTTCTTTGGTCCTCACTCTCCTGCCTGAGCCAGACTTGTGGGAATGTCCCACATACACAAGTGAGGAAGAAAATTGGTCCAGACAGCAGGAGTCTGCTAAGAATGTTGGCAGGTTCTTGCAAATGGATGTTCATCCTCCCAAAAGCCCTGAGGCCATCCCTCTTCTCACAGATTCATAGAGCACACTCCACATCAACGAAATTAAAGGAATAAAGAACTGGTACTCCCTAATTCACCTAGATGAAAGGGTTAAATGGATTACCCACCGATGTGCTGTCTACACAGGTTTATAATCCAGCACTGTGTGTGTTCAAGAAAGGGACATGGTGCCAGCGAACACTGGAATTGGACTTCGGTGAAGTTACCCTGACAAGGTTTGGGTACCAGTATTGCCTAGTTTTTTAGATACTTTTTCAGGATGGGTAGAAGCCTTTCTTCTACCATGTCAGAAACAGTAATGTTGTTACTAAGAAACTACTAATGGAGATCATTCCCCAACTTGGCCTTCCCTCTTTGAGGTCTGACAGTGGTATGGCCTTCACGACAGTGTCTAAACAAATGGCTAAAAGTCTAGGAATACATTGGGGGAACACACACACACACACACACACACACACACACACACACACATAGTCTATAGGCTCCAAAGCTCAGGACAGGTAGAAAGAGCTAACAAGACTGTTAAAGAAAATCGAATTCAGGGCAGAAACTGACAAGCAGTGGACCAAATCAATCTCTACTATTTTTTCGAGGATCAGGTGCTCTCCATACTGAGACAGGCTGACACCATTTGAAATAATGTTTGGCTGACTGTCTCCACTTACTCTTACCAAGGGAAGATGACAGATTGAAATGTCTAATCATTCCTTCCTCAAAACCTTACGGGCATAATAGACAACTAAAGACAACCTGAGTTGTTGATCATCTCTCCCACCTGCTTACCCTTGATTGAGCCAGCAAACAAGTTCCACCACAGAGATTTGCTGTGGGCAGTACACTTGTGCAGCAGAACTCTGGAACCTTCCTGGAAGGGAAAACTGTATCTCATGATTCTGGTAATACCTATGGCCCACTGTAGTGGACACCACAGCTTGAATCCTTCATTCCCATCTAAAGGAGGACACAACTAGCCAGGAAATAGGTGAAAATCTATAGGATAGGATAATACAAGATTCTCCAGCACCCTCTAAAGGTGGGATTCAGCCATACTTCGAACTCAGACTGACACTTATACTGGGTATCTTGGTAGGTAACTCCCATATGTGGCCAACTAAAAATGTTGAAGTCTGGGATTGGAAATTTTCTTAAACCACAGATGGAAAAGTAATAGGCATTTTCTAGAATACTACCTCCCGGACTGTGTTTAAATTCCACCTGTGCAATTTCTTTAACAACAATGAACTTATGGCCGAATGGTGAAATTACAGTCCAATTCATCTAAAGTATGGAACCAAAAAATAAGAAATATCCTTCTGGTCCTCACCATTTTATGCATGCCCAACTGACAGGCCTATACATTATCATAAATGGAACAGATTTTAATTGTTGCACCCATGGCTATGAGACTGATTCTGACCAGGGTGGACATTAAGACCTATATATCTCCATTCAGCAGGTATATCCTTCCAGAGATTACAAGCCTGGGACATGCAACCCCTTCACTTTAAAGATAGGCCTTGAGCACCAAATAATGGGCTTACATGTTGGATCTGGGGATTCTTGATTAAATTTTTAAATTATGGAAATAGTCCTGGTGTGGAATTCACTATAAAGAAAAAGGTACCACCCCACTGAGCGAACCCTATAGGCTCCAGAAAAAGCTACCTCAACCAAAGACGAGGGTGTCTCCTTTCACCATTCTTCTTCCTCAGGCCACTTCACCCATGGTAATAAAGCAATTCACCGTCACAATCAAACGGCCTAGGGTTACAGGCTCAACATTAACCCCACTCCAGAACAGAGTCAAAGTGCCATCCTCCAATGATGTCCTTGAGCTCAAGACCTTAAAATTATTATATAATTGGATACATCATATACTCCTCAGCCTGGGAAGAGATTACTGGCTTTGTCTAGGCCCCAGGTCTCCTTTTTATGTGGGGGTAGGAACCATCACCCCAACTATTATCCAACCAGAAAATTTAAATTGTAACCCAACTCATAGTAACTAAGCTCACCATGGGAGACCTCACGGAAGCCTCTTCAACTTAGAATTAATCACTCAGCTTCCCTTTACAACCAAGCTTGCCAGCAGGTCTGAACATATTAGAGTATACTTCTTGACTCTTAGTGACATGGTAGCCCTGTACATTCAACCTTGCTAGATATATAAGAGTTGAACATCTTCAATTAGGATCACATGAAGGAAATCTCTGTATTCTAACCAATATTCTCCCCAAGTACACATGTGTACTAGAGAAGATAGAGCCAGACAGTGGTGGCGCACGCCTTTAATCCCAGCACTTGGGAGGCAGAGGCAGGTGGATTTCTGAGTTGAGGCCAGCCTAGTCTACAGAGTAAGTTCCAGGATCAACAGGGCTACACAGAGAAACCCTGTCTTGAAAAATGAAAAGTAAATAAGTAAATAAATGGAAAGGGAGGCTAGAAGGGTTCGTGTACATGTGGAAAGGGGTAGAGGTGCAGGAAAGAGTGGACTTAGGAAAGAGTGGATTTGAGGAGGTCTATGTGAGAAAAGAAGGAATGGAGTGGTTCTTCCAGAGGCCTTTAGTAGCCTTGTAGAGAAGTTGAGCATCAAGAGAGAAGTTGGTGATCCAGATGCAGAAGAAGTAAAAAAGTCCTAATAATGCAAGCAATTCACATTGAGTTTGGGGTAGGGGACAGTCAAAGAGTTCCTTGCTTCCTGACCTGGGATATAGTCTCGCTTTTTGTGAGAATGAGAGGCCCAGGTAGGTGGAGGGTTGGCAGATCTGGGCCTTGTTTGAGGAAAACTTCTAGTTCCAAGAGTCTAGATAGTTGAGAAGGATTATGCAGTGTTAGAAATTGGTCTGTGGGGGACTGGGTGTATAAGAAATTATCTACATATTGGAGAGGGAAACTAGGAGACAAATCTAGGTTGGTGAGATCCTGTTCTAGGGCCTGCCCCAAGTAATAAGGGCTGTCTCAGAATCTCTGGGGCAAGAGTGTTATTAGGAACATAAGTGAAACCATTTTGTGTGACTTAGTATAATACCTGCAAAAAGGAGCCTGCCAAGTTCTGATATGTTAATGTACCAACCACAAAGCTGCTCATGTATGGCCAAGTGCAAGATGGGTCTTTATATGCTAAGGAACTAAGCCAAAGATGGCATTGATGTGTTAGTGAACTGCTCCTAAGCTATTAGTCTCTCCCCATACAAATTAAATGATAGGGGAAAATTGGGACTTTGGAAGTGGCACCTGTGGTTGCACTGCCATGTTCCTGAGATGTGGCATCTCAAGAAACTTCTAGATCTCCACCAGTGCTATACTCCTGGCCTGCCACAGCAGAAGGACTTCATGGCAGAGATGGGTTGAACATGCACAGCATCTAAACCAGAGAGGAATTCCCCAGTAGTACCTTGCATCAGCAGATTTCTGCCAGGCTTATTGTCTCTGGTGATCACTGCCTGTCTTGTAGCATCCTTCTTGACCTCTGCTAGCTCTGAGCCAACAGTGCTTCCTTTTCAAAGGGCCTTCCAGTCAAGTACTGAAATCAAACTGCTTCTATATAGTTTCAAAAGTCCATTAGTAAGGCTGAACACTAGAGTACCTTAGGTTTAATGTGTGCCATATAAGACTGTGTCCTGCTCTTCAGAGGACTGGAGTTTGGTTCCCAGCACCTCAGAACTGCCTATAACTCAAGGGGATCTGATACCCTCTTTTGGCACCTTCACACACCAAGATGCATACATACACACAGTTTTTTTAAAAATGTAGTAAATTGCTTCAGGTTGAGAACCATTGTTGCACAGGAACTCTGTGTATCCCTGCTACATTTTGTGAAATCTAAAATTTCAAATTATAACATGTATGTATAGAGAATTATTTTTCAATTGGGCTTTTTATCAATAGCTAAACCATTATTGAAAAAAGCCACCTACGTGTTGGAAAACAAGTTAGATATATTTTGGGAAATCATAGGTGATACATTTTGTGATAATACACTCTCCAAAGTTGTCCTCTCACGTCCATACAAGCACAGGGGCGAGTGTGTACCTGGATCCAACCCCCAATCCACAAATCATGAAACATAAAATTTTGTTTGAAAAAAAAAACAAGTTCTAGATGTCATCATTGATGACTTGATACAGAATTTTTTCAAAATCATGTTGCCAGACTTTGTGGCACAGGTCTTTAATGCCGACCCTAGAGAGGCAGAAGCAGACAACTTGGTTGAGTTCAAGCTTAGTCTGTTCTACATGGTGAATTCCATGTTAGCCAGGGCTATATACTGAGACTATCTCCAGAAACAAGTACAAACTGTGATTTGAATGAGTATGCTCCCCATAGTCTCATAGATTTGAATACTTGATTACCAGGGCGTGTCACTATTTGAAAGGCTTAGGAGGTATGGCTTTGTTGGAGAAGGGGGGGGGGGAGGGCGCTTTAAGGTTTCAAAAAGCCCATTCCAATCTCACAGTCTCTCTCTGCCTGCTGCCTGCAGATCTGGATATAAAAGTCAGCTACTTCTCCAGTACTGTGTCTGCCTGCAGGCTGCCATGATGACAGTGGACTAATTCTTTAAAACTGTAATCAAGCCCCAATTAAATGCTTTTCTTTATAAGAGTTGCTGTGGTCATGGTGTCTCTTCACAGCAATACAATAGTGATGAAGACACAAGCAAAACACACAGCAACAACAACAGTAAAACAAAACCCATAAGCTATATCTGCCCTACTTTGGTTTCTATTGCTATGATAAAACAATGACAAAAAACCAAAAAACCCACGAACAACAAAAGCAATAACTTGGGGATGAAAATTTATCAAACCATACAGATTATAGTCCATCATGAAGAGAAGCCAGAGCAGAAGCTCAAGTAGGTACTTGGAGGCAGAACCTGAAGTAAAGATTTTGCTTTACTGGCTTACCCAATCTGTTTTCTTATACAACTCAGGGGTGACTGCCCAGGAGTGGTACTGCCCACAGGAGGCCTTCCCACATCAATCACTAATTTTAAAAAATGCCCCTGCACATCTGCCTACAGGTCAATCTGATGGAGGCACCATCTCAATTGAGGATCCCTCTTTGCAGATGACTTATATCTAGTTTACAAAGAAAATAGCACAGTATTCAAATCCAAGGTATAAATATTTAGTCTTAATAATTATCCAAAGATATTTAAATGCAAGTCATGGGAAGTATGGTCCAACTTGGACTATGGCCTCCTCATGCTATTTCCACCATGGGAACATCCTCTTTATGGGGGAGGGGAGGAGAGAACAGGGCAACAATGAAGAACGGGTAGAAGAGGAGAAGAAATGTTTTGGTGACAGTGATGCAGAGACCCTTGAAGACCAAAGCCAATGTCTCAAGCCTACCAGAACATGAGAACCTGAAGTAAAAGCCAGTAATTCTTAAGATGCCAGTAACCTTACAAAGTTTATATCCTTATCTGCGAATGGGCCCAGGAAACAGGGAGGACAAGAGCCTTTTAGTTCTCAGATGGCTTGTCTAAAGCCCTTGTCAGGAGGAACTCCAGTCCCTTCCCTGGTTTGCACTTCATGACTGGTGAGCAGAAAACACCCTATTTAATTTTTATACCCCTGAGCTAAGCTGGGTCACTCCCTCCCCCCTCAATTTTCAACTTCACAGTTCCCAGCAACTTTTGGGTGCCCAGGAGTTTGAGAACCACACAGCCTCTGTCCCAGTCGGCTCCATTTCTCACTTGGAGAAACACAAGCTGGGACCCCTATCTTAGGCTGCATTTTGTCTCCCCTGAGTGGCCTGTCCATGTCTCGTGAGCCCAGCACCCCAACGGAAAAAAGGAACGTAGCACTAGTGCCTCTGTATTTCAGCTCCCTGAGTGGTGCTCTGACACCCCAGCGGCTAAGCAAAGTGCAGAACCACTCTATTCCACTGTGTGCTGTAAGGCTCTGTACTCCTGAAAGGTGGTGCAAGTGGGCACCCTGTGAAATGGATGGGTAGATGAAGAAAAATTGACAGCTCATGGTTTCTGGTATTTTAAAAATTTGTACTTACTTACCACATATATGGAGGTTAAAACACTTGTGGGAACTTCCACCATATAGGTTCTGGGGAGCTAACGAGTTGTCAGGCTTGGTGGCCAGTGCCCTTACCCACTGAACCATCTTTGATGACCCTCATTGTTGGCTTGGAAGTCTCAAAAAAACTGTAGGGTGTCTAAACCCCACCCTACAGTTACCTGGCAAAAGCCGGGTATGCTCCTCCCCACAGTTACCTGGCAACAGCCAGGTATGCTCCTCCCCACAGTTACCTGGCAACAGCCAGGAAAGCCTGAGCCACTATAAAAGGGGCTGCTTGCCCCCTCCTCTCTCTCTTGCCTTCTTGGTCTCTTGCTCCCCCCCCTCCTCATTCCCTTCCCCCCTCTCTCCACGTGGTCATGGCCGGCCTCTATTTCTCTACTCTCTCCCTCTCCCTGCCTTTCTCTGCTTCTACTCCCCTCTCTCCCTCTTAGCTCCCCTCCCCATGCCCTGAATAAACTCTTTTCTATACTATACCATCATGTGGCTGGCACCTCAGGGGAAGGGATGCCTTGGCATGGGCCTGCTGAGACACCCCCTTCCCCCACACCTCACCACACCCCCATAGAATGTATTCTTATATCTCTTTATCTTTTTATAAACACATCACTCCTGATTCTTCCCTATAGAAGCAGAATTGACTAGGGACTAAAGAAATAAGAGAGGGACTAGAAAGATTACTTACTGAAACTTCTGCCCTGACATATGTAACACAAAAACTATAAAGAAGAACCTGCAGATGGGAATAACTAAATGGAAATGTATGTGTGAGGGTAGGAAGTCAGTGCTAAAATGTAAGAAACAAGAAAAATAGATGCAAGACCGCTGTGGTTGTAAACACCTGTAATCTCAGCACTCAGGAGGCAAAAGCAGGAGGATTGTGAATTCAATGTTAGCCAGGACTAAAGAGCAAGTTCCAGCACGCCTTTAATCCCCAGCACTTGGGAGGCAGAGGCAGGCGGATTTCTGAGTTCAAGGCCAGCCTGGTCTACAGAGTGAGTTCCAGGACAGCCAGGGTTACACAGAGAAACCCTGTCTCAAAAAACAAACATATATATATATATATATAAAAGGAGCAAGTTCCAGGCCTTTATAAATTATATAGTGAGACTCTGTTTCCCCTGTTACAAAAGTCAAAAGAATTACTGTAGAAGTTAAGTAGTTGGGGCTGGAGAGATGGCTCAGTGGTTAAGAGCACTGGCTGCTCTTCCAGAGGACCCAAGTTCAATTCCCAGCACCCACATAGCAGCTCATACCTGTTTGTAACTCCAGATCCAGGGTTTCTGACCACCTTAGAGAGATACCTGGTGAGACACCAATGAACATAAAAATTTAGGTTTTATATTTAAAAAAAAAAAAGAAGCGCATAAAAATAGTTAATTGTTAAGGAATCAATTGTAGGAGGTGCAGATGTCTTGTGCTCACAGATAAATTCTATGGGAACCAGAATGTTAAACACACAGGTGTTACAGGATATTTGATTATTGTTCATAGAGCAAAATAATGCAAGCTTAGAAAGATACTACATAGTCAGATTCAGTTAGGTGTGTCCTGAAGAGATGCAGTTTGGGTGTGCCTCTAAAACCCTCCTTAGAGAAGAATGCTAAAGAATGCTAAAGAATGCAAAGTTCCTGCCTATTTAAGGCAAATTGCTTGGGAGAAGAAATGGTCTTTGCTCTATGACCCCAGGCAAAGCTGGATGGCCTTGAGCTGCCCTACTTTACAATTGAAATGGGCTCCCAGGATGACAATGACTTGGCTGTAAGAGAGGAGGTAGTAACTGGACCTTTGAGAGGGCTCAGTGGGTTCCTGCTTTGGACTCTCTCTTTTGGCTTGGAAGAGCTTCATAGAAGAAGCTCCAGGTAAGAGATAGGGATTTTCTTTGGGCCTGCAGGAAGAACAGAGAAGTAGGCCACTGGGTGGGCTTTGAGCTTTAAACCCTGGATCTCTTCTAGTTCTCTTTCAGCTTCCTGTGTGACCAGATATCCTGATTCCACTACATGCTGTGCTGCTATGCCTCCTCTGCAGTTAGGAATTCTCTCACAGGAACTGGAAAACAAACTAAACTCTTCCTTCTATAAGCTGCTTTGAGTCATGCTATTTTATCCTAGCAACACAAAAGTAACTAATACAGTGTGCAACTATGACTTTTCCATGCTGTTTCTTCTAATGTAAGTACTCTGAATAGCTCCAAGATTTGCACAAAAAAGTAATTTGTTGGGTTTTTTTTTTAAAGATTTATTTATTTATTATAGGTAAGTACACTGTAGCTGTCTTCAGACACTTTTTCTTCTTGCTCTGGCCCCACTTGCTCCAGCCCCGTTCTCTGTAGCTGTCTGTAGCTGTCTTTAGACACCTCAGAAGAGGGCATCAGATCTCATTAGGGATGGTTGTGAGCCATCATGTGGTTGCTGGGAATTGAACTCAGGACCTCTTGAAGAGCATTCAGCGCTCTTAACCACTGAGTCATTTCTCCAACCCGATTTGTTGTTGTTTTGTTTTTTGTTTTGTTTTGCTTTTGAGATACAGTGTGTAGTGGTTTGATTAGAAATGGCCCCTGTAGGCTCATATATTTGAATGTTTGGTCATTAGCAAATGGCACTACTGTAAGACTCTGGGGAGTCTTAACTTACTGAAGACCCTCCAAATGGACATTGATGGTCGGGGATTGATGCAAAATGCAAGAGAAATTTATTGATTCATCAGCATGCTGAGGTCGCTCTACATACCAAGACCAGAGGGCGACCTCCTGGAGCCGGTTCAGGGACCTCACATAGGATTTTAGAGCAGCCACCATTAGGTACAATGTGATTGGCAGAACAGTGTGACTTTTAAACTGATTGGTCTTTAGGGAATGAGGTAGCTGTGGCTTAATCAGCCCCTCCCTTCCAGCCGAAGTGCTTTCTAACCTGTTTCTTCCATGTGCTCGGAGGGTGGGGGAGGGGACCCTGGTGGAATATCTCAAAGTTCCCGAGCTGACCTCTCACTACTTGACAGGGATTCATAGTTGTGGCCTTGTTGGAGGAAGTGTGTCACTGGTCACTGGGGGTGAGCTTTGAGGTTTCACAAGCTCAAGCCAGGGCCAATGTCACTCTTCCTGTTTTGTGCAAATCCAGATCCAAATGTAAACTCTAGGCGTCTTCTCCAGCATCATGTCTACCTGTGTGTCACCATGCTTCCTAGCATGCTTTCCCACCATGCTTTCTCCCATACCAATAGACCTCTAAAACTGTAAGCAAACCCAGGTTAAATGCTTTCCTTTATAAGAGCTGCCATGGTCACGGTATCTCTTCACAGCAATCAAACACTAAGACATATGCTCTCATGTAACTCAGGCACTGAAGTCACTATGAAAGGAGAATAACCTCTGATATCTTTCATCCACCAGTGCTGAGATTATAGTAGTACATTGCTTCATTTCCTTTATACCAGTGCTGAAGATCAAACCTAAAACCTCATGCATACTAGGAGAGCACTCTTAGTGACTAAGGCCACATTCCCAGCTAGTGGTTTCGGACTGTACATATGGTCTCTGGACAGACTGCATTTGTAGTAGGAAAGTAGCCCTAGACAACAGGTAAGACAAATGCCTGAGGTGGTATTCCAGTAAAACATTGAGTGTGAAGACTGAAAGGAAATTCAGATACTTTCCAGGTATTACAGATTTCTTTAATTTTAAGCCATTTAAAATATTAAACTATTGCTACCCAGTGAGCACTTGACCCTTAGGCAGTGGTTTCTTGACACCTGGTGATACCTACCCATCATTTTAACCTGTGCTCAATGGGTAGCATGGATCGGTCCTGAAACAGGGCAGATTGCGTACAGCTATGGCTCTAACAGCAGCACCACAGCTGCCCAGGCTAACCCCCATATACAGGTGTCTTCTCCTTATATTCACATGTGCATATATGTACCAGCTTTCTCTTCATATAAGGATAGCAATTATATTGGACTAGAGTGCAGCCTAGTTGGAGTGGAAACTTAAGGGTTCTTTGGAAAGTCAGTTGTGTTGGATGGTGGTTTGCTGGGGCAAACCCATGAAGGCTTGTTTTCCTGAAGCAGACACAGGTGAGAGGATGTTTTACTAAAGCAAGCACTTGAAAGGACACGTGGTGAAGGTTTCTTCCCTAACAACGTGCATGTATTAGTCCACCTTATATTTAGCAGTTGAGCGCCATTTGTCGGGACTCCATAGAGAGAAACGCACCAAAAGACTTCTGGTGGTGTGCTGCAGTTTCTTGCCAATTGCAAGAACTCCAGCTGATTGGCAGAGTGATGTCAGTTGATACAGACTCTCCTTGAGGTTTGCTACTCATGTATTAAGGCAAGATTCATGGAGAACACCTGATGTTTGGCGGGAGTGTAAATAGAATACAACAGGCTGTGAGAGAGGCTTGTTGGTAGAGCTAGCTCTGCTCTGCGATGCTTCTTGGTCTTGCATCTTAGCTGATCTTCACTTTATTGAGAGAGGCACAGCAGAGAACAACTCCTGGTGTCCCTGCTGGTCCATATCCCTCCTCCTGACTTGTGCTGCTTAGGCTGAGGCCTGGCTGTTCCTGTTCGGTCATGCCACTGATGCTACTATCCTGACACTGCTGAACTGGACTTCTGTGAAGTGTTTGTGAGTGGATTAAGCTGCCACTGCTGACCTGTGAAGTGACCTGCTGATTTCCTAACAACTCAGATGGGATTTGCTCCAAAGAACCATTTCTAAGTAGACCTACTTCCCCATTATCATAATAACCTTTCTTTTCCACTACCTCTGGCAGGTGGTGTGCTAGAAGGGAGGTTCAAGCATTTAAGAACCGCCGGGCAGTGGTGGCGCAAGCCTTTAATCCCAGCACTCGGGAGGCAGAGACAGGCGGATTTCTGAGTTCGAGGCCAGTCTGGTCTACAGAGTGAGTTCCAGGACAGCCAGAGCTACACAGAGAAACCCTGTCTCAAAAAACCAAAAAAAAAAAAAAAAAAAAAGCATTTAAGAACCATTATTAAAAATAGGGTTTGAAAAAAGTAAAGTCTACACTACTGACCACAGTTTTAACATTAATTACCTCCTTGAAGACCCCACCTTCAAATAGTCACATTCCAAGGTACAGAGAATTCAGATTTCAACATATGAACTAAGAGATAAAACAGCCCAGCCCATAAAAGACACCATCTAAGATGAGTGCTGCCTATGTTGGCACCAAAAAACCTCTGAAAAGCAGATTAACAGATGGATTCAGTGACCAAGCTACTGGTGTCTTCCATGTGTCCACCATGCTCACGAGAGACACCTGTTCTTTCTTTTTTTTAAAATTGCTTATTTTATTTATTACATTTCAAATGTTATCCCCCTTCCCAGTTTCCCCTCCACAAATCCGCTGTCCCCTTCCCCCTCCTCCTGTCTCTATGAGAGTGCTCACTCACCCACCCACACATACCACCTCTTCAGCACCCTAACGTTCCCCTACACTGGGTCATGGGGCCTCCACAGGACCAAGGGGGTCCCCTCCCATTGATGTCAGATATGGCAATCAATCCTCTGCTACATATGCAGCTGGAACCATGGGTCCCTCCATGTATACTCTTTGGTTGGTGGCTTAGTCCCTGGGAGCTTTGGGGGGGGTCTGGTTGGTTGATATTGTTGTTCTTCCTATGGGGTTGCAAACCCCTTCAGTTCCTTCAGTCCTTCCCCTAACTCCCCCATTGGGATCCCAGCACTCAGTCCAATGGTTGACTGTGAGTTCTGCTTCTGTATTGATCAGGCTCTGGCAGAGCCTCTCAGGAGACAGTTACACTAGGCTCCTGTCAGCTAGCACTTCTTGGCTTCAGCAATAGTGTCTGGGTTTGGTGTCTGCAGATGGGATGGATGCCTAGGTGGGGCAGTCTCTGAATGGCCTTTCCTTCAGTCTCTGCTCCAGTCTTTGTCCCTGCATTTCCTTTTGACAGGAGCAATTATTCTGGATTCATATTTTTGAGATGGGTGGGTGGCCCCATCCCTCAACTGGGGCCTATGCCTATCCACTGGATATGGTCTCTACAGGTTCTATCTTCCCCTTTTGTTGGGTATTTTGGCTATTGTTATCCCTGTTGGGTCCTAGGAAGTTCTTGGGTCCCTGGCATCTGAGATTTTCTAGTGGCTACCTCCAGTTCCTCTTGCCCCACTGCTACACCTCCTTTCAAATTCCTGACCCTCTGTACCTACCCCCTCCCAGTCTCCTCCTGAATTTGAACCCCCCCCTATTTTCCCTCCTCCTCCTCTCTCCTCCCAGATCTCTCCCTCCCTCTACCTCTTGAGATTATTGTCTTCCCCCTTCGGAGTAGGACTGAAGCATGCACACTTTGGTCTTTCTTCTTCTTGAGCTTCATATGGTCTGTGAGTTGTATCTTGGGTATTCCAAGCATTTTTGGCTAATTTTGTTGTTGTTGTTGTTGTTGAAAATGCTGTCTTTTTTCCACTAGATGGTTTTGACTTCTTTGTCAAAGATCAAGTGACCAGATATGTGTTGGTTTATTTCTGGGTCTTCAGTTCTGTTCCATTGGTTGACTTGTCTGTCACTGGACCAATCTCATGTGACTTTTATCACTATTCCTCTGTAGTACAGCTTGAAGTCAGAGATGGTGATTCCCTCGGAAGTTCTTTTATTGTTGAAAATGGTTTTTGATATCCTGGGTTTTGTTTTTTGTTTTTTGTTTGTTTGTTTGTTTGTTTTTTGCTATTCAAGATGAATTTGAGAATTGCTCTTTCTATCTCTGTGAAGAAGTGAGTTGGCATTTTGATGGGGATTGCATTGAAACTGTAGATTGCTTTCAGCAGGATGGCCATTTTAACTATATTAATCCTGCCAATCCATGAGCGTGGGAGATCTTTCCATCATCTGAGGTCTTCTTCGATTTCTTTCTTCAGAGACTTGAAGTTCTTGTCATACAGATATTTCACTTGTTTGGTTAGAATCACACCAAGATACTTTATATTGGTTGTGACAATTGTGAAGGGTGTCATTTCCCTAATTTCTTTCTCAGTCTTTTTATCCTTCAAGTATAGGAAGGCTACTGATTTGCTTGAGTTAATTTTGTATCCAGCCACTTTGCTGAAGGTGTTTATTAGCTGTAGCAGATCTCTGGTGGAGTTTTTTGGGTCACTTAAATATGCCATCATATCATCTGCAAATAGTGATATTTTTCTTCCTTTCCAATTTGTATCCCTTTGACCTCCTTTTGTTGTCTAATTGCTGTAGCTAGAACATCAAGTACTATATTGAATACATAGAGAGAGAGAGGGCAGCCTTGCCTAGTCCCTGATTTTAGTGGGATGGCTTCGAGTTTCTCTCCATTTAGTTTGATGTTGGCCACTGGTTTGCTGTATATTGCTTTTATTATGTTTAGGTATGCTCCTTGAATTCCTGATCTTTCCAAGACTTTTATCATGAAGGGATGTTGAATTTTGTCAAATGCTTTTTCAGCATCTAAGGAAATGACCATGTGGTTTTTTTGCTTTGAGTTTGTTTATGTAGTGGATTACATTGATGGATTTCCAGGTATTGAACCATCCCTGCATCCCTGGGATGAAGCCTACTTGATCATGGTGAATGATGGTTTTGATGTGTTCTTGGATTCGGTTTTAGGGAATTTTATTGAGTATTTTTGCATCGATATTCATAAGGGAAATTGGTCTGAAGTTTTCTTTCTTTGTTGAGTCTTTGTGAGGTTTTGGTATCAGTGTAACTGTGGCCTCATAGAATGAATTGGGTAGTGTTCCTTCTGTTTCTACTTTGTGGAATAGCTTGAAGAGTATTGGTATTAGGTCTTCTTTGAAGGTCTGATAGAATTCTGCACTGAACCCATCTGGTCCTGGGCTTTTTTTGTTTGGGAGATTTTTAATAACTGCTTCTATTTCTTTAGGGGTTAAGGGACTGTTTAGATGGTTTATCTGATCCTGACTTAGCTTTGATATTTGGTATCTGTCTAGAAACTTGTCCATTTCACCCAGATTTTCCAATTTTGTTGAGTATAGGCTTTTGTAGTAGGATCTGATGATTTTTTAAATTTCCTCAGAATCTATTGCTATATCTCCCTTTTCGTTTCTAATTTTGTTAATTTGGATACTCTCTCTGTGCCCTTTGGTTAGTCTGGCTAAGAGTTATCTATCTTGTTGATTTTCTCAAAGAACCAGTGCCCAGTTTTGTTGATTCTTTGTATAGTTCTTTTTGTTTCTACTTGGTTGATTTCAGTCCTGAGTTTGATTACTTCTTGCCTTCTACTCCTCTTGGGTGTATTTGCTCCTTTTTTTGTTCTAGAGCTTCCAGATGTGCTGTCAAGCTGCTAGTGTATGCTCTCTCCAGTTTCTTTTTGGAGGCATTCAGAGCTATGTGTTTTTCTTTTAACACTCCTTTCATTGTGTCCCACAAGTTTGGGTATGTTGTACCTTCATTTTCATTAAATTCTAAAAAGTCTTTAGTTTTTCTTTATTTCTTCCCTGACCAAGTTATCATTGAGTAGAAAGTCATTCAGCTTCCATGTATATGTGGGCTTTCTGTTGTTTTTGTTGTTATTAAAGACCATCCTTAGTCCTTGGTGATTTGATAGTATGCATGGGATTAATTCAATCTTCTTGTACCTGTTGAGGCTTGTTTTGTGTCCAATTATATGGTCAGTTTTGGAGAAGGTACCATGAGATGCTGAGAAGAAGGTATATTCTTTTATTTTAGGATGATATGGTCTATAAATATCTGTTAAATCCATTTGGTCCATAACTTCTGTTAGTTTCACTGTGTCTCTGTTTAGTTTCTGTTTCCATGATCTGTCCATTGGTGAGAGTGGGATGTTGAAATCTCCTACTGTTGTGTGAGGTTCAATGTGTGCTTTGAGCTTTAGTAAATTTTATTTTACAATGTGGGTGCCTTTGCATTTGGGACATAGATGTTCAGGATTGAAACTCTCTCTTGGTGGATTTTTCCTTTGTGTATGCAGGGTCCTTCCACATCTTTTTTCATAACTTTTGGTTGAAAGTCTATTTTATTGGATACTAGAATTGCTACTCCAGCTTGTTTCTTGGGACCATTTGCTTGGAATTTTTTTTCCAGCCTTTTACTTTGAGGTAGTGTTTCCTATATGTAGCAAAATGCTGGGTCCTGTTTGCCTATCCAGTCTGTTAGTCTATATCTTTTTATTGGGGAATTGATTCTATTGATGTAGAGAGATATTAAGGACCAATGATTGTTGCTTCCTGTTATTTTTGTTGTTAGAGGTGGAATTATGTTTGTGTGGTTCTCTTCTTTTGAGTTTGTTGTTGAGAAAATTAATTTTTTGCTTTTTCTTGGGTGCAGTTTCCCTCTTGAGAGTTTTCCTTCTATTATTCTCTGTAGGGCTAGATTGGTGGAAAGATATTGTTTAAATTTTGTTTTTTCATGGAATATCTTGGTTTCTCCATCTATGGTAATTGAGAGTTTTGCAGGATGTAGTAGTCTGGGCTGGCATTTGTGTTGTCTTAGGGTCTGTATGACATCTGCCCAAGATCTTCTGGCTTTTAGAGTCTCTGTTGAGGTATCTGGTGTAATTTTTATAGGTCTATCTTTGTAGGTTACTTGACCTTTTTCACTTACAGCTTTTCTTTGTTCTGTGTATTTGGTGTTTTGATTATTATGTGGTGGGTGGAATTTCTTTTCTGGTCTAATCTGTTTGATGTTCTGTAAGCTTCTTGTATATTTATGGGCATCTCTTTCTTTAGATTAGGGAAGTTTTCTTCTATAATTTTGCTGAAGATGTTTACTGGTCCTTTAAGTTGGGAATCTTCACTCTCTTCTATACCTTTTATCCTTTGGTTCTGTCTTCTCATTGTGTCCTGGATTTCTTGAATGTTTTGAGTTTGGAGCTTTTTGCATTTTGCATTTTCTTTGACTGTTGTGTCAATGTTTTCTATGGTATTTTCTGCACTTGAGGTTGGTGATGCTTGCATCTATGACTCCTGATCTCGTTCTAGGTTTTCTAACTCCAGGGTTGTCTCCCTTTGTGATTTCTTTATTGTTTCTATTTCCAGTTTTAGACCCTGGACGGTTTTGTTCAATTCCTTCACCTGTTTGTGTTTTCCTGTATTTTAGAAATTTATGTGTTTCCTCTTTAAGGGTTTCTACTTGTTTACCTGTGTTCTCCTGTATTTCTTTAAGGGTGTTATTTATGTCCTTCTTAAAGTCCTCTTTCATATTTCTGAGATGGGATTTTAGATCTGAATCTTGCTTTTTAGGTGTGTTGTGGTATCCAGGGCTTGGTGTGGGAGAACTGGATTCTGATGTTGCCAAATAGCATTGGTTTCTGTTGCTTACATTCTTGCATTTGCCTCTCGACATCTGGTTATCTCTAGTGCTAACTGGCCTTGCTGTCTCTAAGTGGAGCCTGTCTCTCCTGTGAGCCTGGTTTTGTCAGAACTCCTGAGAGTCCGGGTATCTCTGTGATTCTGGGATCCTGTGAATCCTGAGAACCTGGGGGTAGCAGAGCTCCTGGGAGTCAAGCTTCCTCTGTGTGTTGTAGGAGTGAGTAGGGTCCAGAGCACTGGGTTCACTACAGGAGCAGGTACAAACTAGAAGGACCATGTGCCTCGGCTTGGGTAGGGGTTCCTGCATCCCAGTTATGCTGGGTATTTGGGCAGAGATTGTGGCCTCACCTGAGATCCTGGTGTGTCAGAGCTCCTGGGAGTCAAGCTTCCTCTGGGTGTTGTAGGAGTGGGTGGGGTTCCAGAGCCCTGGGTCTTCTCTGGGGACAGGTGCAACCTGGAAGGAGACACCTGTTCTTGAGAAGAGACTTTCAATCTTCTTTTGCTTTATATAGTTCCCTTTCCCACAGGAGAGGGCTGATCATGGAGGGCTGTAGCCTCCATGCTGTATGGCAGTGCATGTGGAATGCAGCCCAGTACTTGAATTGCTTCTTAAACATCCTGCTTCATTAAGCAGCCCTCAGTTCTCATCCCTCCCACCCTTGGCAGCAGTGTTGTTGATCTCATAGAACCTGGCAGCGTGATCAGCCAGCATGTCTCTCCATCCAGGGCACCCTGCCAAGAGCCAACTCCTGTGCCTCAAGCCTTTACCCCTTGCAGGGTCCTTGTTAATCCTGTCTCAGTTTAAATTGATCCCTCACAGAGAAACCACGTTCTGACTAACAAAGCCCATCATTTCATGTCATTATCAAGTTAGTCAATATGATTTTCCTCTGTAACACATGTTTACTTCCAATCTCACCAGTGGGCTACAGACACCTTGCAGAGCATACCCTAAGGACACTTAAAATGGTCAATAATGTGCTCCACTTTGCCTTGAGAAATATTGTATGCCATAAGCCTAGCGATATCTGTTATTTATGGCACTGTGACCTATAGTTTGTTGCTTTTTCTGTAAAAGATGAAGATAGTAGCACAAGGTTCCATGGCGTGATTTAGGCGTCTTTAGTCCATGATAATTCCCATCAGCATCTCTGTCTTAGCCACTCTATGTAAACATGAGATCTCAGTGAGCATGAAGAGTCTCTATAGCCTCTCCAAGTATCAACAAAATCTGAAGCCACCGCTGCCTCTCCTCAGCAGTCTCACTGACCATTAAACCCTGAAGGGATGTCTCATGTGTCACTAATGTGTGTTTTGCTCA
The DNA here is from genome assembly GCA_019843965.1 of Rhynchomys soricoides. Taxonomy (NCBI): domain Eukaryota; kingdom Metazoa; phylum Chordata; class Mammalia; order Rodentia; family Muridae; genus Rhynchomys; species Rhynchomys soricoides. The sequence goes on along the minus strand of JADRCH010007686.1, from coordinate 925,696 downwards.
GAGATGAAATTTTTATTATTAGCATATATCCAGTGTGCAAAAATAGGTTTCATTAAGATGTTTTCATACATGTACTTTGTTTATATCCACCCCCTTTGCTGTTTTCCCCCCTCACATTGGTCCCTTCCCTTCCTCTTCTCAAATAGTCTCCCTTCTACTTTTTCATACATATGTATTAAATATTGTTGGGAGCCGCCTGAGCACCCACATCCGCCATTACAAGATAGCGCCTACATCTGGCCGAGGACAAGTTGTAAACAGGCTAGTGCGCATGCACCTGGTAATTTTCCACTTCAGAGTCTCAGCCTCTCTCGTGGCGGCATCTGGCCTGGTGTGCGGGAGCCAATGGGGAAGCTCCATGTCCCAGGCAAGCGCTGTGACCCATATAAAGGGCGAGTATTCTATTGTTCTGGGTCTCCACTCGTGGCAAGCTTATGCTCTCCCTCTCAAGATGCATTAAAGCTTTTACTGCAGAAGAATCCTATGTGTGCCGCGTCGTTCTTGCTGGCGAGACCATAGCGCGGGACATCTGGTGCCGAAACCCGGGAAACTTTGTCATCATCAAGCACCTTTGGAGACCCCCTGGAAACAGGGAGGATTCAGAACTGCAGGGAGGTAGGTTCGGATAGGCATGTTGACCCTGGGTCTTGATTTGGGGTTGCCCCCTTTTTGGTCTAACGCTGTTGAAGTTTTGCTAATTGTGTTAAGTGCCCTCATTTTGGTTTTACTGTCTTTGTATTGCGGCGAACAAGGTAGGGCCTGTGTAGATGCTGTAAGGGAGGGGCAAATCACCCCTGATAGGGTCCAGGACACCATGTCAGAAACCGGACGGAGTGAGAGGAGGGGTACCCAAAATCTTAGCAATGGAAATGGACCTCCTGGTAAGTCGAAAGACGAGGGAGAGATTAAAGATAAAATAGGAAACTGTCCCCCTGACAGGAATGTGGGCAGAAAAACAATTCTCATACCCAAGAAAAAAG